>JBBBDQ010000496.1:2397500-2767500 GCA_037127315.1 Ascarosepion bandense
TATGTTCTGAAATTTTCTGTTTCACTTCTCTCAGCAAATATGGTCACACTCTCACTTTGAAGTGGTAAATAATGATCTGCTGTTTCACACACTGAGATACACATGCACACACATAAATATAAAATCAATTCAACCCAATGATACACACACACACACACACACACACACATACACATACACATATAAATAACCAATTCCACCCCAATGCTAATTCCTATTTATTAATCTGAATTGATTATACATACAAATACCCTTAGGAAAAGTATAAATCTATCACTTCTCTCCCTATCTATGGGTTAAATAGCAGAAAAGATTGGATTCTATAGCCTTGGTTGGCAACTAGTCTACTGCAGAAAGAAATGGCAACCTACTGCTGGCAGAAAAAAATCTTCTGCTAGTTAGTCCTGGATTGAAAAAGACATGATCACCCAAGCATGTATCATGTATGGGACTTAACTGACTGACTGAGTTAAAGAATGGGTTTTGTAACCTAACCAAAAAGGTGCATTCCAAATGTGAAATACATAAATTTGGTGCTTTGGTACAGAACATCAGTGAAGTTTTTAACAAAGTATTATTAGGGATTTCGGATCTTTCAACATCATACCACTCTCTCCATGGTGACACAGTCAATATTGATCGGATATCAACTTGTGTGCCATCTGTCAGATATAACCGTTCTCATACTGTGAGCAATGCATTGCAACTCATACTTATCTGGCTTTTTATTGTCCAATCACAAATAACTTCTGGCTTACCAGATTTGCAGTAACCTTTTCACTCTCATGGATAATGTGGCAGCACTCTGTATTTTTTTTTTTTTTTTATAGGCGTTTCACCCCGAGCAAGGCATGTCACTGCCACTACTGTGCAGGGGGCTATGTAGAGTGGAGAAAGGCTGATTAAATATAGGAAATGACAGAGGGTGGGTGATAGGTGGGTAAGGATACCGAGAATGAGGGTTGGGTAGATGAGAGTGTTGTGAGAATAGTTGGGAGTTAGTGTGATAGGAGGTGTCTATTGACCCTACATTTAAACACCTGGAGATTGTAACCGTCAGGAAAGCAGACTTGTAGAAGGGAGTTCCACAGGCGGGAAGCGCGATAAAAGAAGCTGTTGGAGTAGAATTTACGGTTACATCTTATTTGTTTAACTGTAAAAGGGTGGGACCTAGTTGCTAATCTAGTATCTCGTGTAAATTCGTGCTTAGGCGGCACCAGTGATCTAAGCTCATTGGAACAGAAGCCATGAAAGTACTTGTAGAAGAGGCACAGGGAAGCCACATCACGCCGGTGTGAGAGCGGCTGCAGCCGGTCTGCCAAGTCAGTATCAACCATGTTACAGATCCTCCTTTGTATTTTGTCAAGAAGCCCAAGGAGAGCAGCAGGGGCACCCGACCAGATATGGCAGCAATATTCAATACACGGGCGGATGGTAGATTTGTATATGTGCAGAATAGATTCAGGTGGGAAAAATTTCCGGGCTCTGCACAGGGATCCCACTTTCATAGCAGCAGATTTGGCAATGGATTCAATATAGTCATTCCATTTGAGGTCCGCCGAGAGTGTAAGGCCAAGGAGGCGTAGTATTTTACTCTCTGGGAGGCTAGCCTGTCCCATGCTAATGGGAGGTAGATGCGATTGTCTATGGTGGTTAGTTGATAACAGCTTTGTTTTGGAGGCATTGAAATTTACCAACCATTTCCTACCCCAGGTCACTACGGATTGGAGGTCCCGTTCAAGTACGGCAGCGAGGTCCACTTTGTCGTCCAGACCTGGTTTCTGATTGATGTGGGAGTAGATTGTTGTGTCGTCGGCTTACATGCCAACTTGGGATCTAATGGTGTCGGGGAGATCATTAATGTAGATCAGAAAGAGCGTGGGACCTAGGATAGAACCTTGAGGGACACCCGCGTTCGTCTGGTAGTTTTGAGAGGCATGCCCATTTAATACCACCTTCAATGTGCGGTTAGAGAGGAAAGACTGGATGAGGTCAAACAGGTGTCCAGTTATCCCATAGCTCCACAGTTTGCACAAGAGGCCAGCATGCCAGACCCTGTTGAATGCTTTGGAGATATCCAAGGCAACGGTTCGGGCTTCACCATTCTTGTCGAGTGCCTGGTATATGTACTTGGTAATGGTCGTTAGCATATCAGCAGTAGACCTGGTGAAGCGAAACCTGTACTGTTTGTCAGAGAGAAGCCCGTTGGCCATAAGATGCTGAATCACCTCAGCGTTGATAATGGCTTCGAAAACTTTGCCAAAGATTGGAAGGAGACTAATAGGACGGTAATTGGCGGGGTCTGAGGGTTCGCCAGAATTCTTAAATATAGGTACTATGCAGGAGGACTTCCAACAGGCAGGAAAGCAGGAAGCAGATAGGCAGAGGTTATAGAGTTTAGAGAGGACAGAGGAGAGTTCTGGGGCACATTTCTTCAGTACTATGAATGGGATTCCGTCACCGCCGCTCGCTTTGTGTGGGTCAAAAGTGGTAAGTAACAACCTTTTGTTTCACACAGTGAGACATGCATGCACATATAAATAACCAATTCTATTGAATACTTTTATCCTGTTTTACTTACTTACTTGTAGTAGCATTCACTCTGGGTGGGTTGGGTTGGATTCTTCCTGTAAAATTCAAGTAGACTTACCTTAGTATCATAGCCTCCCTGTAATTCTGGTAAAAGAACTAATGATCAAATTGGTTTTATTTTATCAAAAGTAACATACACATCCAGAAATTCATCCAATGGCAGGCTAGTAAATGGACTGGCCCACTCTGATAGTAAACTGGCCTTTGCACTAATAAATAGCACTCTAATCTCTTGGAGAGAGAATTCTTTTTTAGGTTCTATAAAAGTATCAGGTATTTTAGTATATGGTGGATTGCTTGATGATGGATGTGTTTTCATGATGAATGTAAAAAATTGTAAAGAGTGATTGGGTTGTACTTCTGATTAGCTAGGTACAAGATAGTTACTGATGACCAACCTCAGTTTTACGCCCCCTCTAACCACTGGCCCCGTGCCGAAATTGTATGTTGATACAATAAATCCTGAGAATGGCTTAGTCTGCCACTGTTGCTGCTTGACCCTATATTTCTTATTTCTCACTTCCGTAGAAGTTTTATGGGACTTTTTGGTTCCACAAGTGGTGCCCAACTGCATGTGGTATGAAGATTTGTGGTGACTAAAAAAAAAAATAACTTTCTTTTCTTCACTGTTTGCAAACTTGCGAGCCAGTGAAACCAATGAAAAAAAGCAATTTGCAGAAAACAACATCAGCTTTCAATGACCTGTATTGTGTTTCTTTCCATCCAAAAATGAGTTTGCATTGGGAGCTGACTATCTGATCCAAGTTGGCTACATATTATACATTTTGGGTTTTATATATATATATATATATATATATTAAAAAAGGATTAATTCAAAGATGTTGAATGGCCATTTCGATATGAAGATCCCCACGGGGGACGACACATCACCTCAGCAATAATCTTCTGCCCAGTCAGTCATGTCTCTTTCAAGACATGACCGCTCAAAGAACATTTATAGTAAATGTAAATTTTATATATATATATATATATATATATATATATATATATATAAAATTTACATTTATAGTGCTGATTGTGAAATGAAGAGTTTTAAAAGGTTCAAAACTAGCCAAACGCTTTCAATAGGGATCTCAGTTAGTTTAGTGCCATAAATGATACACGCTTTGAGCGGTCATGTCTTGAAAGAGACATGACTGACTGGGCAGAAGATTATCCTGCAGTAGGTTGCCATTGCTTTCTGCAGTAGACTGGCTGCCAGCCAAGGCCATAGAACCAAATCTGTTCTGTTGTTTAACCCATAACTGGAGGGAAGAGATGGATTAATACCTTTCCCAAGGGTATTTACGCGTAAGTGAGTGCAGGGAATTTAACTGGAATTCAAACTCGGCTCTCCAATTTGTCGTCTCGAGTCAATATCCACTTGCACCACAACACGCATCTGATCAATAGGGAAGACATTATATTTATATATTCATTTATCGTTCAGTTCTTAAGTCCTTCCCAGTCTTTTGAGCAGAATTAGAAGTTTATTCTTTGTTTCCTGCTTAGGATTGGGTTTCTGGTTCCTTTTAAAGTTTACTTCAACTCTATAATTTCAATATCTCTGGCTAAACTCCTTGCATCTTAGTTGTATTATCACCTTGAGGTGAATTTATTAACTGTATACAAATAAACATATATATGTATATATATATATATATATATAGTTTGAAATGTTCTATATTTATAGGGAAGCATTTGACCGTTTGTAGCTAGAAAAAGTGTGGACAGAGCAATCAACACTACACAGTGATTAAAAGTTTTCCTACTTTTCTCATTTTCAGAGTGATCTAAGCATCACTTAAGAAGTCAACCTTCCAGGGCACCATTTAGTGCATTTATTTCAACATCAATACTATATATATATATATATATATATATTGTTAAATATAAGAGACAATGAATGTCTGTTATGTTTAATCATGAACCATTCTAAACATATTTTGGCTTTAATTTCAGTTGAAAATAAAGACAAAAATTCTCCAACATTTGAATAATTTTTTATTAAGTTAGATCTAAGCTTTCGGCTCACATGAGCCATCTTCAGAGAGGTTATTAAGACAGTAACACAATAACATCCACCATCAGCAACGATTTTATTTTGTGTTGACATAAAACTCTGCTAGGCAACGGCAGTAGTTAACAAAAATAACAAACGCAGTTTGCAAATTTGCAATGCGGTTCTATCATGTCACATCGCTGGATAGCACGAAATGACAACAGAACCATGACAACAGAACCATGTATTCAAATGCAATATAATGTGTTATGACCAGATTTAAACATGATTTTATTCAGTGTGGGTTGTTTGGATTTAATGTAGATTAACTTAATAAAAAATTATCCAAATGTTGGAGAATTTTTGTCTTTATTTTCAACTGAAATTAAAGCCAAAATACGACATTTAGAATGGCTCATGATTAAACATAATAGACATTCATCTTCTTTTATATTTAACAATATATGTTTAGAAAATTATTTGCTGCCTAGATACACTAAATATATATATATATATCTCCAAATGAAGAAGAACAAAGAATAAAATTGCAATGTTCAAAATATTAATTTAAAACAAAGCTCAATATACAAACAGAGCAATAAATATTTATTATTAACTAGCCATATAGCCCTGCATTGCTTGGGGTTTTTTAGTGGTTGTGTTGATATGGTAAGGTCAAGTGCTTATTCAAAAAGCTCCAGTATGAGATTGCTGTGATGTGTAAGTTGAAAAAATGCGAAGTAAATATTGGTTTTTGTTGCATTTGTAAAACAAGATTCCTGCTTGGTCAGTTTTGCCAATAAATGGGAATGATGTATGTACAATTGGAAGAACTGGGGGCAGGCATTACAGGAGATTGTCATGTGATGTGATGGCATTGTGGTGCAGAAGAATTGGGTGCATTGTCCCTGCAATGTCGGAGGGGTTGGCACCTTGTAGAAAACATGAAATTGTTATGGCATATGATAGGGTATACGTTACGAGAAAGACCTGATTTTTAATGGAATACAACTGGGTATTTCAGAGAAATAAATGATCACAAAAAGCAACATTTTTCTTTAATTTTAGCCGCACACTGTGTGTTGATTGAAATTTTCATTCACATATCAAGGAATCAGACCTTGTTTTACCAGTGACTTGATTTTGGTTGAGTTTGAGTGAAGTGCCTTGGAGAAATGCATAAAAGTGCGCAAAAGACCACCCAAAATTATGTTTGTTGTTGATTTTTGACAAACCTTGCATATTGATTTGAAAAATTTTTGTGTATATCAAAAGTTTGGACCTTGATCTACAAGTTACCCAATTTTGGTGGAATTTGTATAAGGCATCTTGGAGGAGAAGAGTTAGTAAGTTCTTAGCATTTTGGTGATTTCTAACATAGCTTGTAAATTGATTTGAAAAACATTTGTGTATATTAAAGGTTCATGATTGACAAATGATCCAGTTTTGGTTAAAATCACATTGAAGGTTTTGGAGCAGTAGGGTTTGTTAGAATGGAGACACACAAACACCCACACAGACAGATAGACAGACAGATATATCCATTTATATATATATAAACATATAAAATATTAGGAATACAACGTCTCCTTGCTACCACAGTTTTTGCTAACAAGGGTTCTTCAGGCAATTAAAAAAAACTGCCTGAATAGTGTAAGTATTTACAATATTTTAAATATTACAGTTCTACTCTTTCAATTTGATGTATTGTGTAATGAGTATTTCTTTTATATAATCGTTTTCTGGGCAAAAATCAATACAGAACCATACAAAGTCATAGACTAGTTCAGAATAATGTTAACCTGTGACACTTAGTAAAATATGCAAGTTTTAATACCACATTTAAATTCTGCATTTTTGTTTGATATCTCTTTATACATTTACAAGTACAGACTGGAGCAGGGTTTTTGAACTGTGGGTCTCCACCCTTCAGTGGGTCATGAGATAAATAAAATAGTTAAGAAAAAGAAAGAACAAAAAATGCTCAAGTGAGAGTAAAATGCAGAATTTAAACAACTTTAAATGTTGCACTCATAAATCATCACTAGTTTTTCACCGATGTAATCTTGTATTATATATATATATATATATATATATATATATATATATATATAAAATCGTACACTTGATATGTAATCCAGGTAAATTCCAAAAGAGGCGAACTCGAGAGAGCTCAAACTTAAATTCATTTATTTAATTTAACAGAGTAATATTTTATATAGAGGTTTTGAGACGTTATCAGGAGAAATGGCGTCAACATTTATTTCTTGTGATATGGTATTTCCTGTGATTGTATCTCTTTGCCCCTTCCTTATTGTGTCTCTTGGTCCCTTCCTTTTTCGCTTCTTGCTTTCCATTCCGATTTTATCTGCTTCCCCCCTTTTTCTTTTTCTTTTGTCTTGTTCCCCTGCTTTCTTTCTTTTTTTCAACTCCCTTGCACTAATCAATCATCAACCCTCCTATATCCCCGCCTTCCCCTTTCTTTGGGGCTTTTTTTTCGAATGAACGAGAACCTTTTCGTATATAACCGTCACAAATGTCTGTCCTAATATGGACATGTGAGCGTCTATGTAGAATTAAATAAGAGAAGAAATTTTTTTGGTGGGGTGATATTTTGATTGCCTACTGTTGTACCATTTGGATCTGACGAGCCACGTTAAGAACATCAAAGCAGTGAAATATGTATTATCCATGGTAATAATCAAAAATCCTTTATATAATATATACATATCTGTATATCTATATATATATATATATATATATATATATATTATATAATACAAGCTAGTTTACATCGGCAAAAAACTAGTGATGATTTATAAATGCAGTGCAACATTTAAAGTTGTTTAGATTCTGTATTTTACTCAATTGACCATTTTTTGTTCTTTCGGCCATACTTTTTGCCATTATCAAGAATTAATTTTGTTTTACTTGCAAATAAATATGTGTAAAGTTTATGTATATAGAATCTTGTGTATGTTAAGTTCCGAATCACATTGTTACCATGTTCATAATTGATGTTATAAGTGTATGATTTCTCTTTTTTATTAGTAATACCTCCATTATTTTTAATCTTCTTTATATATATATATATATATATATATATATATGTAGTCTGTTCTCATTGAGTTTATGTATGTTGTTTTGAGTTAAGAGCTACTGAGTAAAAAGACTCTTTTAAGATTGCTTTTTACAACTACGTACTTGAGTAAACTGGGATTTTTCACGTTGACTTAATTTAAGATGAAGGACAGAAACAGACTCAACACTGCACCTGATATGTGTGTAGCATTGTCTTCCTGTGTTACCAAGTGGAATTAGCTGCTTATTAACAAACAAGCACATCCTTCTCATTAAATGACATTTTTTTCAAATATTATTTATGTTATATTTGTGTCAGAATTTCCTTTAAATTTGTTTTTCTAAAAGTAATAATTTTATATTCATGCAAATAGATACCTGCAAGTCCGATATGTGGGGATCATAAGAAATCTACATACAGAGTGCGATGGGTAAATTGTTGTGGTTTTATATTTTTAATTTCATGTATGTGCATTGTTTGTTTTTGATTTTTTTCAACTGCACAGATGATGCCCAACTGACCCTACTATAGTAGGGTCAGTTGGGCATCATCTGTAATAAAAAAGAACACCATGACATTATTCACTCCACTAGAAATTTGGAAACGGCATGCTTTACTGCTTGGCATTTGTGCTGGAAGCTTCAATACAAACATTTCAGAGTGTTTGGGTGTCAGTCTGAGAAAAGCACAGAAGACTCACAGAGAGTTGGATAATATATCCAGTCAACATCATGGTGTTTAGAGTGATCATTAGTAATGGTGATGCTATGCCTCCATTCATCTTTCTACGGGGCCTTAGACTCACCGCATCAAGTGCCTTAAGGATGTAGTGCTACCCTGGGTCAAGTCTGGCAACAGGACTCTGCACCACTCCATGTGTGGAGTGTAGTTGAGTGAGAGACCAACAAAACTCCTTGTGAAACCAAAGATGAACTGAAGGCAAGTATTATGGCAGCATTCCTCAACTAAAACAAGGAGACCATCCAGAAGAATTGCATGAGATTCCAAAATCGTCTGGAGTTATGGTTAAATCCAATAGCAATTTTACTGAGTGCATTTACTCTTTAGTATTTCATAATATTTTTATGTAATTTTGGTAAATATATCTATTAAGATGTCAGTGTTATTTTCATTTTTGCACATTTTAGATGTTGATTTATTAGTTGCACCCTGTATAAATTGTCAATGATAAATAAATGAACCTAAGGAACAGTGTTTGTCTTTGGTTTATTACATGTAGGTACAATAGGTTACAGTGCAAAATGTGATTCTTGGGTCACAGTAAAATAAGTTTGAAAAACCCTGGCTTATAGAGGGAACATGGATTACTCATCTACGACTGCTATATCAATTTATTGATAACAAGCAGTATAGCCCGGCGTTGATCGGATGTAATGAAAGCTTTAAAACTAATCCATGGTCCTGGAGCTCAGACTCTTTGGACATTGGCACGAAAGACTAAAAAGCAATAGTTGTTTCCAGTTAAAGCAAAACCATAGACTGAAAGAAAAATGAATGGATGTAAGTCAAATTTTCATTTCCTGTTATTGATATCAAATAAGTTTTTTTCATTGTAAACTGAATTTTGAAAGTTAAATAAGTCCTCTGAGTAAATGGTATCATGGTTGAGACTAAGAACTACAATTATACCTACTTATACTGAAGCAAAAACTAAAATAAAACAACTGAAAAAAATACAGACATATAGGCAGATAAACAGACACACACACAAACATCTTGCCTTTTGATATACTTTCTCTCCAATTAGTTCCAGTAAGTAACTGAACTTTTTTCTACTAATCTAAACGTATTTATACATGGAACTTTGTCTCTGTGTGTGTGTGTCCATTACCTATAGACTTTAAAACAGCTGAACCAATTTTCTTGAAAATTTACACAGTTGTACTATAAGCTTCTGCGAGTGTTCTTAGCTAGGTTTTGTGTCGAGGTACCCCCAATTAATATCAAAAAATCGATAATCAAAAAAATTGGGTTATAGAAGGAGTGGTCCGATTTTAATCAAATTTGATACACTCATAGACAAAGACATAAGAAACGATATTCAGAAGTTTCAAGGTTGCAATTCTTACAATAGTGCAGAAAATCGATAATATATATATATATATATATATATATATAAAAAGCAAGATGTTTGTGTGTGTGTCTGTTTATCTGTCTGTATGTCCTTTATACAAATCCACAATTTTTATCCGATTCTGACCAAACTTCACACAAATATTCTTTAGGCTGAGTCTGAGCTCTAGGACCATGGATTAGTTTTAAAGCTTTCATTACACCCGAGCAATGCCGGGCTATACTGCTAGTTAAAAATAAAGTCCCTAGATATATATGTTTACAAACAAGTGAAACAAAGTTCCCATATGGTTTTGTCCATTTTATAAAACAGGACTTTATTGAATATGACAATCAACATTGTTATTTATGAAGTTTGGGCAGAAATCACAAATGCCGAGAAACCAGTGAGAATCAAATTCACTACTAAACTATTTTTCTAGCACTTTTAATTTGATGTACTCATTATATAATTTGGGTTACCTAATGCTTTTTAAAAGTAACTTTATGTGAATGGATCATAAAGAATGAAAATTTTAAAATTGATACCTCCACTCATTTTTGATACTTAATTTTTAAATTGAAATTTTAAAATAAAAAAATTTTCTTGAAGCTTCAATTTTAGCTTTAATTGAAAGCTAAATGATTACATTTACTATTTCCAATAAGTAAAAAACTTGAGTACATTTCAAGTAGAAATTATATTGATGGGAATCTAAACTTTTTGTGAGTTTTCAAAAGTTGTCATTTTTTCATCTATTTTGACTGCTTGATAGGTTTGTAAAAAAAAGTTAATTTTCGGTTTTAAAAATCTTGCAAAAATAAAATATCCATCTGTGACACATTATTTTTAGAAAATTAGAAAATTTAAAATAAAATGAATCTGACTTGAAGCAAGTATTATAGCATGATTATAGCATGAAATTTAGAATAAAGGTATTTCTTAATCATTGAGGTCAGAGTTTTCTGACCTGTAAAGTGAGTGATGACAGCCAGATGTGGTGATGAGCTTTGGTTGGCTAGAATTGTTATACCAATTCTAGTCAACCAAAGCTCATCATTGTACAAATTTTTTTCTATAAGAGTAAGAAACCATGAAACATGTGACCTTTTGATGTAACACAGGAAATGCCATACTTAAAGAACTTCCTGTACGCAAAAAAATTAAAAATTATTTTTAATATCTTTTGATTTATAGATTTGTATTAAGCTTTTTGATTTTCAATTAATAAATATAGTCTTCACTTAATAATCTAGCTTCAACAAGGCTTTGGAAGAATTTTTAAAAATTTTGAAACTTTATAAATTATTATAATTAAAAAAGGTAAAATAAAAATCATTCTTGGAAAAATTCCATTTTTCATCAAAAACTTTTTTCTTCAGTCTGTAATGTCCTTAATATATATTATTTATTAGAGCAATTAAAAGCTTATCTAATTAAATAATGTGATAGTTTTATTGTATTTCTTTTAATTTACTATTCAAAGCAGATTTTTGGAAAAAAAGGTTCACTGATGGGTAAAAAATAGATGATTTACATTGCCCAAGGAGTCCTGCATTTAACTCATAAAACACATTTTTGAAACAGAATTTAATTCCTTGAAATTTCATGAAATTTTGTGGAGGGTGAAGTGTTAACAGATGAAAAAAAATTATTTTTACCAAGATTTTCTAAAAGTAATAAATCAAAAATAATTTAATTTATTTGTGAATAAATACTGAAAGTTTCATTAAAATCTGACAATTATTTGAATTTTGCAAGAATTTCCAAATTATTGGGTTTTTACACTCAAAAAATGAGTTTTGTAATGTTACATTTTCCATAGTAAAATATGGTAAAAATTTAGTCACCTGCTGATGAAAAAAAAAGATTTTGATCAAAATTTTGAACGTGTTAGAAAGGATTAAAATTTTTAGAAAAATAATTAAGAAATTCTTTGATCTTTCTTCTTAATAACAACATAAACATTTTGGTAGAAAAACTTATGTTATTATTAAGTTTATGGCCTTTTTTCTTGATACTATGCTGTTTTTTCAGCAAATTAGTGAAGGTACCTATTTTAAAAGAAAATAAAAATTGCATGTAAAATAAATGTAAACTACGAAGATTGCAAAGAAAGATTATGCCAAATTAAGGTGTTGAATAAAGATAAAATAATTTTATTATTTCTAAATGATTATAACTTTTACATACATAGGACACTGAAGGTAAAAGGTTGAAGACCCAAAGGCCCTCTGTAGGAGCTAGCTTGACGTCTGCCCGTAGGGCGTCTTCTAGACGAGTTGTCAATAATTCTGCTAATTTTTAAAATTATGAGTTAATATTACAAACTTTATCTATAAAATATATTGCATAACTTACATTCACTTACCTGCTAATCACCTTGGCACAGGTATGAATCCATTTTTTCTTCCCCCCCCCCACCTCCAATTATGGAATAATAAGAGTGCAGGCTGAGTTCTCTAGTCTTGGATGATAACCAATCAAAGAAACGAAAACACTTTGCATTAAAAACCAGTCTGGAGAGGATTGGGCTATCTTGTCAAGGAAGCACCCATGTTACTGTGGCTGCAGTACATGAGGTGTCCCTATGACTCTAATGCGATATGGGTTTTGTGATTGTCATGATTTATAGCTGAACTCATTTTCTCCTATAAGTAACAGAAAAAAACAGTTGAAGATCAAAAAGGTTGATATCAAATCTTTAACCAGCATCATAAAAAAGACATTACTTTTAGACCAAATAAACCAGTTCCTTATTTCTGGAGACATTTTGCTTTTTTGTTATGCCATATCCCTTCAGGATGTGAGCAATCATGACTCTCTACAGGTTCCTTTTCTTCTAATTGCATTTTATTGATTATAAAAATGGCTTTGATCAAGTGTGTAGACTTCAGTAAATAACATACTTCCTTGAACTTTGTGAGCTGTCATTACAGAATCACAAAGAAAGAACTATTCCAAATAACAGAAATGATATCACTTGAGGACTGCCAACAGCAGCAACAACCAAAATAGATAGCATATGTAAATTAAAGAGAGAATAATGATATAATGAAGATGTTGGCCTACATTATATTTAATATTCAAATAAACAAATAAATGAGATCTCTACTTTGAAACTATGAGCTACAGGGACAATGATAATAATCTTAATAAAACAAACAAATAAATCCAAACAGACATTTTTTTTTTAATCATATCACCCCGAGCAAGGCGGTAATGCCACTGATGTGCAGGGGGCTATGTAAGAGTGAGAAGATTGGAAAAGAGAAAGCTGGAAACCACATCCTAAACAGGGAACACGGAATGAGCCTCTTCACCTATTCAATAGACGTGGGTAGAGTGTGAACTGGGCGATAGTTTTGTCTATCTATTGAAAAACAAAAAACGTGAGAAGATTGGAAAAGAGAAAACCGGAAACTGCATCCTAAACAGATTTTAATTTAAAGATAATCTTTCAAATTAAACTTTTGAATGAGTAGGTAGTGTAACAGTAGGTCAGAAAACGAACTCTACCCCCGATCCAGTTATAGATCCAGTATCGTGACTAATGTGCTGCTAGCCTTGTTTGGTAACCAGTCTATGAGGAGGGAAGCTGAATTCAAATCTGGTTGATGTTTTAAATGTTAGATAGAAATTCTTCAACCTTGGTTAGTAGCCAGTCTCAGAGGGGGACAATTCTGGCTTCAACCTTGGTTAGTAGCCAGTCTCAGAGGGGGACAATTCTGGCTTCAACCTTGATTAGTAGCCAGTCTCAGAGGGGGACAATTCTGGCTTCAAAACCGGTTGTTGTGCTGTCAGAAACACTCCAGCCTTGGTTGGCAGGAAGCCTGGGATTAGGACAACTACCAATTCAAAACTGGTTGGTGTGTGAATGTGTAGATAGAAGCTTTTCAACCTTGGTTGGTAGCCAGTCTAGGATAAAAACAATTCCAAATTAAAAACTGTTTTATGTGCAACTCACTCCCATATTCTTGCTTTCCTGATGGCTACAACCTCCAGACATTTAAATGCAATGTCAAGCAATGCCAATACTCATCTACTAACCACTTGACTCTAGCCCTTCCCCCCACCCCGTATATCCTTCCCTTTCTCTCCCCTCTTGCAACTGTCATTACACCTGCATTTTCATCTTTCTATTGCTTCTTTCTAATTGGTTTGTAATCCTCTTCTTCCTCTTCTAATTAATTTTCTTTCAGTTATGTAGCCCCCTCCCACACACATCGGGGTGAAATGATTAAAAAAAAAATGGACAGATAAAAGCTCTTCCAATTCAAACTGGTTGGTGTGCTAATAGACAGATAGATGCTCTTCAATCATGGTTGGTAGCCAGTCTAGGAGGAGGATGACAGTTCTGACTCTAGAAATGGTTGGTGTTCTAATGGTCAGATTGAAGCCCTCTAGCCTTGGTTAACAGCCAGTCTAGGATAAGTACAACTGGTTGGTGTGTAAATGGGTAGATAGAAGATCATCAACCTTGGTTAACCATTTATTTAAAGATAACTTGATAAAATAAAATTCCCCAGTATTTTGGGCCATTTGTGCTAATGTTTTTGCGTAAAAAATGTCTGGTTTATCCCATCGCTCTCAGTGGAGTATAAATCATTGATGGCCTCTTGTCATCGCACTCTGTTTTGGGCTGGTTTGTTGTCATCAACACTTCTGTAACTTGTCTTTTTTACAAGTAGGAGTGTTGACCCTATGCAAACTTCTTTATCCTCAGGGCAAGGTAGTTCACCTTCAGGCTGGTTTTGAATTCAGTGTTTTTCCTTCTCCTAGACTGGTTGCCACTCAAGGCTATAGAACCAAGTTTATCCTGCTATTTACCCATAGCTGGGGGAAAGAAGAGAAAGTTTCATACCTTACCCAAGTGTATTTAAAATTCAGTCTATCTTGCTATTTACCCATAGCTGGAGGGGGAGAAGGGATGGATGCATATCTTAATCAAGGGTATTTAGAATGCAGTCTATCCTACTATTTACCCATAGCTGGGGGAAGAAGAGGTGAATTCATACCTTTCCAAGGGTATTTAGAACCCAGTCTATCTTGCTATATACCCATAGCTGGGGGGAGAAGAGATGGATTCATAACTTTCCCAAGAGTATTTACAACCCAGTTTATCTTGCTAATTACCCATAGCTGGGGGGGAGAAGAGATGGATTCATACCTTTCTTAAGTGTATTTAGAACCCAGTCTATCTTGCTATTTACCCATAGCTGGTGAAAGAAGAGATGGATTTATACCTAAGAGTATTAGCACATAAGTGAATGCAATGAACTCAACTGGAATTTGAACTTGACTTTCCAATTCCTCAATCTGAGCTGCTATTGATTACTCCCCTGTGCCTCTTCTCAAAAAATGTGCAATCATTGAAATTATTAAGTCAAGTATGTTGCCCAATGTGCCACAGGTGGACATTGCATCTTCTATCTTCAAGGTGGGTGAGAGTCAGTCAGTTAAGTGCCATATGTGATACATGCTTGGGGAAATCATTTCTCAAAAGAGACATGGGCAGAAAATTTTCCGCTATATATTGTCATTACTTTCTGTGGTAGACTGGTTCCCAACCAAGACTATAGTACCCAATTCGCTCTGTTATTTAACCCATAGCTGGAGGGAGAAGTGAAAGATTCATACCTTCCCAAGGATATTTGTGGCTACGGCTATATTGTGTTGAATACACCAGTTCCTGTCCGATTACCAAAGTTAAGCAACATCGAGCCTGGTCAGTACTTAAATGGGTGACCATTTGGGAATACCGGGTGCTGTAAATATAAGGACCAAGAATGGTTCACCGGTCTTCCAGGTTTGAGGGTTGGGTGCAGGGCTAACAACCCTGCCCTGTAAAAAAAACAGTTTGTTACAGAAACAGCAACAAAAAGTTGCTGCCCTATGCGCCGTTTGGGTGTGATGGATAAATGATGATTATGATGAAGGGTATTTGTACATATGTAAATACAATGAATTCATCTGGAATTTGAACTTTCCAGTTTCTCATTTCAAGCCAATATCCACTGCACCACCCACGCACATCCAGATGATACAATGGTATATTGTTTCACCTCTAAAAATCTAGATGACCAGAGCTTTGCAGCTGGTCTTTCATGCAACCTGGCTCAGATAGCTCACGAGGAAGGGGGTTAAAATTGACTTGTATAATTCAATAAATCTAAAATTAAGCTTCAAGTGACATCTAGAATAGCACATCTAACTTGAAGAGAAAATTAATGACATAATCAAGATACTGACATTCCACACCAAATAAAAGAGTAGGTAAGAAACCCCCATCAATACTGGAAAGAGCAATAAAAGCTAGTGAACTTGAGATCTCTTTTTTACTGAAAAATTATTTCAAGAGGAAGATTTAATAAATTTCATTATAGATGGCTCAGTTAATGAATGTCAAATGTTTCCTTGTTGAGAAATGGCTAATGTTACCATTACCAAGGCTGTTGGTTTATCGCAACAAACAAACAGAAAAGATTAAGAAATTTAGAGATTTGTTCTTACAAAGAACACAGCTTAAATTTGCCAGTTGATTGAAGCAACAAAGCTACAAAAAATACTGTTGTCATATTTGGTTAAGTGCCCCTGCTGCTTGTCTCTGTGTTCTTGACAGGCTCCAAAAAAAAATCTGTGATGTGAATGGTCTCAACCTGGCAGCTTGACTTTAGTCACTTTCTCACTGGCAGGATGTGGCTTCCCTCTATCTCTTCTCCAAATATTTTCATGGCCTCTGCTAGGACGACCTTAGGTCACTGGTGCCTCCTCTACAAGAATTTCTTCATGCAACCAAACTGGCAACAAGGTTCCACACTTTTAACATTATATCAACCAAATGCAGGCAGCAATTCTACTCCAGCAGCTTCTTTTCTCACACTTCCTGCCTGTAGAACTCCCTTCCATATACTTGCTTTCCTGACGGCTACAATCTCCAAGAATTTAAATGCAATGTCAATACTCATGTCTTATCCACTTTACTCCAGTCCTTTCTACATCACTTTGTGTATCTTGTTCTTTTTCTTTCTCTCTACCTTTGCAACTGTCTTCACCCCTGTGTTCACACACTTCTCTTGCTATTTCTCTTTCACCCCCTGTAGCTGGTTTGTCTTTCTCTTCACTCTCCTCCTGCCTAATACTTAAACTCTCATATGTAACTCCAGCCCTTTCCTCATCACCCTGTGTATCTTGTTCTTTTTCTTTCTCTCTACCTTCGCAACTGTCTTCACTCCTGTGTTCACATCCTTCTCTTGCCCTTTCTCTTTCACCCTCTGTAGCCGGTTTGTCTTTCTCTTCACTCTCCTCCTGCCTAATACTTAAACTCTCTTATGTGCATCAGTGGTGGTACTGCATTTTTTGGGGTGAAACAAATAAAAAAACTAAAAAAACTCAATGGCTTCACAGAAGATCAAATCAAATCATAACCTTATGGCTCTAGATGAAATGCGACAAACTAGTTACTTTTCATTATCACTGACCAGACTCTGAACTACCATGAATCATGATCAATGAATGTTTTCTTAGGGAAGCCCCATGCCTTGATTGACTAGTGGGCTTCAAACTCAACCTAGACCACAAGTGAAAATCATACATATGCTTTAAAGGCATGGTCCACCAGCAGACGGATGTGAAATCAAGCTCTCCTATCATTCTGGTGATGAGGTTCTGATCTCAAAATATTAATGAATAATAAATAGGTGATACCCAACACCTTCTTTACCTTCCTTTATTTTACTAAACGCATTGTGATAGCCTTCAAATACCTACCCATACATCTTATATACACAATGCTTCAAACAAATTACAAAACTCTCCTATCCATACATATGCTTCATTGCTAAATATGCAGGAAAAATGGAGAGTTATCTGTATAACTCCAGTAAATACCTGACATCCTGTGCTATCATTTTCCTTTATAAGATTCTTAAAAAGAAGTACTGTTGTCATATTTGAAAAGGAGCTGCCCAGACCCCATTCTCCAGTTTTAATAGAGTTCAAAAGAAAGTGTCTTTGTGGGTGACAAATTATTTTCCATTCTACAACAAAGGGCAATACAAATGAAGAAGAACTTGAACCTATGTTTTATTGATTATGCAAATGTGTTCACCACATGGAATTGATGGAGATGCTCAGCAGCCTTGACATATTTGGAAAAGACGTAAGAGTAATCAAGAATCTCTACTGGCATCAAACCGACTGCATACAGACAGGTAACAAATTCAGGAGATATACAGGGTGACCCCAAAAAATAAGAACTTTTTAACAATCCAATAAAACCAAGAGTGATGGAAGAAAAATATTTTATTCAAAATAATTGAAACCTTAAAACATGCCATTTGAGAAACAATGATAGAATTTACTGCTCCAGTGAGTACCTGACTCCTTCTGCTATTGCTTTTGCAAGAGCCAGATCAGGCCGAAAATGAAGTACTGCTGTCATATTTGATTAGGTGCTGCCCAGACCCCACTCTCCAGTCTTAATAGAGTCCAAAAGAATCTCTGTTTATTTGTTTGTTTGGAGGTTTAATGACCAATCAATCCTTATGGGATCATTTAAGGTCATAACCAATGATTTTTTGGGGGTAAGGTTATTTTATTTTTACAACATTTTTCTTTTCGAGTATCAAGATTCATTGGAATTTGTTTTTAAGAGCAGGGTCCCCAAGTCCTACCCTTGCAATTTAACCCATAACTGGATGGAAGGGACAGATTAATACCTTTCCCAAGGGTACCAGTGCTTAAGTGAATGCAGGGTATTTAACTGGAATTCAAACTTGGCTCATCGATTTCTCTTTCCGAGCCAATATCCACTGCACCACAATGCACATCCGTCACTATACGCTTACAGCACCTGGTATTCCCAAGTGGTCACCCATCTAAGTACTGACCAGGGTCAACATTGCTTAACTTTGGTGATCGAGTGAGAACCGGTGTATTCAACATGATAGGCCGTAAGCAAGAATCTCTGTGTCTTTGTGGGTGACAAATTATTTTCCACCCTGCAACCCCTCTATCATTGACGAAAGTTTCTCACTACTCTATTGTGACTTTCATGGAAAGTGCTTGGATGAACTGCATTTCTTAGTTCCACCAGTTCTAACCTTCACAGCCAGGACCCACCCTGCCACACACATTGTAGAAGCCACTCTCATTCTCTGCATAATCTATTGGTAAGAAGTAAGTTGCACTCAAGCAGCTTCTTGTGATCCACTGGTCTGTGGAATGAACGCCCAAGAGTTTTCCGGATTACTACAATCTTGACCTGTTCAAGTCTAGGGTTAACCATTACTTTCCACTCCTAGCTGCATGAACTGTGTCTCTTAATCTGTCACCCTCTATTTCAATTGGCTTCTGTGTCTTTTACAAGGTGAGCCTCACTGTAAAAAAAACAAAAACAAAAAAAAACAACAACAACAACAACAACAAAATAAAAAATAAAAAAAAACACACACAGAAAACAGTTTTTGCCAGTCTTGTTCCAGATCCATCTCAATAAACAACTCTAATTATCTTGAAATTATTTTAACCCATTATTTGTGGTTATTATTAGCATAATAAACACACCATTAAATATTATTTTTAACCATTATGTGTGGTTATTGGTAACAATAAAACACCATTAAAATTATTTCAAACTGTTTAAAATTACTTTAAACCATTATTTGTGGTTATTAATAACAATTAAAACACTATTAAAATTATTTGAAACTATTAACAATTATTTAAACCATTAAAAAATTATTCTAAACCATTATTTGTGGTTATTAGTAACAATAAAAACACCATTAAAAATTATTTTAAACTATTAAAAATTATTCTAAACAATTAGTTGTGGTTATTAGTAGCATAAAACACCATTAAAAAGTTAAAGAAGTAAATATTTGTTTTGATTTATTCAACCTTTAAACTGTGTTCACTGTGTTGTGCAGTCAGTATTCAAAAATGTATTTTTCTTTTAATGTGAGTATTATGGGTTGTAATGAAAATAGCTAAAATACTAACAATAACAAAGCAGTCCTAAATATAAAACCAGTATAGATATCCTTAGAACTGTTGAAATGGAATATTCTGCTACCCTTCTGGTACAGTAGGATGGATGAGTCCATCTGTTATATGAGAGTAAGTTTTCTAAGCACTGCTTAGATGTGGCACAAGGCCAAAAGCATGGGGTATCCAGTAAGTATCGAACTCACTAATCAGTTATAACAGGTTCTAGTGAGACAAGCTTGCTACCCATTACACCATGCCGAGGTGCCCCATCTGTTATATGAGAGTTATAGCTACTGATTAGCTGGGAGTGTATGTGGTAAAATATATTGTAGTGTGGTAATCTGTCAGTAACACTATTGTACAGAATAACCCGGTTTGCTTTATTTGGTAGTTTACCACTTAGGTACTCAATTTGTTATTGTACCTTTCTCAAGGATACAATAAGAAGAAAAAAATTTACTTCTGTAAATTAAATAAACGGTTCAGTTCAAAACTCCCTGAAGGATACTTGGATTAACAAGTGGCTGATGAAGATTGGCGGGTTGAAATTTTTTTTTTTTTTTAATCATATCACCCCGAGCAAGGCAGTAACGCCACTGATGTGCAGGGGGCTACATAAGAGTGAAAAGATTGGAAAAGAGAAAGCCGGAAACCACATCCTAAACAGGAAACAAGGAATGAGCCTCTTCACCCGTTCAATAGACGTGGGTGGAGTGTGAACCGGGCGATAGTTTAGTCTATCTACAAATGCTGTGATAGCAACAACAAATACATTCATTTTCTGTATAAAGAATATTAGCATTTCCAACTATCCAAAATTCAGAAAAACTATTAAAGTCTTTATCAAAAAAGATTTTCATTCAAAATGATTTTGCTTATCTGATGTAACGACTAAATATTCTGTTTAAAAATTTATTTGCAATTATTTATTTATATTATTTATTTATATTATTATATTATTATATATATATATTATATTATTATATATATTATTATATTATATTATTATTATATTATTATATATTATATTATTATATTATTTATTTATATTTATTTATTTATATTATTTATTTATATTATTATATTATTATATATATATTATATTATTATATATATTATTATATTATATTATTATTATATTATTATATATTATATTATTATATTATTTATATTATTTATTTATATTTATTTATTTATATTATTTATTTATATTATTATATTATATATATATTATATTATTATATATATTATTATTATATTATTATATATTATATTATTATATTATTTATATTATTTATTTATTTATATTTATTTATTTATATTATTATATTATTATATATATATTATATTATTATATATATTATTATATTATATTATTATTATATTATTATATATTATATTATTATATTATTTATATTATTTATTTATTTATATTATTTATTTATATTATTATATTATTATATATATATTATATTATTATATATATTATTATATTATATTATTATTATATTATTATATATTATATTATTATATTATTTATATTATTTATTTATATTTATTTATTTATATTATTTATTTATATTATTATATTATTATATATATATTATATTATTATATATATTATTATATTATATTATTATTATATTATTATATATTATATTATTATATTATTTATATTATTTATTTATATTTATTTATTTATATTATTTATTTATATTATTATATTATTATATATATATTATATTATTATATATATTATTATATTATATTATTATTATATTATTATATATTATATTATTATATTATTTATATTATTTATTTATATTTATTTATTTATATTATTTATTTGCAAAAGTTTATTTGCAATTTAGTTTATGATAAGCAGAAAACATAACACAAATGTTGTTTTTGTTGAAGGTTCATTTGATAGAAAAAACATAAATTTCTCGCTTTGTTTATGCAGTGATATGTAAGTGAGGTATAGACTATATACATGCCCAAGCAATAAAGCTAGAGCAGCTCGCAGTATACAAGATGAATGACTACTGCTGACAGGCAAAATATTAAATCATGCTTCTTAACAGTTTATGAAAGCAAAATTAACTTTGAGAATTAGATTTTTTGTAATTAAAGAGAGATAATACAAATATCTAAATTTAAATCCTTTAATTTTCATTTTATTATTCAAGACTTATTCACCAGTTAAAAAAATAAGTGATTAAGTTTGGTTTAATTGTGTCTGTTTAATAATAATATTTATTAAAAGCCTGACATTACGAATGAAAATATTTTTTTTATTTTAAGAAATTGATTGTTTGTTTATAGCTTAACAATCACTGACTAGTTTGATTAAAGCCAGAAAACATTTTTAGATTGTGAGAATTTTCCTGAGGTAATAATTTTTTCCCTTTTACAAGTCCTACTAATTAACCCATAGCTGTAAGGGGAAGTGGTGTATTCATACTTTTCTTAGGGATAATTGCATGTAAGTGAATATAATGAACCTGATTGTAATTGGAACACAGCTCTCCAATTTCTCATTCCAAGCCAACATCCACTACCCCACCTGCACATCCCCACTGACTGAACTATTTTAAGAAATTAGTTACTTTTAGAATAGACCTAATAATACGAATTAAAATTTTTATGTAATCTTGGCATATTTCCACAAAAAAAAAAAATAACCAGCTGTTTCAAAGTGGGATGATGGGGCAGTGAAAATCTTGAGTCCTGTCTACAGACTGACGCCTAGAATAAAATTACAGTGTCTTACCAAATAAAAATAAAACAGAAAAAATGTGAAAGAGTTCTCTAAAATATCATGGGAATATGATAGGAGAGTTAAAATTGAACAAACCATGATTATACCAGGATAACTTATTACATAATAAGTCACTTCAAACTTGATATCTTATTTGCTATTCTTGAAACACATTTGAAAGGAGTAGTCTTCCTTGGACCTTACCTGATAAATTTGTGATATACTAAATCACTTTAAACTTGATATCTTATTTGCTATACTTGAAACATATTTGAAAGAAATAGTCTTCCTTGGACCTTACCTGATAAATTTGTTACATAATAAGTCACTTCAAACTTTATATCTTATTTGCTATACTTGAAACACATTTGAAAGAAGTAGTCTTCCTTGGACCTTACCTGATAAATTTGGGATATACTAAATCACTTTAAACTTGATATCTTATTTGCTATACTTGAAACATATTTGAAAGAAATAGTCTTCCTTGGACCTTACCTGATAAATTTGTTACATAATAAGTCACTTTAAACTTGATATCTTATTTGCTATTCTTGAAACACATTTGAAAGGAGTAGTCTTCCTTGGACCTTACCTGATAAATTTGTTACATAATAAGTCACTTCAAACTTTATATCTTATTTGCTATACTTGAAACACATTTGAAAGGAGTAGTCTTCCTTGGACCTTACCTGATAAATTTGTGATATACTAAATCACTTTAAACTTGATATCTTATTTGCTATTCTTGAAACATATTTGAAAGGAATAGTCTTCCTTGGACCTTACCTGATAAATTTGTTACATAATAAGTCACTTTAAACTTGATATCTTATTTGCTATTCTTGAAGCACATCTGAAAGGAGTAATCTTCCTTGAACCTTAACTGATAAATTTGTTACATAATAAGTCACTTTAAACTTAATATCTTATTTACTATTCTTGAAACATATTTGAAAGGAGTAGTCTTCCTTGGACCTTACCTGATAAATTTGTTATATATTAAATCACTTTAAATTTAATATCTTATTTGCTATTCTTGAAACACATTTGAAAGGAGTAGTCTTCCTTGGACCTTACCTGATAAATTTGTTACATAATAAGTCACTTTAAACTTGATATCTTATTTGCTATTCTTGAAACACATTTGAAAGGAGTAGTTCTTTCTTGGACCTTACCTGATAAATTTGTTACATAATAAGTCACTTTAAATTTAATATCTTATTTGCTATTCTTGAAACACATTTGAAAGGAGTAGTCTTCCTTGGACCTTACCTGATAAATTTGTTACATAATAAGTCACTTTAAACTTGATATCTTATTTGCTATTCTTGAAGCACATCTGAAAGGAGTAATCTTCCTTGAACCTTAACTGATAAATTTGTTACATAATAAGTCACTTTAAACTTGATATCTTATTTACTATTCTTGAAACACATTTGAAAGGAGTAGTTCTTTCTTGGACCTTACCTGATAAATTTGTTACATAATAAGTCACTTTAAATTTAATATCTTATTTGCTATTCTTGAAACACATTTGAAAGAAGTAGTTCTTCCTTGGACCTTACCTGATAAATTTGTTACATAATAAGTCACTTTAAACTTGATATCTTATTTGCTATTCTTGAAACACATTTGAAAGGAGTAGTTCTTTCTTGGACCTTACCTGATAAATTTGTTACATAATAAGTCACTTTAAATTTAATATCTTATTTGCTATTCTTGAAACACATTTGAAAGAAGTAGTTCTTCCTTGGACCTTACCTGATAAATTTGTTACATAATAAGTCACTTTAAACTTGATATCTTATTTGCTATTCTTGAAACACATTTGAAAGGAGTAGTTCTTTCTTGGACCTTACCTGATAAATTTGTTACATAATAAGTCACTTTAAATTTAATATCTTATTTGCTATTCTTGAAACACATTTGAAAGAAGTAGTTCTTCCTTGGACCTTACCTGATAAATTTGTTACATAATAAGTCACTTTAAACTTGATATCTTATTTGCTATTCTTGAAACACATTTGAAAGGAGTAGTTCTTCCTTGGACCTTACCTGATAAATTTGTTATATATTAAATCACTTTAAATTTAATATTTTATTTGCTATTCTTGAAACACATTTGAAAGAAGTAGTTCTTCCTTGGACCTTACCTGATAAATTATTTTAAACATCACTGAAAAGGAAAGTGCAATTCCCTTAAATTTGTCAAGTAAAATGAATCTTTAGTTTTTCAAACATGGAACTAGAATGGGTTCCAATTTTATTATACATTTACCAGAAACAAAAAATTGAGGTCACCAAATACATCAATAAATAAATGAATAGCTGACAAGAAAAATAAGGAACTACTGAATTGTTAAGCTTTTGGGGTTTTCAAAGTTGGAATGCATCCATTGCAGGAGAGTTGAATTCCAAGAGTTGAGTCTAAACAAGGATGTAGAACAGTTGACAGCTGGCGATCACATTCATATGTTTCATCTGTGCAACAACCTTGACACGTGAGCTCTATAATGTTCCCACATTTGCCACATAGGTACTTCACTCCAGAACCGTTTCCGGGACAGGAGAGTCTCATGAAAAATCTGGGATCAGAATGTTTTTCAAGACTCTCTTTTGCAGGTGCATCAATTGGATCCATCATTAGGAAAATGATGGCCACAAGAGAAAATGGATGTATAGATCTTTCTGATTGGTGGGCAGTTTTTTGCGGTTTAACTGTGACTGAAGTGAACAAAGAAGTTCCACTCACAATTGCTGTTCAGCTTGTGCAATGGTCATTCAAATCTGCAAAAAGAAATTTTAAAAATATTAAAAAAAACTTTGATTTTAGTCATATTATATACCAAATATGGTTGCAAGAGTAACAAACGATAAACAAGAAACTATTGCTGATGTGGGTGAGTGTTCAAGACAATTTTTCTCTCCAGAATCTATCATACTGTTATGGTGAACTCACCTGTCTAGGGATAGTGGACTCTCCCTCCTAATATAATTAACAGTGTAGCGAGAAGTCAGGGAGAAAAATACAAGTCAGTGACCTGGTAAGTTACTTTGCGTTACTACATGATAACACAAAGTTCCCACCAGTACTTCAAACCTAAGGGACCAACATTTGTACTTACATACAACGCACAATCTTCTATGTTGTACTCCACAACAGACATATAGGCATTAATTCAGCTATGAGAACACTCTACCCTTGCTACTGACATTAGACTAGACAGATATCTACCAAGTGATATCAGAGACACATAGCCATTAATTCTATCATGGGAACCCTTCATGCTAGTCACCAACTTTGGTTTACAAAAATCTCTGCCCAGGAATGACAGGGACATATAGTCATTAATTCCTTCATGAGAACCCTCTGTCTTAGCCATTGATATCAGTCAAGACCACTTTCTATGCAGGAATGTCACAGACACATGATCATTAATTCCATCATGAGATCCCTCTACCCTATCCTATTTTGGCTTAAAAAGCTCTCCACTCAGATATGTTAGAAACATTGTTATGGTGAACTCACCTGTCTAGGGATAGTGGACTCTCCCTCCTAATATAGGTAACAGTGTAGCGAGGAGTCAGGGAGAAAAATACAAGTCAGCAACCTGGTAAATTACTCTGCGTTACTACATGATAATGCAAAGTTCCCACCAGTACGTCGAACCTAAGGGACCGGCATTTGTACTTACATACAATGCACAATCTTCTATGTTGTACTCCACAACACATACATACCTAACCTATAAGTCTATCATTCATCCATCCTTAAAATACTGTTGCTACATATGGTCTGGTGCTCCTGCTATTTGCCTTGAGTTCTTTGATAAAATCCAAAGAAGAATCAGCAATATTATTAGTTCTGATTTAGCAGCTTGACTTCACGTACTTTCTCACCACCATAAGGTTGCCTCCCAGTGCCTTTTCTATAAATACTTTCACAGTAATTGTTCCAATGAGCTCTTCATTATTGTTATGGTGCCCTATTTACAGTGAATGGACTCTGCCTCCTCCATATAATAATAACCTGAGTGACTTCTGGGGACGCAGCTGAGAGACAGTCTAGAGACAGTCAAGACGCAGCGTAAATATACCATTCTGACTTACACTTCTCCCTGCTGACTACCAACACTCCTACTTGTATATATTGTTCTGTTATTCTAATACACTGTTTGAACCTACCTTCTTGTTTCCGTGTCTTTCTTCCTGGCCCAAACAGGTCATGACTAACCCTCGTATTTGTATATATGTTCTGTTATTCTAATACACTGTTTGAACCTACCTTCTTGTTTCCGTGTCTTTCTTCCTGGCCCAAACAGGTCACGACTAACCCTCGTATTTGTATATATGTTCTGTTATTCTAATACACTGTTTGAACCTACCTTCTTGTTTCTGTGTCTTACTTCTGGGCCTTACAGGCCACAACAAATTGGTGATGAAGATTCACCACAACAGTTATGGCAACTAAACTTTTTGAATATAAACACAGTACTAGACTGGCATCGAGATCTTGTCAATTTACTGTTGAGCTGGCAAGATCTAAATTTATTTATACATGGAACTTTGTCTCTGTGTGTGTGTGTCTGTGTGCATGTGTATCCATTACCTATAGAATCCAAAATGGCTGAACTGATTTTCTTGAACATTTACACAGTTTTACTATAAGTGTCTGCAAGTGTTTTTTGCTAGGTTTTGTGTCGAGGTACCCCTGATAAATATCGAAAATTGATAATCAAAAAAATCAGGTTCTAGAAGGAGTGGTCCAATTTTAATCAAATTTTATACACTCATAGACAAAGACATAAGAAGCAATATTCAGAAGTTTCAAGGTTGCAGTTCTTACAATAGTGCAGAAAATTGGTAATATAAAAGGCAAGATGTTTGTGTGTGTGTCTGTTTATCTGCCTGTATGTCTATATTTTTTTCAGCCCTTTTATTTTAGTTTTTGCTTTGGGTTTGGCTCTAAGTAGGTATAATTGTAGTTCTTAGTCTCAGCCATGATACCATTTACTCAGAGGATTTATTTAGCCATCAAGATTCAGTTTATGACAAAAAACTTATTTGATATTGATACCAGGAAATCCAAATTTGACTTACATCCATTCATTTTTCTTTCAGTCTACGGTTTTGCTTTAACTGGAAACGACTATTGCTTTTTAGTCTTTCATGCCAATGTCCAAAGAGTCTGAGCTCCAGGACCATGGATTAGTTTTAAAGCTTTCATTACACCCGAGCAACGCCGGGCTTTACTGTTAATATATATATATATATATATATATATATATATATATATATATATATATATAACTGGATTATAATGGTGCTTCATGTCAAGATTTCTGATTTTTCAGCAGTTTACTGAGAGCGGGTCAATTTTGACAAGCAGTTTTTTTATCCTAAAGTGCTCAATATCAACATAGAATATTAATAAAATTAATGTAAAAGGATTTTTCACTTAACTAAGCAGTGCTGTTTTAGTCATGCTGACTTCAAAGTTTTTGTAAAGGCATTGTTATGGTGTCGTATCTCTTCAGGGTTTTTGTTTAACCTGCTGTTTCTTTCTAATGTTTTTCAGTATTTATATGAATGTTGGTGGAATTCGATAAAGAAGTCAAAGCAAAAAGAAGTCAGGTTAATACATGCAATTAAGCATTTAGGCAGGCTAAAAAGAGAAGCAACAAAAACAACTATCTACAAACCCTATACCACTTAAAAATAATAAAAATAGAAAAGCAATTAATCATCTGAACCACTTAAAAAGCAATAAGAAAGCAATTAACCATCTGCATGATTCAAGAAATAAACCCTAGATCAGCCAAGCATGCT
Organism: Ascarosepion bandense; assembly: GCA_037127315.1. NCBI lineage: Eukaryota > Metazoa > Mollusca > Cephalopoda > Sepiida > Sepiidae > Ascarosepion > Ascarosepion bandense. The sequence continues at coordinate 2,425,834 of JBBBDQ010000496.1, forward strand.
AAGAAGTCAGAACAATAAAAAGCAATTAAAAACAACGACTTACACCATTTAAAAAATACAAATTTATCAAGAAAAAAGAATTACTAACACAGAAAGATATCAAATTACACTAAAATTCATACAAATTATGGAAAAACAAGAAAAAAGTTAGCCATAAGAAAGGTTACTAAATTTTTTTTTTTTTTTTTTTTAATCATATCACCCGAGCAAGGCGGTAACACCAATAATGTGCAGGGGGCTACGTAAGAGTGAAAAGATTGGAAAAGAGAAAGCCGAAAACCACATCCTAAACAGGGAACAAGGGATGAGCCTCTACACCTGTTCAATAGACGGGGTGGAGTGTGAACAGGGCAATAGTTTAGTCTATCTACTCCAATTGAAAAAAAAAAGTGAAAAGATTGGAAAAGAGAAAGCCGAAAACCACATCCTAAACAGGGAACAAGGGATGAGCCTCTACACCTGTTCAATAGACGGGGTGGAGTGTGAACAGGGCAATAGTTTAGTCTATCTACTCCAATTGAAAAAAAAAAGTGAAAAGATTGGAAAAGAGAAAGCCGGAAACCACATCCTAAACAGGGAACAAAGGATGAGCCTCTACACCTGTTCAATAGACATGGGTGGAGTGTGAACCGGGTGATAGTTTAGTCTAGCTACTCCAATTGAAAAAAAAAAGTGAAAAGATTGGAAAAGAGAAAGCCGAAAACCACATCCTAAACAGGTAACAAGGGATGAGCCTCTACACCTGTTCAATAGACATGGGTGGAGTGTGAACAAGGCGATAGTTTAGTCTATCTACTCCATTTGGAAGATCCAAAGTAATGTCTAGATGTAAACTCATCAGAGTGTATATTTTAGGTTGAAAGAGTTTACAATTTTTGAAAAGCTCCTCTGTTATTTTGAAATTTCAGTTATTTCAAACTTCCAGTCTTGCACTCTGAAAAATCGCTGTTGTATGTTTAAATAAAAACATTGGATAATCAGTTGATATAAAACGCCTGACAATACTGAAAGGTTGAAACCAAGATTGTGTAATTGACCTCCAAAATGAAAATATTTAAAAGCTCTACATTATATATGTATTGAGCACTTTTAATATAACTGTATACTGGTCTAATTTAATTCTGACCAATAACTGGTTAATGATAACCATATATATATATATATATATATATATATATATATATATATATATAAACGTGTGTGTGTTTGTATGAGTTGGGATCAAATATAGATCAGCAGAATAAGATAAAGAACAAATGAAATGTCTGTCAGTCTATCATGTTTCACTTTTATTAAAACTTCATCAGAAAATGGGATATGGAGAAAAAAAAAGAAATTCTGGTACTTTTACAAATGAGCTTAAAAAATACACAAATTCAAAAACTAGACACCACTAACTAGACTTCTAACAACACAAAATCCATAATCCAAACGTCTAACACTTTTTCTACTAAACTTATAAATAATTTAGTTATCCTTAATACAAAGCTCTTTGCCATCATCATCCAAGATGATTAGCAAGAAAACTAAATCTAACGCTAATTCAGTTGCCAGTCTTTAACACATAAATTCTTTACAATATGAAAGAATTTATGTCAGACAGACATCATGTGATCTAAAAGCCTGTATCTACGAACATAAAAGAGTCTTACATTTATATGACTATTCAAACTCGCTTGTAATAGACATGAACAAAATTTTTTATGAAGAAAGTACTTTGAGAGCCTACTAATAACAATATTACCAACTATAAACGCACCTACCGTTACTGAACCCATTCTTAAAGAATGTAGCATATGATTATCTAAAACAAACAGTATGTAGGTGAAAACATACTAAAATAAACATGTGAAAAGCAACAAAACATAACGTCAACTAGACATATGCACACACATACTCACTTACAAATAAACATTATCATTTGAATACCACATAGACAAACTAGAATTATTATACACCTACATACATAAAGCAATATTTACGATTTTTCACTTAGGCTGGAATCTGTTTATTTTTTTACACTTTGGATTGACTCTTCATGTGTCCTTGAATTTGGAATGCCACAAATTGTATTAACATTGGTTTAAGAAACTGAATACATGTGAAAGTAGGAATTAACCAATAAAAATTAACCAATAAACATTAACCAATAAAAATTAACCAATAAAAATTAAAACAACACAAAAGTAAAACTACTAAAAATTCTTTCTTCTTTTTCTCCATATCTCATTCTCTGATGAAGCTTTAATAAAAGTGAAACATGTTAGATTGATAAACGTTTCCTATTTGTTCTTTATCTTATCATATATTTCTTTCTTCTTTTTCTCCATATCTCATTCTCTGATGAAGCTTTAATAAAAGTGAAACATTGATAAACTTTTTGTACTTGTTCTTTATCTTGTCATATATATATATATATATATATATAAGAAAAATTAAGGCAGACATGGTAGTTGTATATTATAATGGTAGGATGCTATTTTTTATTTTTTAATTGTATAATTTAATTTGATTTGAACTAAAACTTAAACATTGAGCACTGTTTTATGAGCACCAGAAATATATTCACTTATGTGTGTGTACTTGCATGTATATGTATATGTATGTGTATATTTATTGACATCCATATATATATATATCATCAAGCAGTGTGGGTATAGAAGAATCCAAAGGAGTATCCTGTACATACAGTGGTAGGATAACTCCCTAAGAGGGCTCTAAATATATATGTATATAAATACATATAGAGCAAATACACGTTATTTCATGGTAAATCGGAACTATAGGCCTATTTCAGACGAACCATCATCAGCTTCTGTCTTTATTGTACAAAAGAATTTTAAATAAAGATGGAAGCTGAGGATGGTTTGCCTGAAATAACGTGTCTGCCTTAATTTTTTATATTTGCTCTATATGTATTTATATACATATATATTTAGAACTCTCTTAGAGAGTTATCCTACCACTGTATTTACAGGATACTTCCTTGGATTCTTCAATACCCACACTGCATGCTGATATATATAATACACACACATACATACATACATACATACATATATATATATATATATATATATATATATATATATATATATATATATTAAAAAAGGATTAATTCAATGATGTTGGATGATCATTTTGATATGAAAATCCCCACGGGGGATAACACATCACCTCAGCAACAGAAAAATCCTTTCAGAAACTCTATATTTTCATATATATTTTCCTATATATTTTCATATATATTTTCTTTCAGAAACTTTATATTTGCTCTGTAATATTTTATTACATGGAGCTCTCTTCCTGTATCATTTTTTAATATGAAAATAAATTTTTTAATATTAATTAGGATTGGGTTTTTGGAATTTATCTTCCTGCTTTTTCCGCTTGGATTAAAGTATCTGAATTAAAATATATATATATATATAATAAAAATAAGAATAGATAAATAATAAATAATATTAGTTTAATAAAAATATATATATGTATAGAAAGTCTTTGAAAATGGCTAGCATAAACCAAAAGTGTTTAGAAAAAGTCCTCGAAAAATGTTACAGAAATGAAGGGAAGATCAGCAAAATAATTAGAAGCATAAAAATATCAACTTTTGTGGTTTTTGATCAGTTGGGCATAAAAAGTGCTACCCACACCCACCCAATATATATATATATATATATATATATATATATATATATATATTTTAATTCAGATACTTCAATCCAAGGGAAAAAAGCAGGAAGGTAAATTCCAAAAAACCCGATCCTAATTAATATTAAAAATTTATTTTAATATTAAAAAATGATACAGGAAGAGAGCTCCATGTAATAAAATATTACAGAGCAAATATATATTAAAAAAGGATTAATTCAAAGATGTTGAATGGCCATTTCGATATGAAGATCCCCACGGGGAACGACAAGGTTTTTTTTCTGTTGCTGAGGTGATGTGTCGTTCCCCGTGGGGATCTTCATATCGAAATGGCCATTCAACATCTTTGAATTAATCCTTTTTTAATATATATATATATATATATATATATGATATAATTATATAATTATATAGTTATTTCTATGTTTCAAGATAGGTTCTCATCACCAGCTTTAATAATATTGATATGGTTGTGCAGATGATTTACATTTAAATGACAAAATCTTTTGTTTTGCTGTGAATGTATGTGGGTGTTTTTTTTTTTTGTTTTTTTTTTTTAAATCTCCATTCTGAATTCTGATTAGCCACAAAAAAATAAACACCCGCATACATTCACAGCAAACCAAAGATTTTGTCATTTAAATATGTTATAATGTCGTGGTCATGCAACAATCCTCACCCCTTCCTTTACTAACTCTTGCTCCCTGACAAGAATATTTCTCTATTCTTTGGTTGACTGGGGTTGACAATGTAGGTCTCAAACTGATATATTGATATAGCTATCCCACTAAATGTGATCTGAAAATACAGATAAATATATATATATATTTCTCATCCACATACAGGCCTGTTTTGCTGTATCACAGCACATTAGTGTAGCTAGACACATCCACTTGCTTCTGGCCGGGATTGAAACTCGACTGATTTGGTATCAGTCGAAGTTGCTACCCTCTAAAACAGAGGCACATAGAATCAGAGAAGGGAAATGTTAACGTGTTGTATAAAAGCAGCATATACACATGCCAGTCACCAAAAGAACTCAGTTCATTTCTGAAGAGTCACCCATGGAAACTGTTTTTAAAATTTTCTTATATATATATATATATATAAATCTAAACTTATTTATAAATGGAACTTTGTCTCTGTGTGTGTGTGTGTGTGTGTGTATGTGTGTGTGTGTGTGTCCATTACCTATAAACTCTGAAACGGTTGAATCGATTTTCTCAAAAATTTTCACAGTTGTACTATAAGCGTCAGTGAGTGTTCTTAGGTAGGTTTTATGTTGAGTTACCCCTGATAAATATTAAAAATTGATAATCGAAAAAATTGGGTTATAGAATGAGTGGTCTGATTTTAATCAAAATTGATACACTCATAAACAAAGACATAAGAAGTGATATTCAGAAGTTTCAAGGTTGCAGTTCTTACAATAGTGCAGAAAATTGATAATATATATATATATATATATATATATAAAAGGCAAGATGTTTGTATGTGTGTCTGTTTATCTGCCTGTATGTCTGTATTTTTTCAGCCCTTTTATTTTAGTTTTTGCTTTGGGTTTGGCTCTAAGTAGGTATAATTGTAGTTCTTAGTCTCAGCCATGATACCATTTACTCAGAGGACTTATTTAGCCTTCAAAATTCAGTTCATGACGAAAAAACTTATTTGATATCAATACCAGGAAATCAAAATTTGACTTGCTCTATTTATTTTTCTTTCAGTCTACGGTTTCACTTTAACTGGAAACAACTATTGCTTTTAGTCTTTTGAGTCTGAGCTCCAGGACCATGGATTAGTTTTAAAGCTTTCATTACAGCCGAGAAAACACTGGGCTATACTACTAGTATATATATACATATAAAAATCAAGATAGACATGTTATTCCATGGTTAAGCAGAAGTATAGGCCTATTTCAGGCAAACCATCATCAGCTTTAGTCTTTATTGTACAGAAGATTTTACATGATACATGATTCGTGTAAAATCTTCTGTACAATAAAGATGGAAGCTGAGGTTGTTTAACTTGAAATAGACCTAGACTTCCGTTTAACCATGGAATAATGTGTCTGTCTTAATTTTTACATATATATGCTCTATATGTATTTACATACATATATATTTAGAGCTCTTCTAGAGAGTTATCCTACCACTGTATGAATTGGATACTCCTTTGGATTCTTCTATATCTACACCACATGTTTATATATATATATATATATATATATATATATATATATATATATTAATGCAGGTTTCATTGAATAATATAGACAAGTTTTGTCTATTAATTTTGTGTAGGATCCGTTCATACCGTCTGATATACTTGATGGTGATATCGTTGAAAGACAACAAAAAATCACAGTAATTGTTGATTTTTTTATCTGGTCTAAGCTTTCGGCTCACATAAGCCATTATCAAAGAGTAAATATTAACACACAGTAAACATAGAACATTTAAGTTATTAACAATAAAGAGAATTAAATTGAAAATATAAGTCCATCCCTACCATGGCGGATGACCGAAGACAGTGACAAAATAGTGGCGTTGTGGTCCCTGATCTGATTACAGGCATTTGAGTACATTATTGGAAATATCAAAATTGATTGTATTCAAACCAGGTTTAAATGATTTTTTTGTTGTCTTTCAATGATATCACCATCAAGTATATCAGACGGTATGAACGGATCCTACACAAAATTAATAGACAAAACTTGTCTATATTATTCAATGAAACCTGCATTAATGAAAAAATGCTGCCAAAATACACACAATATATATATATATATATATATATATATATATATATATATATATATATATATGAGTTGTCAGTATTATCTTAATTGTTTGCATAATTTAGACAAAAATTAATCTATTGCACCCTATACATATATGAAGGTTTTAAAAAAAATGACAGACAAATTATTATGGTTAAGTTTTTTCTAATATCAGATAAAAAATTACATAAAAATTTTAACTGTAATATCTTGTCTGTCATTTTTAATGAAGCCTGCATAAAAGAAAGATTGCTGTCTAAATACACAATATGTGTATGTGTGTATGTGCACGTCTGAGAAAGAAAAAAGGAGAGAGAGAGAGAGAGAGGAAGCTGATATGCAACGGAATTTGTAATATGAAAATATAGTATGATATAGTATAATATAGTATAATATAAAATAGTATAATATAGTATAATATAAAATAGTATGATATAGTATAATATAGTATAATATAAAATAGTATAATATAGTATAATATAAAATAGTATGATATAGTATAATATAGTATAATATAAAATAGTATGATATAGTATAATATAGTATAATATAAAATAGTATGATATAGTATAATATAGTATAATATAAAATAGTATGATATACTATAATCTTGTATAATATAAAATAGTATGATATAGTATATCATAAAATAGTATGATATAGTATAATATAGTATAATATAAAATAGTATAATATAGTATAATATAAAATAGTATGATATAGTATAATATAGTATAATATAAAATAGTATAATCTAGTATAATATAAAATAGTATGATATAGTATAATATAGTATAATATAAAATAGTATGATATAGTATAATATAGTATAATATAAAATAGTATGATATAGTATAATATAGTATAATATAAAATAAAATAGTATGATCTCGTATAATATAGTATAATATAAAATAGTATGATATAGTATAATATAGTATAATATAAAATAGTATGATATGGTATAATATAGTATAATATAAAATAGTATGATATAATATAATATAGTATAATATAGAATAGTATGATATAGTATAATATAGTATAATATAAAATTGTATAATATAGTATAATATAGTATAATATAAAATAGTATAATATAGCATAATATAGTATAATATAAAATAGTATAATATAGTATAATATAGTATAATATAAAATTCTATAATATAGTATAATTTGTAATATGAAAATATAGTATAATTTTTCTTCCTTTTCCGTCTGATCTGAAAGAAGCGTACAACAAAAGTTTTAGTCAGAAAATATTAAGGTGTATCATTGGTACATTTACTTGAAAGAATATTTTACAAACGCATATAAAGACAACGTTGTATGTAGTCAACCTCTGTCGAATCTGCCTTCAATGCAGATATTTAGCCAAAGGTTTTAAATAACTAAAGATTCTAAAAATAAAGAAGAAAGGGAAAGGTTGGTTTCCTCATCTTTGCTGCCATTTGTATGACGTTTTGGCTGTTGTACGTTCCGGCCTTCTTCAGGTGCTAGGAATTTTGAACAGAACTCTTTATTACAATCACTGAAGTATACCATCTGTTCTGCTCTGTTTAAAATTCCTAGTACCGGAAGAAGGTCGCAGCATACAATGGTTGAAACATCATACAAATGAGAACAAAGTTGGAAACAGTAATCTGAATAATATAAATACTGTAAATACTACCTCATCTCAGAAATATAGACAAAGGGTTCGGTTCGAAATTCCTAGCACCTGAAGAAGGCTGGAGCGTACAACGTCCGAAACATCATACAAATGGCAACAAAGATGTGGACAACTGTCCGAATAATGTAAATACTACCTCATCTCAGAAATATAGACAAAGGGTTCGGTTCGAAATTCCTAGCACCTGAAGATGGCTGGAGCATAAAACGTCCGAAACATCATACAAATGGCAACAAAGATGTGGACAACTGTCCGAATAATGTAAATACTACCTCATCTCAGAATTATAGACAAAGGGTTCGGTTCGAAATTCCTAGCACCTGAAGAAGGCTGGAGCGTACAACGTCCGAAACATCATACAATTGGCAACAAAGATGTGGACAACTGTCCGAATAATGTAAATACTACCTCATCTCAGAAATATAGACAAAGGGTTCGGTTTGAAATTCCTAGCACCTGAAGATGGCTGGAGCATACAATGTCCGAAACATCATACAAATGGCAACAAAGATGTGGACAACTGTCCGAATAATGTAAATACTACCTCATCTCAGAAATATAGACAAAGGGTTTGGTTAAAAATTCCTAGCACCTGAAGAAGGCCGGAGTGTACAACGGCCAAAACGTCATACAAATGGGAACAAGGATGATAACAATAGTCCGAATAATGTAAATACTGTAAAGACTACCTAATCTCAGAAATAAAGACAAATTTTTATATCTATTTTCTGTTTTGTCAAGAAGAGATAACTTTTTGTCCCTTGCTATAAATCCTTTAGGCTTGAATCATGAATGAATGAGGCCCATATTACTGGAAAAACATTTAAAATAATCAAATGATCATATTTGGTGATCTCCAATAAAATCTCAATTGATGATGTCCCCTATTAAAGGTTTAAAGATATTTGATATCTATAAAAAAGTAGACTATACTGTGGACATCAGGAAGAAATGAAGGCTCTTTTAAGATTGCTGGCAATGTAAAATGTTTTTATAGTTTACTAAGCTATTTGGTATATATTACTATTAACCTTTCGGTATCCATATATGTTACACTTGATCAATCATAAAGGAAAAACTAAAAAAACGAGTAAAATATGTGTGCATAATTGTTTAGGTAATGTTGATTGGCAATATATCAAATCACGTTGGTTATTTGTTGTTGAATATAAGGCGTATATGTCAAAAGCCACAATGAATTAATAGATAGTTAGACATAGGTTCAGTTAGTTGAAGAAGCTAAATGCAGGTTCAGTTTTCACTGCAGTTAAAACTATAGACATGTCCAGATTATGCTAGAGTCAAAAAGAAATCATACAGTAGAATTAAACAGTGAGATATTGGAAGGGTTTACACCAAAGTAGAAAAGGCAGACATAGGTTCACTTTACACTATGTTTTTGACACAAAAAAAGGCACAAGTCTGGTTTACACTAGAGACAAACAATGTAGATTCATGTCTAGTTTATTCTAGGGACAAAAAATTTAGACATGTGTCTGGTTTACACGCAAGACAAAAAAAGATCAGCACCTGTCTGGTTTACACTAGAGACAAAAAAGGTAGACACATTTCTGGTTTATGCTAGAGACAAAAAATGTTGGCACATGTCTGGTTTACAGTAGAGACAAAAAACAAAGACGCATGTTTGGTTAACAATAGAGACAAAAAAAATGGTAAATAATGTCTGAATTACACTAGAAACAAAAAAGGTAGACCCATGTCTGGTTTATGCTGGAGGAAAAAAATATAGACACATGTCTGATTTTCTCTAGAGATAAAAAATAGATACACATATCTGGTTTATACTAGAAACAAAAGAGGTAGACACATATAAGATTTACACTAGAGACAAAAATATGTAGACACAAGTCTGGTTTATGCTAGGAACAAAAAACAGTAGACACATGTCTGGTTTATGGAATGGACTAAAGAGGTAGATCCATTTCTTTTTTTTTTTTTTTTTTAATCATATCACCCTGAGCAAGGCAGGCGGTAATGCCACTGAGGTGCAGGGGGATACATAAGAGTAAAAAGATTATAGGAGAGTGAAGAGAAGGATGAACCAGTTAGAAAGGAGCAAGAGAAGGATGGAAATACAGGTGTGGTGACAGTTGCAAAGGTGGAGAGAAAGGAAAGGATCTACAGGACAGTGTGGAAAGAACTAGGGTCAAGTAGTTGAGAGATGAGTATTGACATTGTTTGTAAATTCCTGGAGGTTGGTTTATACTAGAGACAAAAAAGGTCAACATAATTCCAATTGACAGTAGTTTCAGAAAAGGAGACAATGGTCTCATTAACGCAAGTATCAAAAGACATAAACACTGATCGAGTTTATATGAGATTCAAAATGGTAGATATTGGTTTGGGTTACAGTAAAGTAAAAGAATACGAGACACAAGTCATGTTCACACAAGTATTTAAAATGAGAGAAATAAGTCCAGTTTATACTAAAATGAAAAAATGGTAGACACAGGTCCTGTTTACACTATAATAAAAAATGGAAAAACAAAAACTAGAATCATATACAAATCCAGTTTATACTGGAGTGAAAAACAAAAATGCATATTTGGTTTTATATTTTTATAAAAAATACTAAAATATGTCTGGGCAAAAAAGGTAGATTCAGGTTTTCTTTACACTAGAATTGAAGCTATAGGGAGATGGTTAACGCTTATTAATTTGGCCTTGTGTCATACATAACTGAAATCTCTAAAGCTTACAGATTTATCCAGAATTAGTAGAAGGTTTTCATCAGAAGTTTGGAATGTGTGAAATAGTGGAATAGCATGAAATAGTGTTCATCTCAGTGTTCTCGACAGGCTCCAAAGGAGAATCAGTAATGTGATAGGTACCGACTTGGCAGCTTGACTACAGCCACTTGTAAGAATAAAATAGATACATTTTGCATGTTAAAATAGAAATTTATTAAAAGAATAGAATAACAAGAATAGGTAGTAGTAGTTAATGTTCAATGAGAAACAAGTAATGAGTTAATGGTATCAAAAATCAAAATGTTTGTCGTAGTAATTTGTTTGAAAGAGTTCATGCGTACGTATATATGCATCTATGAGCGTTTGTTTGGTTGGAATGTCTTTGAATGGAGAAGAAGAAGTAAAAGGAATCAGCACATGAGAAAGAAGGAGAAAGAGAACGATGTGTGATGCGACCTTACATCTGGGCAGTGGTTGAAGTTTCTCCTTTTACATTTTAGCTTGTCTTGCTGCTCCCATCTCTGACTCTGACTGGCTCTGATCTGATCAAAGCCTTTATAGTCATTCAGATTTTTCACACTGGATCATTAAGTCTTTATGGTCTTGCAAATCACTCCCATTGGTTAGAAAACCAATTTAACATCTACTTGTGAAATCCAGTTTTGACTTTTTCTGTAAGCAGAAGATCAATCATTTTTTTGTAAAAGTGAAGAAAGTTGATTTTAATTCTTAATTTCCTATCCACTACAGAGTCAAAAGTGGCAGATATAGGTCTAGTTGATACTAGAATCAGTAAAGGTAACTGAAAGCCTGGTTTTACCTGGATTTAAAAATTGGAGATACAGGACTGGTGTCAAAAACTGTAGACATGTCTGATTTATACAAGGATCAATAAAGAGATGGAAGTCTGGTTGATGTTGTGTGTATAACCAACCCCTAACCTATTTACCTCTCTTCCAATGTCCCCTTTCTGTGTAGCTCTCCTGTTAGGGAAGAACACCACTTCCTGTAATAGTGACTTGATGATAAAGACATTATTGTACTTTGATCCATTGTCGTTTTCATTGGTATTAACCAATACATAACTTAACAGTTTACTCTGGAGTCAAAAGTGGTAGACTCAGGGTCTGGTTTACATTAGAGTAGAAAAAGTAGAAATTAACATAAACAGACCATAATAATTAATGTAGAATTCAGATTTGTAAATATTTTTACTCCATGTTCAAATTTAAATCAAGACAACCTAAATATAAACATTTTTCTTCTGTCTTTAAACTTTATTGTGCACAATAATATGTCAGATAGACTTTGTTTCACATGTATGAAATATATGACAACATAAATATATGAAAAGTTCAAACAAATCACAAAGGCTTTTGCATAAAAAAACACTTGTATATATATATTTTATTTTTGAAATTTTTAATAAAAGGTTTTCATATATCGACTTGCAAAAGACAGAGTACAAAAAACAATATACATTTTGTACTTATCGTTCTGGGTGTTATGAGTTTGAAATTGTGTGTTTTGTTACTGTAACTTCACAGAACAGAAAGTGAAAGATTTGTCTTGTGTGGGTTGCATCAGATCATATGGTTGTTTTCTAGTCTCATAAATATTTATAATTAATTTATATTGCTATTTTCTGTTTTGGTCAAGGGGAGATAACTTTTTGTCTCTCACAAAATAATCTTCACTATAAATGTTCATTACATTCCTTTTACAGAAGGTTTCTCTTGTTACTATAAAGATTAATTTTTCTTTGAAGTTATGAAAAACTGACATCTAGATTAAACAATATCTTTAAACTTTTGAAATAGCTTTTGTTTATTATCTTAATATTTTTAAACAATCAAAATGTAAGTTCGTACTAAACTACATCTACTTCCTTTCTCAGTTTAGACTTTGAGAAATATTGGTAGGAATTGAACTTTTGGAAATGTTCAGTGTTTTCAGAAGTGAAGAAATCTTGAAGCTTTAAGCTTTTGAAAATGTATTAGCTTTAAATTTTTGAAATAGCTTTTGTTTATTATCTTTATATTTTTAAACAATCAAAATGTAAGTTCTTACTAAAACTATATTACTTGCTTTCTCAGTTTAGTCTTTGAGAAATATTGGCAGGAATTGAACTTTTAGAAATGTTTAGTGTTTTAAAAAGTGAAGAAATCTTGAAGAAGATTCTCAAAAAGTTTGATCCCAAATGCATAAAAGGTTTTTTTCCTGTGAATCTTATTTCATGGCAAAACGTCAGACTTTGTTTATGAATATAAGTTTAATATTTTCATTGTTGTTATACATCATTTTTAAAAACTTATTTTCAATAAAATATTTCTATTTTCTGCTTGTCAGTGATGAAAATTCTTTTCTGATATATAAAAATATGAGATTATTTTGGAAATAATTTTTATTTTTCAGATATTTTCCTTTTCTTGTTTTAGTTTTCCAGATATTTTGTGAAATAATCTGAAGGAATTTTTCTTTTTTTTTTTGTTGTTTTTTAAGAATAATTTTTTTTTCTTTTGCAAAAACTGGTCCAACTTAACTTTTTAAAGCAATCAAAATAATACATTTCTAAACTTTCCAAATTGATTTAAATAATCAGAATAGAGGAAGTGTTGTGGTGCAGTGGACATTGGCTCAGAATGAGAAATTGGAGAGCTAAGTTCAAATTCCTGTTGAATTTGTGGCATTCACTTACATGCATATCAGAATAGAGGAAGTGTTGTGGTGCAGTGGACATTGGCTCAGAATGAGAAATTGGAGAGCTAAGTTCAAATTCCTGTTGAATTTGTTGCATTCACTTACATGCATATCAGAAGAGAGGAAGTGTTGTGGTGCAGTGGACATTGGCTCAGAATGAGAAATTGGAGAGCTAAGTTCAAATTCCTGTTGAATTTGTTGCATTCACTTACATGCATATCAGAATAGAGGAAGTGTTGTGGTGCAGTGGACATTGGCTCAGAATGAGAAATTGGAGAGCTAAGTTCAAATTCCTGTTGAATTTGTGGCATTCACTTACATGCATATCAGAATAGAGGAAGTGTTGTGGTGCAGTGGACATTGGCTCAGAATGAGAAATTGGAGAGCTAAGTTCAAATTCCTGTTGAATTTGTTGCATTCACTTACATGCATATCAGAAGAGAGGAAGTGTTGTGGTGCAGTGGACATTGGCTCAGAATGAGAAATTGGAGAGCTAAGTTCAAATTCCTGTTGAATTTGTTGCATTCACTTACATGCATATCAGAAAAGAGGAAGTGTTGTGGTGCAGTGGACATTGGCTCAGAATGAGAAATTGGAGAGCTAAGTTCAAATTCCCGGCCAGAAGCAAGTGGATATGTCTAGCCACACTGATGAGCCACACTGATGAGCGAAACAGGCTTGTATGTGGATGACTAATGTATATATATATCTATATATCTATATATATATATATATGCAAGTATAGGGTAGGCATGGATGGAATAAAATTCTGTATCTAAAGAAACAGTCAGTTAGTTAAGTGATCATGTCTTGAAAGAGACATGACTGACTGGGTGAAGATTATCCCACAATAGATTGCCATTACTTTCTGCTTCCAGCTAAGGCTATAAAACCCAATCTGTCCTGTTATTTAACCCATAACTGGAGGGAAGAGATGGATTAATACCTTTCCTAAGGGTATTTGTGCATAAGTGAAGCGACAAATTCAACTGGTATTCAAACTTGGTTACTTGATTTCTCATTCCGAGCTGATATCTACTGCACCACAATGCACATCCATCTAAAGAAACACTATTTTTAAAAAAGTGCCCAATACAAAGTAGAGCAAATAATATTTATTAAGAATTTATGACATAAATATGTTATAATATCACTACAAAGTAGCCATTTTGTTTCAACACTATCTGTGTCTTATCAAGTCATACGGTTTATTTCAAGTTGGAGAGTATATATATGTCAGTATCATATTATCTTGTACTTATCTTGTAATCACAAGAAATAAAAAATAAAGTAATTTCCCATGATTCCTTAGTAAAAAGGAAACCGCCCTATGGTTAGAATCTTTCTTTTTTCATTGCCGTTTCCCTGAGAGTGTATTTGATCTGCTCTAGGAATGAAGACCTCAGATAAGTTTTGAACAAATATTATCTCATGTTTAATGTTTTTTTTTTTTAATCATATCACCTTGAGCAAGGTGGTAAGACCACTGGTGTGTAGGGGGCTACGTAAGAGTGAATAGATTGGAAAAGAGAAAGCCAGAAACCACATCCTAAACAAGGAACAAGGGATGAGCCTCTACACCTGTTCAATAGACGTGGGTGGAGGAAATGATAGACTTATCACTTGCAAATAATTTATTCATTCACCAAGACAAGCACAAAAAAAACAGGAACATTTTACAATCACATTACAGGAACTTTCATATATTTACTAAACTCATACAAACTAATTCTTTTGATAAATAAATCCTTCTCTATATGTATAAATATCTCACTTTGTTGCTATGATGTGTATATGTATATCTTAATAACCAAAAACAGGAGTCAAATAAGGCTCATCATACCAATCTCTTCTCTACCTCTGGAAGATTGTGCATGAGGCTAGGATCACTCAGCATGTCCCGGGCCAGATGTGTAGACATAAGCCAGTGATATCTGGTGTTCACAGACTCATGTCTCTGCTATTGGTGAGCATTTATTGAATTCTGTTGCTTTCAGGACTAGTTATTCTCCTGAGATTTTCTCTGTCTTTCACAGGACATGGGCCAGACTTCATTTATATTGGAGTCTGTGATTATTAATGTGCAAAAACCTGCCCTGTACACACAGAGAGAATTAAAGCACAAATTGGCCTTTTTTGGGGAAGCTATTACCTAACTGGGGAAAATCCCCTCCTCTCCCTTGCTTAGTTCTCATTTTAAATTCGTTCATTGATAAAAATATTTTTATTAGGTACTTAATTTTTATTTACCAACAGTTTTTCTGAAAAAATGTCGGTAAAAAAAAAGGTACCTTAAATCTTAAACATTATGATACTTTTGTGTCTGGTTTTATTAATAGATACCATCCCTTTTCTTAAAAGTATTATAGTTTGGTGTGACAATAGCAACTTGTTTTTATATATATATATATTCTAAACATATACTGTTAAATATAAGAGACAATGAATGTCTATTATGTTTAATCATGAGCCATTCTAAACATTGTATTTTGACTTTAATTTCAGGTGAAAATAAAGACAAAAATTCTCCAACATTTGGATAATTTTTTAAGTTGGTTCTAAGCTTTTGGCTCACATGAACCATCTTCAGAGAGATTACAAGAATGTTAACATAAAACATCTACCATCAAAGACGATTTTATCTTGTGTTGACATAAAACTTTGTTAAGCAATAATAACAGTAACAAAAAATAGCAAACACAGTTCGTAAATTTGTAATGCGGTTCTATGACGTCACACCGCATGAGAGCTTGAAATGTTAACATACGTCATATGTTTCTCTCTTTGTATTTTGTGTGCAACATTTCAATACATTATATATAAAAGCTATCATGTGCAAGTTTCTACATATATTTTTCTCTCTGTTTTTTGTGTGCAACATTTCAAATTTTAATATAGAAGAAAATTAGGGACTTACTGGCAAATGTAGTAACTATGATACGGTTTTGAGCTATATTTTTCTGCTTTAACACATTGACTACATTTAAAAATTCTCGGATTACTGTTTGTTAGGAGTGTGTGAAGGCTTAGTTGAATGCATGTGCAAAAAGCATGGTAGATGTAGTTGTTCAGGCAATGCTCAGATGTGGGTGTGTTAATGAGCAGTACATATGCGTGCCAATATATAATCAATGTGTTAACCAATTATTCATTTCTGTATATATTTTCCTTTTCACTGCACAAAATGCAGTTTTAGTCTATATATACATGCTATCATTCGTGATGGTACGGGTACACAAGTTTTGAATAAAAGACTGTATTCAATAGCACGTTTTTGAGTGCAACCTGACTTCTGACTGGGGGCTGCACTCTGACTTGATGAGTGATATGGTATGGAGAACTGAATTTACTAATTATTAGGTTGTTCCAAAAGTTTGTAAACACTTGCGAAAAATTGAATTTTTATGCAATTTTGAGTTTATATTGTTATAGTGATCTTCATCTTTGTATTCCAGTTGGCAACTGATAAAATTGAGCTGTGAATTTTGATTCGTTACTGCTGGAAGTGAGGTCTTTCAACCAGAAAAGCTGCAGAAGAGATTTGTGCTGCCAAAGCTGAAGGAACAATTGCATATGCGGTGATCTCAAAGTGGTACAAGTGTTTCAATTCTGGCGACATGAGTCTTGAAGATAAGCCTCGTTCGGGACAGCCATTAAAGTTGGATGATTGAGACTTGCAAACCAGGTTGGACATTGTGCTTTCATTGAACACTCGAGAATTGGCTGATGAGCTTGGAGTTAGCAAATCGACAATTCACCAACATTTTGGTGGAACTTTGAAGGAATCATGGATTTTGAGTTGGTTCTAAATACTCATGCCATCAGTGCTGAACTTTACTGCCAGCAACTTGAGTGGGTCTATGAAAAGTTGAAGCAAAAGTACCCGGCTCTGATTAACCGAAAGCGCACTTTGATGCAGCAGGACAATGCCAAGCCACACACCACCAGGAAGACCAAAGACAAGTTTGAAGAGCTGGATGGCGTTGAGGTTCTGCCACATCCAGCCTACAGTCCTGACTGTGCTCCATCAGATTACGGCCTTTTCCGCTCAATGCAACACTTTCTGAAGGGCTGCCGATTCGACTCGGTTGATGAAGTCGAGGAAGCATGTCAAGAATTCTTTGATTCGAAGCCGGCTGAATGGTACTATGACCAGATCCGAAAGCTTGCAGATTGATGGCAGAAAGTTTTGAAAAATGATGGTCTTTATTTTGAACAATAATTTTTGTTGTTTTTTGGAGTAAAAGTTAAATTTTTTGCAAATGTTTACGAACTTTTGGGACAACCTAATATATTGTTATTCCACTCCTTCCGTGATTAACAACTACTGGTGGCAAATCCTGCTAATATTGGTTGATCCATGATCCAGACACTCATGATCTAATATCATTCAATATCAAAGGCCTTAATTTTCTACATTTCTAATGGTTAAGACTTTTATTATACATTTATTTTCTTAAATAAAACTTTTTTTCTCATTTCAGCCCACACAAGGAAACAATTCAAAGGATTGTGTATTTGAAGAATGCTCACCGATATCTAGCCATAAGCAAGGTAAACTCAATTTACTTTAAAAAATTTTTTGTCTTGCACCTTAGAAGTGATTTTTCTATGTGTCATGCCCCTTCAAGACATGGATAATCATGGCTCTTCACAGCTTCATGTCCTTTATAGCAATGTTTATCTTTTTGCTTTCTTCTACCAGTAATTTACACAAGCTTATTAAGTAGGTTATTCACTGCTTTTGCCTGTCCCTTTTGCCTTTAGCATTTCCTGTGAGTGTTAAATTTTCCAAGCCATCTTTCCTGTTTACATGCCCTAGAAATTACTATTATCTTCAATTAATTTTTAATTAAATGCAAGTGTGCTTTTTGTTTTCATTTTCTCTAAAACTTTGTCATTGATCCCATGTTTAGTCTATGGTATTCTCAGCATCCTTCTGTAGAACAATATTTCTGTTGTTTCAAGTTTCTTCTTCATCTGATGAGATTGTCTAGCATTCACTGCCATATGTATAGAAGGATCAATATTTCATAACAGTTTATTACTATTTTCTTTATTTCTAATAAAATTTTTCTTAATACTTTGCTTAATTTTTCAAAGGCATATTTTGCTGTTCCAATGCACTTTTTATATTTTGATGTTGCATTTCCTGTCCTCTGTTAAAACACTTCAAAGATATTCAAATTTATGTACTTACTTGATTTTAGTGTCTCCAATTCATAGTTTGCAACTTGGGTTGTTCTTGCTGACAATCATGCATTTTGTTTTCTTAGTCCTTACTTTTGGCTTTCTTTTACTACCTTCTGTCGGTGTGCCTGTAGTTTATTTTGCCTGTAGTTTATTTTGCCTGTAGTTTATTTTCTATGTCTGCAATCAACACTGTCATGTGAGTGCCTTATATTTTTAAGATTGTGGTTGCTAATAAAGAATCTTGGTAGGACTTTGAATTTTCTCAGAATTACCCCCCCCATACCTGTAAAGGTTGTATCTACTCTCCTCTATGGATCTGAGTGCTGGAGAATGACTAAGGCGGATCTCGCCAAACTTCGATCCTTTCACACCACATGCCTCCGACAAATACTTAGAATATTTTGGCCAGAGAAGATCTCCAATGAAGATCTGTTGAGGAGATGCAAGCAAGAGAACATAGGCACCATCATTACAAGAAGGTGGTGGAGATGGATTGGGCATGTGCTCCGGAAAGATCCACAGTCAATCACAAGAACAGCACTGCACTGGATCCCAGATGGCAAAAGAAAGAGGGGAAGACTAAGAATGACATGAAGAAGTACGGTGGAGAATGAGATGAAAGCCATGGAGTACTCTTGGGGTTCATTGACTAATTTGGCCCAAGATAGGTAGAGGTGGAGAAGCATTGTTGCTGCCCTACACACCATTGGGTGTAACAGATGATGAAAAAAGATTGACCAAAAGTTATGGTACCCTCCTGCAAAGAATGAACTCTTCCTCTTGCGATATACCTGTATGGCTTCTAAGGAGCAGCAAAGAGTGAGTTATGAGCAGCCAAGTACAGCAGTTAACGAGAGCAGTTAACAACAGCTACTAGTCAGGCAGCGTAATAATACCTTCGGACTTACTTATTTCTATAATACTTATTATTAACATTTCTTTTGGATATCTTGTTTCTTGTTTATACTAATACACTGTTTCGAACTTAATTTCTTGTTCTGTGTCTTACTTCCGGACCAATCCGGTTACTACAATTTTGAGGCGTATTTTCGCCAGAAATACACCACAAATTGGCGACGAAGATCCACAACAATAAATCCAGTGAGAAAAGAAATATCTAGCAAATATCCATTTCTATTTTTAAGGTGACTTTACGTGCTGTCCATCCTTCAATACGGCAGTGAATGCTGGATAATACCATCAAAGATGAAGAAAAAACTTGAAGCAACTGAAATGTGGTTCTACGGAAGGATGCTGTGAATATCATGGATCGAACATGTGAGCAATGATGAGGTCTTGGAAATGATGGAAACAAAAAGCAAATTAATACTGAGCATCAGGAAGAGACAGCTGAAGTTCCTGGGACACGCAATAAGGAAGGAGGGCTTGGAGAATCTGATACTAACAGGCCAGATAGAGGGAAAAAGAGACAGGGGAAAGCTACGGATAACATATTTGAAGGACCTAATCAGGTGGATGATGGAATGAGGATTGCATAGTATAACAGGAGAAGGCGTGCTCAGGGCCACCAGGGATAGGGAAACGTGGAAAGCCATGATCGCCTACGTCCTGAAGGGACAAGGCACATAAAAGAAGAAGAATTGACACAGATAAACTATTCTTTAATCTCTTTGCATCCCATACCATCACTAGGAAATTGAGGTTTCTTCTTCTTTTATGCATCTTCCGAGTCGAGAAATCAGGGAGCCGAGTTCAAATTCCAGTTGAATTCATTGCATTCACTTATGCGCAAATACCCTTGGGAAAGGTATTAATCCGTCTCTTCCTTACAGTTATGGGTTGAATAACAGAACAGATTAGGTTCTATAGCCTTGGCAGGCAACCAGTCTACTGCAGAAAGCAATGGCAACCTACTGTGGGATAATCTTCTGCCCACTTAGTCATATCTTTTTGAGACATGATCGCCCAAGTGTGTTTCATGTATGGCACTTAACTGACTGATCCCTACAGGACATAGATGATCATAGCTCTCCACAATCTCCTATTCTTTGTAGCTCTTTTTTCTATTTTTTTTTAATCGTTTCCCCCCAAGCAAGGCAGGACCACCACTACTGTGCAAGAAAAGATAAGACAGAGTAAAGTGGATATTGAAAGGATAAAAAAATGAACAGGATTCAAGAAGATAGAAGATGGCAATTAACATTACATTTAATTTTTTGAATATTATAACTATCAAGAAAGGAAGTAAGCATAAGGGAGTTTCACAGTGGGAAGTGTGAGAAAAGAAACTGTTGGAGTGGCTGTTACTTTTAACTATTTCAATAGGAAAAGAGTGGGACCTAGATGCCAATCTAGTAGCACACTTGAATTCATGTAGGTGGGGCACCAGATAAACAAAGCTCATTAGAGCAGTTGCCATGAAAACATTTGTAGAAAAGACGGAGGGGAGTCATTTCATGTCAGTGAAAAAGTGCCTGGGGTCAAGATGTCAAGTCAGGACCAATTATATTGCAGATTTTTCTTTGGGTTTTGTCAATAACCTTGAGATGAACAGCAGGAGCCCTGGACCAAACATAGCAACAGTATTCAATGCATGGATGAATGGTAGATTTGTAAATGTGCAAAATGGATTCTGACAAGAAAAAGCACTTGGTAATGTTTGTGTTTTTACTATCCCTCTACTCACATTTCTGCCATCTATTTAAACTCATAAGTTAATTGTTGTTTTCTTGCCTTTAATATATCCTGTTAGTGTTAAAATTTCCTAACCTTCTTTTCTCATTAGTGTTTCCTACAAATTTCATCTGTCCCATTCTGATTTTAAGCTGATTCTTAACTATCTAAAAATTTCCTCATTGTTTGCCTGCTCTTTCCAGGATCCTTCTGTAAAACGACATGTCTGTTTGTTGATACTTCTGAGATGAGGTAGTATTTACAGTATTTACATTATTCGGACTATTGTCCTCATCTTGGTTGCCATTTGTATGACGTTTAATAATAGATCATTCTATTTGTCTATACTTATGAGATGAGGTAGTATTTACATTATTTACATTGTTTGGACTGTTGTCCTCATCTTTATTGCCATATTTACAATGTTTATGAAGGACACATATTCCTGTGGATATAGGCGTTGGTTAGTTCCATTGACCTGACCCAAAGAATTGTGAGTTCTTACCTAGCTACAGCAGTGGTGAACAAATAACTTAGAGAGTTGAGTTAAAGGGAGATAACTACATAACATCTGGAAGTGGCATTGCACATGGAATGAGAATAATATACCCCAGTGACTGAAATATTGGGTTTGGTTAAAAGTTCCGAGCACCTGAATAAGATCAGAGTGCATGATGACCGAAATGTTGTAAAAAATGGCAATAATGATAAGGACAACAGTCCAAACAGTGTAAATAATGCACATATCTGTTTACTTCAGTCTCTTTTTCCATAGTGAAGAGCTTATCAAGCATTTAGTGTGACATAACAGGACTGATATTATATTGCATTTT
This sequence comes from Ascarosepion bandense, assembly GCA_037127315.1. Taxonomy (NCBI): domain Eukaryota; kingdom Metazoa; phylum Mollusca; class Cephalopoda; order Sepiida; family Sepiidae; genus Ascarosepion; species Ascarosepion bandense. The sequence continues at coordinate 2,448,010 of JBBBDQ010000496.1, forward strand.
CACACTCTTTTCTTTGTTTCTATCAAAAGTTCCCTGTTTCTTCATACATTGCTGAGTTTTTTGAAAGCTTGATGCCTGGAAATGTAAATTCCTGTTTTTCATTTTGTTTTTTTCTCTCTGATAAAATTTGATTAATTCAGTTACAAATTTATCAATGTATGAACGTTGTCCTATATTGTTGATCTGTGTCAAGGTTAACAAAGGGATAAACAGCTTTTTCACCTATTCTCTTTTGTATCAAATAATGTGGCATGACAATGACAAAGTCTTTAGTTAAGAAAGAAGATGATTGAACAGAGTGCAAGAAAGAGTGGATTATGCATTTTACAAAAGAGTGTAAGGGAGAGTAGATTCATGCCTTTTACAAAGTAATTTCTTTCTAACAAACTATACCAAAATGTCCATGAAGTTTGGCCTCAAAATCTTTTACCATGACATGTAGTTTCCGTCTGTTAAATTATATATAGTCCTGAAATAAAGGGTGCTGCTCATAGAGTGTAGCAGTAAAATATTTGACTTCAGCAACTTTGAGTAGCACTTTATACAGCAATAGTAATATTAACTGTTTCCTCATAAGGAAACATTTGACATTTATTAACCCAGCAGCCAATACCATTGTCAGTTGAAATTTATAAAATCTTTCTTTTAAAACAATTTTTCAGGAAAATAAGTTTCTCAAGTTCAGTAGCTGTTATCGCTCTTTCCAGTATTGACGAGAGATTCATTTCTAACCATTTATTTGAAGCAGTGTGGAATGTCAGCATCTTGATTATTTCATTATTTTATCATTCTTTTGAAATTTATAAAATCTTTCTTTTAAAACAATTTTTCAGGAAAATAAGTTTCTCAAGTTCAGTAGCTGTTATCGCTCTTTCCAGGATTGATGGGGATTTCCTTCTTAAATCTTTGTTTGAAGTAGTATTGAATGTCCACATCCTTATTATGTCATTTTTTTTTTCTTAGAGTTACATTTGCTATCCATTATTGTTGTTGCTGCTGTTGAAAGTCCTTTCTATTTTTTGGTGCAGTTCTTTGTTTGTGATTATGTAGTGCCAGTCCATTAGTTTCAAAGAAGGATGATCCTCACTCAGATCTATAAGCTTCAATTGCTTGAAGCTATTTTTAACCATTGATCTCCGAAAGCAGTTAAACAAAGCTCACTCTTTAGCTATTTCTGAACAGATTTGGTATTATGCATGATATCCATGTGTAAGTACCAATCTGACAAGACTATTTAAGAATGTGACTTGGGTTTTTATTTTATTTTTTTGGTTTTCTTGCCAGTTGCAATGTTGTGAAAAACTACCCCTAACCCTTAACCTATTTTATACTTAATTTCCTTTCATGGCTACTGCTCCGATGAGCTTAGATCACTGGTGCCGCCTAAGCACGAATTTTCATGAGATACTAGATTAGCAACTAGGTCCCACCCTTTTACAGTTAAACAAATAAGATGTAACCGTAAATTCTACTCCAACAGCTTCTTTTCTCGCGCTTCCCGCCTGTGGAACTCCCTTCCACAAGTCTGCTTTCCCGACAGTTACAATCTCCAGGTGTTTAAATGTAGGGTCAATAGACACCTCCTATCACACTAGCTCCCAATTATTCTCAGAACACTCTCATCTACCCAACCTTCATTCTCGGTATCCTTACCTGCCTATCACCCAGCCTCTGACATTTCCTATATTTAATCATCCTTTTTCCACTCTATGTAGCCCCCTGTGCAGTAGTGGCAGTGACATGCCTTGCTCGGGGTGAAACGCTTATAAAAAAAAAAAAAAAAATTATAATTTACAACATTTACTATTTGCTACTCATTCTTGATTTGCATATAAAAATGGACAGAGTTTTGCTCAAACTCTCTACTTGCCATTTTTTCAATGGGTTGTACTCAGTAGATCTACTAGTAGCTATTTCTTCCTCTTGCAGAGAAGTTAACGCATTAATCTGAAAGTCTGATATTGTCATTGGTATCAGTCACCTGGTCTAATAGTTGCTTTACTTACTTCATAGCTCTAAAGTTTTATTTTTGTTACCCTGTAGACACATTCATTCTCGTTTAAGCTGAGACTACACTTTTCAGTGATTAGAATCTTGCCAAGTTAATATCATGTTCTTAATGCCTAAAAATTCACATTATCTATAGTAAATATTGTAGAAACCTGTCACCTGACTGTAGACCTATATCTGTGAAATCCCAAAGATACTCAAGAGGAAAATCAAAAGGAAGACTCTCAGACATCCACTGCTAGCAAATCCCTTTTTAAAGAGAGGTACTTTTTTTGTGAAAACACTAGGCACACTAGAAATAAGTGTCTGGCTCGAGAAATCACTCTCCAGCAGAAAAAGAAGCTAATGTGATCATCAAAGCAATCAGCAAATAAACAGACTTTGGGCAAGCTATTAGAGAAGCCTTTATTTTTGGGATATCTGTACTGTAGAATTCAAGTAGACTTACCTTAGCATCATTGTCTCCATATTATTTTGGTAAAAGAACTAATGATCTAATTGGATTCATTTTATCAGTAGTAACATGCACATATGTGTTGTGGTGCAGTGAATTTCAGCTCAGAATAAGAGATCGGGGAGCCGAGTATGAATTCCAATTGAATTTGTTACATTCACTTACGTGTAAATACCCTTGAGAAAGGTATTAATCCGTCTCTTCCTTCTAGTTAATACCCTTGAGAAAGGTATTAATCCGTCTCTTCCTTCCAGTTAATACCCTTGAGAAAGGTATTAATCCGTCTCTTCCTTCTAGTTAATACCCTTGAGAAAGGTATTAATCCGTCTCTTCCTTCTAGTTAATACCCTTGAGAAAGGTATTAATCTGTCTCTTCCTTCTAGTTAATACCCTTGAGAAAGGTATTAATCCGTCTCTTCCTTCTAGTTAATACCCTTGAGAAAGGTATTAATCCGTCTCTTCCTTCTAGTTAATACCCTTGAGAAAGGTATTAATCCGTCTCTTCCTTCTAGTTAATACCCTTGAGAAAGGTATTAATCCGTCTCTTCCTTCCAGTTAATACCCTTGAGAAAGGTATTAATCCGTCTCTTCCTTCCAGTTAATATCCTTGAGAAAGGTATTAATCCGTCTCTTCCTTCTAGTTAATACCCTTGAGAAAGGTATTAATCCGTCTCTTCCTTCTAGTTAATACCCTTGAGAAAGGTATTAATCCGTCTCTTCCTTCTAGTTAATACCCTTGAGAAAGGTATTAATCCGTCTCTTCCTTCCAGTTAATACCCTTGAGAAAGGTATTAATCCGTCTCTTCCTTCTAGTTAATACCCTTGAGAAAGGTATTAATCCGTCTCTTCCTTCTAGTTAATACCCTTGAGAAAGGTATTAATCCGTCTCTTCCTTCCAGTTAATACCCTTGAGAAAGGTATTAATCTGTCTCTTCCTTCTAGTTAATACCCTTGAGAAAGGTATTAATCCGTCTCTTCCTTCTAGTTAATACCCTTGAGAAAGGTATTAATCCGTCTTCTTCCTTCCAGTTAATACCCTTGAGAAAGATATTAATCCGTCTCTTCCTTCTAGTTAATACCCTTGAGAAAGGTATTAATCCGTCTCTTTCTTCCAGTTAATACCCTTGAGAAAGGTATTAATCCGTCTCTTCCTTCTAGTTAATACCCATGAGAAAGGTATTAATCTGTCTCTTTCTTCCAGTTAATACCCTTGAGAAAGGTATTAATCCGTCTCTTCCTTCTAGTTAATACCCTTGGTGAGAAAGGTATTAATCTGTCTCTTTCTTCCAGTTAATACCCTTGAGAAAGGTATTAATCCGTCTCTTCCTTCTAGTTAAAACCCTTGAGAAAGGTATTAATCTGTCTCTTCCTTCTAGTTAACCTTGAGAAAGGTATTAATCTGTCTCTTTCTTCCAGTTATTACCCATGAGAAAGGTATTAATCCGTCTCTTCCTTCTAGTTAATACCCTTGAGAAAGGTATTAATCTGTCTCTTTCTTCCAGTTAATACCCTTGAAAGGTATTAATCCATCTCTTTCTTCCAGTTAATACCCTTGAGAAAGGTATTAATCTGTCTCTTCCCTTCTAGTTAATACCCTTGAGAAAGGTATTAATCTGTCTCTTTCTTCAGTTAATACCCTTGAGAAGGGTATTAATCCATCTCTTTCTTCCAGTTAATACCCTTGAGAAAGGTATTAATCTGTCTCTTCCTTCTAGTTAATACCCTTGAGAAGGTATTAATCTGTCTCTTTCTTCCAGTTAATACCCTTGAGAAAGGTATTAATCCATCTCTTTCTTCCAGTTAATACCCTTGAGAAAGGTATTAATCTGTCTCTTCCTTCTAGTTAATACCCTTGAGAAAGGTATTAATCTGTCTCTTTCTTCCAGTTAATACCCTTGAGAAAGGTATTAATCCATCTCTTTCTTCCAGTTAATACCCTTGAGAAAGGTATTAATCTGTCTCTTCCTTCTAGTTAATACCCTTGAGAAAGGTATTAATCTGTCTTTCTTCCAGTTAATACCCTTGAGAAAGGTATTAATCCATCTCTTTCTTCAGTTAATACCCTTGAGAAAGGTATTAATCTGTCTCTTCCTTCCTAGTTAATACCCTTGAAAGGTATTAATCCGTCTCTTTCTTCCAGTTAATACCCTTGAGAAAGGTATTAATCCGTCTCTTCCTTCTAGTTAATACCCTTGAGAGAAGGTATTAATCTGTCTCTTTCTTCCAGTTAATACCCTTGAGAAAGGTATTAATCCATCTCTTTCTTCCAGTTAATACCCTTGAGAAAGGTATTAATCTGTCTCTTCCTTCTAGTTAATACCCTTGAGAAAGGTATTAATCTGTCTCTTTCTTCCAGTTAATACCCTTGAGAAAGGTATTAATCCATCTCTTTCTTCCAGTTAATACCCTTGAGAAAGGTATTAATCTGTCTCTTCCTTCTAGTTAATACCCTTGAGAAAGGTATTAATCTGTCTCTTTCTTCCAGTTAATACCCTTGAGAAAGGTATTAATCCATCTCTTTCTTCCAGTTAATACCTTGAAAGGTATTAATCTGTCTCTTCCTTCTAGTTAATACCCTTGAGAAAGGTATTAATCTACTCTCTTCTTCCAGTTAATACCCATGAGAAAGGTATTAATCCATCTCTTTCTTCCAGTTAATACCCTTGAGAAAGGTATTAATCTGTCTCTTCCTTCTAGTTAATACCCTTGAGAAAGGTATTAATCCGTCTCTTTCTTCCAGTTAATACCCTTGAAAAGGTATTAATCCGTCTCTTCCCTTCTAGTTAATACCCTTGAGAAAGGTATTAATCTGTCTCTTTCTTCCAGTTAATACCCTTGAGAAAGGTATTAATCCATCTCTTTCTTCCAGTTAATACCCTTGAGAAAGGTATTAATCTGTCTCTTCCTTCTAGTTAATACCCTTGAGAAAGGTATTAATCCGTCTCTTTCTTCCAGTTAATACCCTTGAGAAAGGTATTAATCCGTCTCTTCCTTCTAGTTAATACCCTTGAGAAAGGTATTAATCTGTCTCTTTCTTCCAGTTAATACCCTTGAAAGGTATTAATCCATCTCTTTCTTCCAGTTAATACCCTTGAAAGGTATTAATCTGTCTCTTCCTTCTAGTTAATACCCTTGAAAGGTATTAATCTGTCTCTTTTCTTCCAGTTAATACCCTTGAGAAAGGTATTAATCCATCTCTTTCTTCCAGTTAATACCCTTGAAAGGTATTAATCTGTCTCTTCCTTCTAGTTAATACCCTTGAGAAAGGTATTAATCCGTCTCTTTCTTCAGTTAATGCCCTTGAGAAGGGTAATTGTCCGTCTCTTCCTTCTAGTTAATACCCTTGAAAGGTATTAAATCTGTCTCTTTCTTCAGTTAATACCCTTTGAGAAGGTATTAATCCATCTCTTTCTTCCAGTTAATACCCTTGAGAAAGGTATTAATCTGTCTCTTCCTTCTGATTCAACCACCCTTGAGAAAGGTATTAATCTGTCTCTTTCTTCAGTTAATACCCTTGAGAAGGTGTTAATCCATCTCTTTCTTCCAGTTAATACCCTTGAGAAAGGTATTAATCTGTCTCTTCCTTCTAGTTAATACCCTTGAGAAAGGTATTAATCCGTCTCTTTCTTCCAGTTAATACCCTTGAGAAAGGTATTAATCCATCTCTTTCTTCCAGTTAATACCCTTGAAAGGTATTAATCTGTCTCTTCCTTCTAGTTAAATCCCTTGAGAAAGGTATTAATCCATCTCTTTCTTCCAGTTAATACCCTTGAGAAAGGTATTAATCCGTCTCTTCCTTCTAGTTAATACCCTTGAGAAAGGTATTAATCTGTCTCTTTCTTCCAGTTAATACCCTTGAGAAAGGTATTAATCCATCTCTTTATTCCAGTTAATACCCTTGAGAAAGGTATTAATCTGTCTCTTCCTTCTAGTTAATACCCTTGAGAAAGGTATTAATCCGTCTCTTTCTTCCAGTTAATACCCTTGAGAAAGGTATTAATCTGTCTCTTTCTTCCAGTTAATACCCTTGAGAAAGGTATTAATCCATCTCTTTCTTCCAGTTAATACCCTTGAGAAAGGTATTAATCTGTCTCTTCCTTCTAGTTAATACCCTTGAGAAAGGTATTAATCTGTCTCTTTCTTCCAGTTAATACCCTTGAGAAAGGTATTAATCCGTCTCTTCCTTCTAGTTAATACCCTTGAGAAAGGTATTAATCTGTCTCTTTCTTCCAGTTAATACCCTTGAGAAAGGTATTAATCCATCTCTTTCTTCCAGTTAATACCCTTGAGAAAGGTATTAATCTGTCTCTTCCTTCTAGTTAATACCCTTGAGAAAGGTATTAATCCGTCTCTTTCTTCCAGTTAATACCCTTGAGAAAGGTATTAATCTGTCTCTTTCTTCCAGTTAATACCCTTGAGAAAGGTATTAATCCATCTCTTTCTTCCAGTTAATACCCTTGAGAAAGGTATTAATCTGTCTCTTCCTTCTAGTTAATACCCTTGAGAAAGGTATTAATCTGTCTCTTTCTTCCAGTTAATACCCTTGAGAAAGGTATTAATCCGTCTCTTCCTTCTAGTTAATACCCTTGAGAAAGGTATTAATCTGTCTCTTTCTTCCAGTTAATACCCTTGAGAAAGGTATTAATCCATCTCTTTCTTCCAGTTAATACCCTTGAGAAAGGTATTAATCTGTCTCTTCCTTCTAGTTAATACCCTTGAGAAAGGTATTAATCTGTCTCTTTCTTCCAGTTAATACCCTTGAGAAAGGTATTAATCCATCTCTTTCTTCCAGTTAATACCCTTGAGAAAGGTATTAATCTGTCTCTTCCTTCTAGTTAATACCCTTGAGAAAGGTATTAATCAGTCTCTTTCTTCCAGTCAATACCCTTGAGAAAGGTATTAATCCATCTCTTCCCTCCAGTTATAGTTTAAATAATAGGACAGATTGGGTTCTATAGCCTTGGCTGGCAACCAGTCTACTGCAGAAGGCAATGGCAACCTACTGGAGGATAATCTTCTGCCCAGTCAGTCATGTCTTTTTTGAGACATGATTGCCCAAAGCGTGTATTACATATGGCACTTAACTGACTGACTGAATGTAATAGTTGGGAATATAATTAAAACTTCTACTGTGCATAAAGTGGGGATCGTTTTTTTATTGTTATGAAGTAATAAACTGATCCCCCACTAATTACTACTACTATCTCTTCCCCCTCTAGCTATGAGTCATAAAATTGGACGGATTGGCTCTTTTGATTGCCCAATGTGTGTATCAGGTATGGCACTTAACTGACTAAACATACACATCCAGAAATTCATCAAACGGCAGGTCAGCAAATGGACTGGCACACTCTGATACACTAGCAGACTAATAAATAGTGCCCTAATCTCACTTAGTGGAAGAAATTGGTTTAGTCAATCTCTGTTGCTACTTGAAACCGTGTTACTTATTCTTCATGCACCTCTTATTTGCCAAAGACGTTTTGATAACAAAATGCTCACACTTCCTTTTCTTCTATGTACCCTGTCTCTTCAGGACGTAGGCGATCATGGCTTTCCATGTTTCTCTATCCCTGGTGGCTCTTAGCACACCTTCTCCTGTTACACCATGCAACCCTCATTCCATCATCCACCTGATTAGGTCCTTCAAATATGTTATCTGTTGCTTTCTCCTGTCTCTTTTTCCCTCTATCTGGCCTGTTAGTATCAGATTCTCCAAGCCCCCTTCCTCATTGCATATCCCAGGAACTTCAGCTGTCTCTTCCTGATGCTCTGTATTAATTTCCTTTTCATTTCCATCATTTTCAAAACCTCATCATTGCTCACATGCTCAATCCGTGATATTCACAGCATCCTTCTGTAGAACCACATTTCAGTTGCTTCAAGTTTTTCCTTCATCTTTGATGATATTGTCCAGCATTCATTGCCATATTGAAGGATGGACAGCATGTAGCAATCCAGTACTCTCTTCCTTGTTTCTAGCGAAATTGTCCTGTTTCTTAATACTTTACTCAGCTCCTGGAATGCATACTTGTGTTTTTGGATCTCAGGAATATAAATGTATAGAAACTGCTGTGACCGAAAAATGAGGGGTCAGTTTATATATTGATTGTAATATGAAATTGATCCCCCACTTTATATCCAATATGCTTCTGTAGAACCACATTTCAGTTGCTTCAAGTTTTTCCTTCATCTTTGATGATATTGTCCAGCATTCATTGCCATATTGAAGAACTGACATCACATAGCAATCCAGTACTCTCTTCGTTGTTTCTAGCGAAATTGTCCTGTTTCTTAATACTTTACTCAACTTCTGGAATGCTTTCTTCGCCATGCTAATTCACCTTTGGATCTCTGTGTCGTACTTTCCGTCTTTTGTTAGAACACTTCCCAGGTATTTAAATTATTCTACCTGCTTGATTCTAATTTACACTTTCAAAAGCTGAAAATGAAGCACAAAGTGTGGAAAGGGTTATTGTAAATGCTGAAGCTTATTCTTCTGATATCCAAACAAGTTATCAAGCAGCATCGTTTATAGTTTACAACACTTATTCCATATCCTGAATTTTCATGATAGATTCAGTGCTTTCATTTTAATCCCAGATCATTATTTTTTGTTTTGGAAATGTTTGAGATCTGTAGACATATACAGTACTGTGCAAAGATATTAGGACAAGAACTATTTTATCTTTTATGAAGCATATTGACAGAAAATAAACCATTTAATTAACGTAATTTTATCTGATTTACTCAACAAAGGCTTTAACAAGAAAAAAATACTTGTTACAAAATAAATTTAATATTTAGTATAATAGCCTTTTGCTTTTAAATAATAAAACAATAGCGACAATTTACTAATCGCATCTAGTGTGTGTGTGTATATATATATATATATATGTGTGTACTGTGCAAAAGTATTAGGACAAGAACTATTTTATCTTTTATGAAGCATATTGACAGAAAATAAACAATTAATAAAAGTAATTTTATTTGATTTACTCAAATGCTTTAACAAGAAAAAATACTTGTTACAAAATAAATTTAATATTTAGTATAATAGCCTTTTGCTTTGGGATAATAAAATAACGGCGACAATTTACCAATCGCACATAACTATAGAAACTCTTGATTGTTTAAATGTATGTTTGCAAAATAATCCCCATGTCAAATGTATTCAAATGATGGATGATTTTTTAAAATATTTGTCTTAGAAAATCATGCATGGTTAAATGTATGAATGTGTGTGTCTGTAAGTTGGTAATGTTAGTGTTTGTGTGAAAAATAAAACAAAATACATTTTTGTTTAAATTAGGAGTGAGATAATCTATGCAAGTATCAAGTGAACTTTTTTTATAAGTAAATAAATTTTGAATGTAATAAGTTATTTTTGGTTTGAATCTTTCATTGAGATAATCTATCTATCTATCTATCTATCTATCTATCTATCTATCTATCTATCTCTCTATATATATATATATCAGTTTTAATATTTAATTGTTAATAATTAATATTAATAGGATCTCTTTGGGATTTTACCCTCAAGCTGCTTCCTTTTGATTCATATATATATATATATATATATATATAGTGTATCAAGGCAGCAAATAATTTTCTAAACATATACTGCTAAATATAAGAGATAATGAATGTTATGTTTAATCATGAGCCATTCTAAACGTCGTATTTTGGCTTTAATTTCAGTTGAAAATAAAGACAAAAATTCTCCAACATTTGGATAATTTTTTATTGATTTGCTTCTAAGCTTTCGGCTCACATGAGCCATCTTCAGAGAGATTATTTAGATTGTAATACAATAACATCCACCAGAACGACAATTTTATTTTGTGTTGACATAAAACTCCACATTGCAAATTTGAGAACTGCGTTTATTATTTTTGGTAACTATTGCCATTTAACAGCATATGTTTAGAATATATATATATATATATATATATATATATATATATTTGTGTGTGTGTAGATGTATATTTTTCTGTTTATATAATTAGATATGTCTATTTCCTTTCAAGTATATTGCTTTTTCGCTTTTTTTGACCACATCTTTTAATTGCTAACCAATATCAGACATTTTTCCTGGTCCCTCACTATTTTTTCAGTTTGGGCCCCTCCTCTACTCCATGTACACACTCTTGATGTTGTGTTTTCAAAAAGGCTGCACAGATTAATGTGCTTGTTAAATTTCTTCCTGACCTTCCCATCCAATGAATCTGATTTCAAAGCTTCACACTTTTTATAAGAAAGATTTTCTCTGCCTAAAATAATTATTACCCGAAAGATCTATACAATTATTTCTGTGTCGGCTTCAGCTTTCATTTTATAAAGAAAAATAAGTCTTTTGAAGAATATTATATATTGAATAATATCTGGCTTTTTTTTTAATCATAAATCTAAGCATATAGATTTATTGTGGTAAATAAAATTAATGAGGCTATTTTCTTTCAAAAATGTGTTTAAAAATAAAGTCAGTCAGTTAAGTGCCATACATGATAGACACTTGGACAATCATGTCTCTTTTTATCCATGATTGACTAGGTTAAATATTGTCCTGCAGTAGGTTACCATTTTTTTCTACAGTGGACTAGTTGCCAACCAAGGCTACAGAATCCAATTTTTTCTGCTATTTAACCCATAGCTGGAGGGAAGAGATGGATTAATACTTTTCTTAAGAAGATTTGTGCATAAGTGAATGTAATGAATTCAATTGGAATTTGAACACAGCTCTCTGATTTCTCATTCCGAGCCAATATCTATTACACCACAACACAATCCAATAAAGTAATGTTACTTTAAAATAATATTTTTATGGAAATTGCGTCACAAAAGTGAAACGTAGAAATTACTTCATAGATGGCATATCTGAATATACTTTTGCATGAAAGTTGAAATCAATAATCCTGACTTGGCATCTCAAGTTCAATCCCTTTCTAATTGATGGCTTCCCTCTGTTTTTTCTACAAATATTTTCATGGCTCTGATTAGCTTTTTTTTCCTGGTGCTCCGTCCACGTGCATTTAAGCATGCTACTAGATTAGCGTTGTGGTGCAGGGTACGCGCATTGTGGTGCAGTGGATATCGACTCGAAACGACAAATCGGGGTGCCGAGTTTGAATTCCAGTTGAATTCATTGCATTCACTTACGCACAAATATCCTTGGGAAAGATAAAAATCTGTCTCTTCCCTCCAGTTATGGGTTAAATAACAGGACTGACTCGGTTCTGTAGCCTTGGCTGGCAACCAGTCTACTGCAGAAAACAATAGCATCCTACTGCGGGATAATCTTCTGCCTGGTCAGTCATGTCTCTTTTGAGACATGATCACCCAAAGCGTGTATCATGTATGGCACTTAACTGACTGACTAGATTAGCATCTAGGTCCCACCCTTTTACCATTGAAATAGTTAAATGTAACCTCCACTTCTATTCCAACAGTTTCTTTTCTTGCACTTCCTGCTAATGGAACTCCCTTCCATTTACTTGCTTCCCTGATAGCTGCAATCTCCAAAAACTTAAATGCAACAACAATTTCCATCTTCTATCTTCTTGAATCTCATTCATCTTTTATCCTTTCTTCAATACCCCCAGTACTTTCTCTCACTGTGACCCCCTGCAACCTAGTGGCTGCCCTGCCTTGAAAAAAAAGTCTAGCATTTATAAATTGAGTTAAAAGGGAATCATCACAATTTGTTTTCTTTGATTTTATAAATAGAATTATTAAATATGTTTTAGCTTTTTTATACATTAAACATGCTTTCATGCTAATATATATATCTTTTGGTATTCACATAATTATACTCATTATTTTAACATACATTCATGTCTGGTCACTCTACAAGTAATACAAGCATCATGTAACCAAGTACTACCCCCTGCATATTTGGGTTATCGGCAATTAAATTGGTTTTCCCATCAGTGAGGAAGGTGGCTAGTTACCCACCATTATTAAAAACAAAACCTGTCAAAGGATGAATGAATCTGCTTGTAGAGTCAACAGTAATCTAGCACAATGAGATAGACTGAGTGTCATAGCTACGTATGCAATCAGAGCAGTGATGATGATGATGATGATGCAATAAGGCTTCCTAGGCTGAAATCAACAGCCACAAGTTTGTAACCAAGGCAAACCATCTAGTTGAGGACATCAGCTATGATTTAACCTGAAGAGGGATGGGCTCCACCAGATCTACAAGAGACTATATAAGAATGTATACTACTCTGATGTTCAATCCAGATGTGCTCAGCTGTACAGCAATACTATGACCACACCCAGTTATGGAACTGATAATGATAAGGGGTGATACATGTTAGTATTTTTAGGTTGATTTGTATACTAGTGAGCCAGCAATAGACTGACTCATTTTATAGTTCACCAATAGAAGGGTTAATCAATCAGAAGGCTCAAAATATTCAATGCAATGTGTATAAAAGGTGGCCATATTTTTTCACGTATTCGTGATGTAATTTGATTCAGTAGAGTGTCTGATTCATGAGTGTTAATGTTTGACATTGTTTTATTGAACAGATTACGTACTGCACTGTATTCTATATCCATAAACTATGGTGGACATGGTCAATAATACATCCATATATACATTTTTTTTTCAACAACCCATCTGTCTGTTTATTTGCTTTGACATATTTTTTCTTTTTAAACTTAAATTATTTTATTTTGCATACAATGCTACAAAAACATAGTTTAAAACAACAAAGATGATGATGCTCATCTGAAATGTTCATATAATGATGAAAATTCAAAGGGTGGATTTAATCTTTCGTAATGTCAGTAGCCATCATGTGGTAGGCTGGACTTCATAGCTTTGTATATTTCCAATGTGGTGAAGGCATACCATTGTTGGGTGGGAAGGGCAAAGCAGAGAGTCAGTCAGTCAGTTAAGTGCCATATATGAAACACGCTTGGGTGATCATGTCTCAAAAGAGACATGACTGACTGGGCAGAAGATTATCCCACAGTAGGTTGCCATTGCTTTCTGCAGTAGACTGGTTGCCGACCAAGGCTATAGAACCCAATCTGTTCTATTATTTGACTCATAGGTAGAGGGGGGAGGAGATTTTTTTTTTTCGTTTTTTTTTTAATCACATCACCCCAAGCAAGGCGGTAAGGCCACTGGTGTGCAGGGGGCTACGTAAGAGTGAATAGATTGGAAAAGAGAAAGCCGGAAACCACATCCTAAATAGGGAACAAGGGACGAGCTCTACACCTGTTCATTAGACGTGGGTGGGGTGTGAACCGGGCGATAGTTTAGTCTATCTACTCCAATTGAAAAAAAAAAAAGTGAAAAGATTGGAAAAGAGAAAACCGGAAACCACATCCTAAACAGGGAACAAAGGATGAGCCTCTACACCTGTTCAATAGACGTGGGTGGAGTGTGAACCGGGCAATAGTTTATTCTATCTACTCCAATTGAAAAAAAAAATACAAAAGAAAAGAAAAGTGAAAAGATTGGAAAAGAGAAAGCCAGAAACCACATCCTAAACAGGGAACAAGGGATGAGCCTCTACACCTGTTCAATAGACGTGGATGGAGTGTGAACCGAGCGATAGTTCAGTCTATCATCTCCAATTGAAAAAAAAATAAACAAAAAAAGAAAGTGAGAAGATTGGAAACCACAACCGAAGTCAAAGGAAAATGTACTGGAAACCCCTTCCTAAACAAGAAACAAGGTGATCACCTCTACACCTGTTCAAAAGAGGGTAGAGTGTAAAACCAGGTGATGGTGGGTACTATCTACTCCAATAATGAAGAAAAAAAAAAACAAGTTTTAACTTAGTATAAGTCAAAACGAGATTTAAACGCAAAAATTATTTATAATAGCAGAATACTACCCCTGTTAAAAAATTCAGACAAATTAAAGACAAAAATTAAACAGACAAAAATTAAAATTAAAAGAAAAAATTAAAATAAAAGAAAAAATTAAAATAAAATGCGGAAATCAACATACCAGTTAGGTAAGACAGACTGAAAAAGTTGAGCAGAACTAGGATTCCGTTCTTTAATTTTCCCAGAGAATTTACTGGTGTTATCCGCCATCTTGGGTTAGTTGAAATAGAGAGAGAGAGGGAGAGAGAGAATGGCTCGCTGTGAAGGGGGTTCATAATGACCAATGCTACACCAACCCTACCCTTAAAGAATTCCTTCAAGCAGTGAAAACCACTATGAAAACTTTCACCATTTACATCAAAACGAGATTTAAATGCAAAAATTATTTCCAATAGCAGAATACTACCCCTGTTAAAAAATTCAGACAAATTAAAGGCAAAAATTAAACAGACAAAAATTAAAATTAAAATAAAAAATTAAAATAAAAGAAAAACTTAAAATAAAATGCGGAAATCAACATACCAGTTAGGTAAGACAGACTGAATGTATTATATTATTAAGTAGTAATTAGTGGGGGATCAGTTTAGTACTTTATAACAATATAATACTGATCCCCCACTTTATGCCCAGTAGAAACCTTAATCAAGTTTTAACTATTATATTCAGTCAGTCAGTTAATTGCCATACATGATACATGCTTTGGGCGATTATGTTTCGAAAGAGACATGACTGACTGGGCAGAAAATTATCCCACAGTAGGTTGCCGTTGCTTTCTGCGGTAGACTGATTGCCAGCCAAGGCTATAGAACCCAATCTGTCCTGTTATTTAACCCATAACTGGAAGGAAGAGACAGATTAATACCTTTCCCAAGGGTATTTGTGAGTAAGTGAATGCAATGAATTCAACTAGAATTTGAACTCGGCTCCCCGATTTCTCGTTCTGAGCCAATATCCAGTGCACTACAATACACAAGCAGAGAGTATCTTGCTATAATCAGCAGCTATGTATCTGTAACCAAAACGAGCTTTAATCTTGTCAATGATTTGACCTGGAGAGTAATGGACTCCACCAGGTTTACTTGCCCAAGGCACATTATACATGGATGTATCAGTCAGTTAAGTGCCATGCATAATACACATTTGGGTGATCATGTCTCTTTCGATCTATGACTGACAAGGCAGAAGATTTCCCTACAGTAGGTTGCCATTTCTTTCTGTGGCTGACTGGTTGCCAACCAACGCTAAAGAACCCAATCTGGTCTGCTATTCAACCCATAGCTGGAGGGAGAAAAGTTGTATTCATAACTTTTCCAAGGGTATTCGTGTATAAGTGATGACAACAAATTCAACTAGAATTTAAGCTCATCTCTCTGATTTCTCATTCTGAGCCAATATCCAAAGCACCACAACGCATATTCCACATGAATATATACTTCTTTGGATTTTAACTCAGAGTGAATTGGTCAGGTGCTCAGTTGTGCCACAACAGTGGGCCACACCCACTCATAGGACTGCTGGTTATGCTGATGATAATAGATCATACATATCTATCTATCTATCTATCGGTATATACATTTTGTTGTACAAAATTTTGCAATAACAAGGAATAAGTGTAATTTAAACAACATTTTTAATGTAAATTCTAAAAACTGAAAAACTAAAAAAAACAACTGGTTTCATCCCCGTCTTATCAAGTTTACTCCTGGGAATTAAATTAAGAGACATATAAAATAAATAAAGAATGATTAATGGGAAAAAACTATGCAAGGAAAACTAGAGCCCAATAACATTCAAACCCAGCAAAAAGTCCCTCTGTTTACAGAGGGAAGGCTTGCAGAATCTGATGTATAAGGTCTCCAGAACCTTTGAGTGATATGAAGAGTGGGACCTTATTAAGATAGAAAAACCGCCCTCCCCACACACATATATATATATATTAAAAAAAAGTTTGAATCATTTTCCATTGGGAACAATCTATTTCAACAGACAAAGATATAGTTGCCTGACTTGTCAACCCCATGTTGAGTTCATGTCAAAAGTGAAAGTTTCAGTCACACAAAGAGCATGAGATAAGGGTCAATAGAGGTTAGAAGGTTTTTGCCTTAAAGGGAAGAAGTTGTATTAAAAAAATCTGAATACTAACCATAAGACCTTAATTTGGAGTCTTCAGCATTAGAAGAATTGAAGAGGAGTGAAAGAATGGAAGTATAGTAGCTACTTGAGTTAAACCTATGGAAATTTTAATTTGTTTTTATACCAACATTTAAACACTAATTCATTCCTCTGATTCAATAATTGGCTTTGATTATTGTATTTTATTATTCAAATTTTTTCTCCTAAACATAAGTTACCCCTATCTCTAAGACTATTAGGACTATATTCTGACATGTTATCTGTAGACTTAAGCTTTTCTTCTTCAATCCCCAAAATTTTCCAAAAAGAACTGTCTGGTGTTTCAATCCAGGGTTAAGAAATGAGTGTTTGTGGGTTTAGAACCTCTGTTTCTATTCCCCCATAGAAATTTCAATGTAAAAATTATAATTTTTCTTTGGGGTAAATGATAACCTGATATATAACCCCAATAGATCTGCATTTGTCCTCTACTGGACAATTTTCTTTAGATCTACAATTACAAGAGGGTTCAATATCAGGCTTGTTGTTTATCTCTTAGAATTTTCTTAAAACGTGGTTAATAATTTGAAAGCAATAATTCTTTCAAACATGTTTGGTTAAATAATATCAGTATAGGTATAATATGACTATCAATATTTTTATTAATTTTAATTAATATTTTTATTAATTTTTAAAAAATTCCAAAAAAGTTCATATTTATTTTATTTTATATTGTTTTTCTGAGTACTTTTGAATGTTGATACATTGATTTTTAAGGATTGTTCTGTGTATATTTATGTAACTGTTTTTGCCTAATTCCAACATTCATAAATATATTCATGTATGTATGTATGTATGTATTAATTATTACTGTAATCTTTATATTTAGTCAATATGCATGTTTGAGTAGATATTCCTGCTTTTTTAAAACAGTGATTCAATATCTACTGGTTAGGGCATTCAAAAGTGTTCATAAAGGAAAGTTCTATTAGACATCGTTTGAACCTACATCCCCCTTATTATAAGAAACTACACAACCCCACCTGGTGTTCTTTACCCCACTCAGCCATGAAGACTTTACAGGAAAGCAGACTTAACAAAAATGCACATCTCTCACTAGAACTTTTTGAAGACCATGCCTTGTAAATCTATTTTTGTATTGGAAATGTAAACAAGGTAATTTCTAAGGAACATATCAATTTTATTTGTAACTAGCTTAAAAGATGCACTCTGTGCAGACTTTTATGCTAATTCCTGTGGAGGGCTAATTGGGACTCTGGCCTAAAACTAATGGAACCCCTGGTCCAGTTAAAAAAACAGCAATAATAATTTTGAAGTGATAACTTTGAATTCCTCAATTCACTTCACCGAACTTCAAAAACTCACTTCAACTCTTATTCCAATTCTGGCCAAAACAATGATTTGGGCCAAAATTCCAATTCAGGTTGAAAATTGAGTTCTTGTAATCATAAACTCCATTGAACTTCAAAACCTTACATCATAAAACCTTTCATGTTAATTCTGATTCCTTGGAAATTTTAAGAAATTAAATTGATTTCCTCAATTCAAAAAGTTTTGGAGATATTTTAAATTGAATTTTTAAAAAAAATCTAAATTCAAAGTTTTTGTGTTTCTTTAAACTCAATATCAATGAAAAACTTAAAATCACTAATTTTTTCAGTTATTTTAAAATTTGAATTTTAACTGTTCCATTCTCATCTGGACCCAATTCCAAATGCTACATGTTCACGTACCTGATGAAAGGTAGATTTTCAATTTCAGAATCATCTAGCTGCAAAAATGATATAATATCTTTATATAGAACTAGAGTGGCCCAAATTAAAGGGGTTTCAGAAACACAGACAGACAGAATTTACCACTTATTTATTTAGACAGAAGATAATTAGACATCATTTCATATTACTGTAAATGTTATCTGACGTGGATACACATGCTTGAGTTGGGAATGCTGAAAATTTCTGAGCCTGGCACACTTCCCAGTTCTGGTAAAATGATCAAGCATTAGAATATTTCTGCTTACACTTCTGCATGCCTTGTATATGTGCATATGTGTGCACATGCATAAAATGCAAAATGTATATTAGGTATGAGGGAGACTGATTTCCTAAGAGGAAACTCATATGTACAATCCCTTGCTGCAGATGATGGAGAAATGGTTAGCTCAATAAATTGCTCCAGGAAGTAACCAACTTCTTCTGCATTGTTTTATCTTTAAAATAGTCAGATCAGGCCAAAAATGGAGTATTACTGCCATATCTTGGCTGGATATAGAGCCTTGTTTAAGTTCAGAATTGTTTCTCATCTCTTGTAGAGAATTTTAAATTTTCCACTCTACAACCTCTTTCCCTTCGCAACCCTGTTGCTATTCCATCACTATTTTTATAGAAAATATTAAAAATGAGCTTAATACTTTAGTTTCTCCAAACTTTTTAAAAATAATTTTATTTTCAGGAAGGCAATAAAGTCACTAAGATTCAAGGCTTTACTGAGTGTGAGAGACTATGAGAAAAAAAGAATATTATCATGATGTGAGAATAATAAAAGAAGAGGAATTAAGAAAACAGAATATAATGATTGATATTGCATTTAAATTTTTTCTGATCAAATTTGACTGTAGAGCAAGAAACTGGAAGAAAGTTCAACAAACAAGAAGTGTGAGAGAAGAAACTATTATCGTAGTACTTTTTTTTTTTAATCATATCACCCTGAGCAACGCCACTGATGTGCAGGGGGCTATGTAAGAGTGAAAAGATTAGAAAAGAGAAGACCAGAAACCACATCCTAAACAGGGAACAAGGGATGAGCCTCTACACCTGTTCAATAGACATGGGTGGAGTGTGAACTGGGCGATAGTTTAGTCTATCTACTCCAATTGAAAAGAAAAAAATAAATGAATAAATAAATAAATAAAATAATAAGAAAAAAAAAGAAAAGTGAAAAGATTGGAAAAGAGAAAGCCGGAAACAACATCCTAAACAGGGAACAAGGGATGAGCCTCTACACCTGTTCAATAGATGAGGGTGGAGTGTGAACAGTGATAGTTTAGTCTATCTACTCCATATACTATACTTGCTATATATATATATACTATATATATACCCGCTACTATATATATATATATATATATATAGTAGCGAGCATAAAAATCAAAACGATATCTAAATGTGAAATAACTTTTTATTTTAAAGCTTCTTAGAACACCCTATCAAGGAACAATAAGGATATAAAGGTAAATCATATAATTCCAAAACACAAAACTCAATAAACTTATTTTGATAAAGCTACAAGAACAACTACATAAAAAACATTTGACATTTAGAACTAGCCGTTTCAATGCTAAAATGATTAAACCTTGCAGCCAATCTAGTACTGTGTTTAAATTCATAAAGTCTACGTACCAAAGAGGAAAGCTCCTCAGAACAATTACAATGAAAATATTTATAGAAAAAACACAGGGTGGTAATGTTATGATGATCATTTTACTCTAAGGAAAGAAATAAAGTTACAAAGATTCAAGGTTTTACTCAGTGTGAGAGACTATGGGATAAAGAAAACATTATGAAAAAGAATGAATATAATAATTTGATATTGCATTAAATTTTATTTATCAAATTTGACTGTGTAGCAAGAAGCTGGAAGAGAATTCCACACGTGAAAAATGCAAGAGAAGAAATTTTATTATAATGAAAAGGAGAATAACAAGTTTAGTGTTGTAGGATATTTACCAAACTGTTCCATTGCATGAGATACAGAATGTTCCAGACAGAGTAATTTCAGCAGTAATCTGATTATACAAAAGACACACTTGGCAAAAGTTCTGAATATATACACCATCTTTGAAAAGATCAAATGATGATACTGAAAGGTTTCATATCAGCATATAGACAAGACTTCAGTGCAAAGACGGAGATAAGAAAAGAGAAAGAAAATAATATTGGAAAATATGGGTTGTGGAATAGAAATTAGAGAGATATAAATTGTGATTTTTCTCTAACTAGACACAAAATGAGGATTATTAATACATTTTTTTCCAAAGTGAAGAGGCTATATGAACAGATTTGGAAAAGTCCAAGTGGAGAAAAAGAGAATATGAAACCATTTTTATATCTGCTGGCAAAATCATTGATGTTTAAGATTTATCCATTACAAACAAAGTTAATATGGGAATTGATTATAGAATGGTAACTGACAAAATCAAATTTGATATAAAGAAAATGATTCTAAAAAAAAGCAAATCTCTGAAAGAGGTTAGGGAGAACGTTATTAATTCCAGGATTTGTGGGAAAATAGAAAACATGAAAAGCAGATTGGTAACCGAGTCAATACTTAGTATCCACCAAAAATAATGTTTGAAATAGTAAAAACATGTCAAATTAAAAAATAAAATCCATTAATTCTTCATAAATATATATATATTCAAATGAACAAGAAACAAAGAAAATATTAACAATGTTCAAAACATTAATTTAAAACAGTGCTCAATATAGAAATAGAGCTATGAATATTTATTATAAGTTATAGTTTAGAACATGTACAAATGATAATTTACTACAAAAGTATACATTTTGTTTCAACATTGAAAAATAATGTCTCATCAGGTAGTTAATAATGATAGTAATGTCATAACAAAATGTATAGTTTTGTAGTAAATTATAATTTGTACATGTTCTAAACTATAATTTATAATATATATATATATATATATATATATATATATATAAGCAGATCAAAAACATATCCCTGACAAGTGACATCATAACAATCTCTGCATTAATCCTATATATATATATATGTATATATATTTCTAACTTCTCTGCAATACAAACACACATCTAAGAAAAATATATATATAAATATATATATAAATATATATACACAAAAACATATATAAACTAGAATGAAAAGCAAAATATAAAACTCTTATACACATGTAAAATAAATTAAATAAAGTACATATAATCGAATATATCAAATACAAAACAAATATTTCTGAAGAATATATATATATATATATATATATATATCCTCTATAGTGTTATAAAAACCATTGTTTATTTATTTATGTTTGTGTCTGCATATATATAAAGTGTACATTTTGTTTCGACATCAAAAAACAATATCTCATCAGGTAGTTAATAATGTCTCATCTATATATATATATAGTGTGCATTTTGTTTCAGTATTGAAAAAACAATGTCTCATCAGGTAGTTAATAATGATGTTAATGTCAAAACAAAGTGTACACTTCTGTAGTAAATTATAATTTGTACATGTTCTGAACTATAACTTATAATACATATATATATATATATATATATATATATATATATATAGAGAGAGAGAGAGAGAGAGAGTGAGAAAGAGAGAGAAAACCATTGTGAAAATTATCTGCTGCCTCAGTACACTATATATATATTTAATTTAAGAATATCAGGGAGATTTTCCTTAGTAATGGCTATCCGGAAGCCCTTATTAATTATATTATTAATAAGAAGACTAGGGAATTTCAGTCTCCTAAAGTCCTAGGGCCTTCTAAGTGTCTGGTTTATTTGAAGGTTTATTGAATTGGGGATAAGAGCTAAAGCTTAGTTAAGCAGGTTAGCAAGTTGGTTTCTGGTTGTTTTCCGTCTATTGCTCTGCATTGTATTTTTTGGACTAGGTCTGCATTTCCGTCTTTTTGTAAGGATGAATTGCCTTACATCAAATTAAGTAATTTGGTATATGAATTTAATTGCCAGTGTGCTGCTGGTTATGTGGGGCATACAACCTTACATTTGGAAGCAAGAATTAATCAACATGTACCTTCTAAAATACGATTTGGCAAAATAGATAACATGTATTATATTCCCTCTACAAATATGGAATCGGCTATTGCTCAAAATCTAGTAGAGAATATAGCCTGTGCCAAGTTGTATAGGAAAGAGTGGTTCAAAATTTTACATGTAGCTCATTCCAATAATCAATTAAAGATTTTGGAATCAGTCTGTATATCTTTACGGAAGCCTTCTCTTTGTTGGCAGAGGGATTTTGTGAAGTCTATTCATTGATTGGGGATATTTTATTTTAACTGTCCCTAGATCATTATTCACACACGATATCTCCTGACCTTGTTATAAATATATATATTTATATATATATTTATTTTAGCATTCCCCTTTTTTTGCTCTTCATTTTCGGTGATTTTCTTTTGTTTGATTTATAATTCCAACAATTTTCTCCTGATGAGATGTTGGACAAAAGAGCTCTAGAGACTGTTAATAAATTCCTTGTTTTTAAAATAGTATACAAATTTTGTACCTCCAAACATTTGTTGATATATATATATATATATATATATATATATATATATATATATAATTTTGTTGGAGTAGATAGATCTATCTATTGCCCGGTTCACACTCCACCCACGCCTATTGAACAAGTTAAGAGGCTCATCCCTTGTTCCCTGTTTAGGATGTGGTTTCCGGCTTTCTCTTTACCAATCTTCTCACTATTACGTAGCCCCCTGCACATCAGTGGCATTACCGCCTTGCTCAGGGTGATACAATTAAAAAAAAAAAAAGTTGCCACAATGGTTTATAAAAGCATTATATCATTATACAAAAATTTTCATGTTTCAGAACAATACTGTTCTTTTTTGGGTGATATGTTGAAATAAATGATGAAAATGATATATTTTGAAAATATAAGATGAATTCATGGTTATTTAGAAAATTAGGGAGTGGTAGGTGGAGAAAATGCTTTAAGTGTGTCAATATTGTTGAATAAAAAATGAGAATTAAGTAACTATATATTTTTAACATTTGGCTCATGAAAGGAAGCAGAATGGCCTGATGTCTAGACATGTCACTTTTTAATTTTGTCTGGATACATAGTGGGACCATAGAGTTTTTATATGGGTAGACAATAATTTTTAACAGCAAGTTGGATTTTTTTTTTTTTTATTAAAAATTAGAATTTTTTACTACCTCATGAGTAAAAAGGCTGGAATGTTTAGGTTAGAATTATGATTAAATAATTATGGTACCAGTTAATTGCCATATGTGATACATGCTTGGATAATCATGTCTTGAAAGAGACATGATTGACTGAGTAGAAGATTATCCTGCAGTAGGTTACCATTACTTTCTGCAGTAGATTGGTTGTCAGCTAAGGCTATAGAACCCAATCTGTCCTTTTATTTAACCCATAACTGAAGGGAATGCAGACAAGCTAAAGAGGAATGGCTCAATGACAAATGTGCAGAAGTAGAGAGACTGAGCAGGCATAATAAAGCAGATATGCATAAAGAAATAAAAGAACTGACAGGAAAAAAAACCTGCTCTTCTTTATAAAATCCAAAAATGGAACAATCATATTGGAGAAAGAGGAAATATTCCAATGATGGGAAGAATATATAAAAGATCTTTTCCACGACAAGAGAGAGCAACCAATAATACACAAAGATGAGGATGGACCAGAAATATTAAAGTCTGAAAAGGAATCTGCAATAGCCAAATGAATAGAAACAAAGCAGATGGACCAGACAGCATAGTAATAGAGCTGCTGATAGCCTAGAAAGAATTTGACATAGAGAAAATTACAGAAATAAAAAATGAAATTCATAATAGTAGTGTAATACCAGATGACTTCAGCAAGTCGATCTTGATAGCACTGCCTAAGAAGCCAGGTGCAAACAAATGCGAACATATGAATTTCCTCTTAGGAAATCAGTCTAGCTCATAGCTAACATATATTTTGTATTTTATGCATGTGCACACATATTCACATATACAAGGCATGCAGAAGTGTGTGCATAAATATTTTAATGCTTGATCATTTGGCCAGAACTGAGAAGTGTGCCAGGCTCAGAAATTTTCAGCATTCCCAACTCAAGTATGTGTATCCACGTCAGATAACATTTACAGTAATATGAAATGATGTCAAATTATCTTCTGTCTAAATAAATAAGTGGTAAATTCTGTCTGTCTGTGTTTCTGAAACCCCTTTAACTTGGGCCACTCTAGTTCTATATAAAGATATTATATCATTTTTGCATCTAGATGATTCTGGAATTTAAAATCTGCCTTTCATCAGGTACCTGAACATGTAGCATTTGGAATTGGGTCCAGATGAGAATGGAACAGTTAAAATTCAAATTTTAAAATAACTGAAAAAATTAGTGATTTTAAAAGTTTTTAATTGATATTGAGTTTAAAGAAACACAAAAACTTTGAATTTAGATTTTTTTTAAAAAATTCAATTTAAAATATCTCCAAAACTTTTTGAATTGAGGAAATCAATTTAATTTCTTAAAAATTCCAAGGAATCAGAATTAACATGAAAGGTTTTGTCCGTGTTTCTGAAACCTCTCTAACTTGGGCCTTACTTCTCTGCATAGATATACTATAGTTATTTTGTTATTCAGGTGATTATGGGATCGAATATCCCATGTGAATGAGTTTGGACTCTATCAAGGATAGATTGCAGAAGAAGACAGATACTTCCTGGAGTGAATCATCCTGGGTAAGATGATAAAATACATCCAGCAGCAAGGACTCTTATTTGGGAGATTATAGGTTTTGAAGAGTGTGGATTTACCTCTTAAATGCTGATATTCCCAGGTCCACCCTGACCTGTTAGGGTCTCAGCTATTCACAAATAGTAAACTCCCAAACAAAAATCAGCAGTATATTTTTATGATAAAAATAGCAGTATAGCCCAGCGTTGCTCGGGTGTAATGAATGCTTTAAAACTAATCCATGGTCCTGGAGCTCAGACTCTTTAGACGTTGGCACAAGTGACTAAAAAGCAATAGTTGTTTCCAGTTAAAGCGAAACCGTAGACTGAAAGAAAAATGAATGGATGTAAATCAAATTTTGATTTCCTGGTATCGATATCAAATAAGTATTTTGTGTTGTAAACTGAATTTTGAAGGCTAAATAAGTCCTCTGAGTAAATGGTATCATGGCTGAGATTAAGAACTACAATTTTACCTACTTAGAGCCAAACCCGAAGCAAAAACTAAAATTAAAGGGCTGAAAAATATACAGACATACAGGCAAATAGACAGACACTCACACAAACATCTTGCCTTTTATATGTATATATTATCGATTGTCTGCACTATTGTAAGAACTGCAACCTTGAAACTACTGAATATTGTTTCTTATGTCTTTGTCTATGAGTGTATCAAATTTGATTAAAATCGAACCACACCTTCTATAACCCAATTTTTTCGATTATCAATTTTTGATATTTATCGGGGGTACCTTGACACAAAACCTAGCTAAGAACACTCGCAGACGCTTATAGTACAACTGTGTAAATTTTCAAGAAAATTGGTTCAGCCATTTCGGAGTCTATAGGTAATGAACACAGACATACACACACACACACACACACACAAACACACACATACACACACACACACACGCACACACACACACACACACACACACAATGTTCCATTTATTATATAAGTTTAGATAACCAACAATACATTTCTATAGCAAAATGACAACTGATGCAACACAAAAAAATATAAAAATACTTTTTTATAGTAAAATTATCAACAAAACATTTCATGATCTACTGCATATCTTTACTTTGACAGAATAATATTATGTGCAAAACGTTTTGATTTCAGCATTAAATAACATATGGAGGTTGATATGTTGCTAAAAAAAATTAACTAACCAATTTGGAGTGATATTGTGATGTGACTATTTTTTCAGCTTCTTTGAAATTTAACAAAACTTACCATTCTTGTAGGCTGATGCCACAAAACCTAGTTGGCTTTAATTCAACTTTAAATGCTACCTGCATTAGACATGTTTACCTTAAAATCTTTCCTTGGGTTGCACCAAAACTGTAGATATGATACAATGAAAAGTAAACTTTTTAAATAAAAAGAGGAATGAATCCGAAGCAATTGCCAAAAATATCTTGAGATTAAGTGATTTTAATAGATTTTTATAGAAATTTGATTCTCAAGCAGACTTAGTGGTATATCGTGAGTATCAGAATGTACCTGAGATCATGATAATCCAGTCTATAAAAAAAATAGATATATTTCCCAGGCAGGCAGCATGGTGGACTGGTTGATGCTTGAATAACTTTAGCTATAAAATGTTTTCTGGATTGCATTGCCACAGTATCATATTGCTTCATCGTATCCATTTCCCACATTTTGAGTTGTGTATATGTCAACATGTTGAGTGCAGTGAAGTAAGTAAATAAATACAAGATGCAATCATCATTTTCATCTGGTATGATGAAACAGGAAGATAGAGAGAAAGAAACGCTAAATCCCTTGATAGTACTGACGTTCTTTTTTCAGAAACATAGACAATATATATTTACAAAAATAGGGCTTACGGCCTATCACGTTGAATACACCACTTCTCGCTCGATCACCAAATTTAAGCAACATTGAGCCTGGTCAGTACTTAGATGGGTGACTGCTTGGGAATACCAGGTGCTGTAAGCATTTAATGATGGATGTGCATGCTTACGCCATATCACATTGAATGTACTGGTTCTCACTTGATCACCAAAGTTAAGCAATGTTGAGCCTGGTCAGTACTTAGATGGGCGACTGCTTGGGAATAGCAGGTGCTGTGAGCGTTTAGTGACAGATGTGTGTGCTTATGGCCATATCACGTTGAATACACCAGTTCTCGTTTGATCACTGAAGTTAAGCAATGTTGATCCTGGTCAGTACTTAGATGGGTGGCCGCTTGGGAATACCAGGTGCTGTAAGCGTTTAGTAACGAATGTGCGTGCTTATGGCCATATCACATTGAATATACTGGTTCTCGCTCGATCACCGAAGTTAAGCAATGTTGAGCCTGGTGATGGGTGACCACTTTGGAATACCAGGTGCTGTAAGCGTTTATGGACAGACGTGCATTGTGGTGCGGTGGATATCGACTCGGAAAGAGAAATTGGTGAGTCGAGTTCGAATTCCAGTTGAATATCCTGCATTCACTTAAGCACTGGTACCCTTGGGAAGGTATTAATTTGTTCCTTCCCTCCAGTTATGAGTTAAATAACAAGGGTAGGATTTGGGGACCCTGCCCTTAAAAACAAATCCCAATGAATCTTGCAAAAACAAAAACAATAAAACAAATAACCTAAATAAAACAAATCAAAATGATTTTCAGCATTAAATGACCTAATGAAGGTTGATATGCTGGTTAAATGAACCAACCATCCAACCAACCAACCAACCAACCAACCAACCAACCAACCAACCAACCAACAAAAACAAAAAAAAAATTATCACCAATTTTTTTTCCAGTTAAAGTAAATCAGAAATATCACTTAAATATTTAATTTCACATATCTTTAATTATTCTCTATCACAGTTTGTCAGTGTTGTATAGCTATTAATATACAGTAATGGTATGTTTCTATTCTCTTAAATATGTGGGCACTTTTGGGGAAGAGTAGAATGATCATAACAATCCATGCTTTTTCTTGTTGAACTCTCTGTTTCTGAGGAGAGAGGGGCCCAAACAAGGTTCCACCATATGGTAGAGTCTTGTGTGGGGTTGAAAAAACAAGAGCCTGACCTAGCCTTAAGCTGGGTCTAGAGGATATTTTTGGCTGAGCTTACGGGGTCAGAGCCCCCACTTTAATTGACTTTGTGTTGCCTCTGCCTTAGTGGGAAGGTGTTAAATACAGAGTGATTATACTGACTAGCAGTTCACTAGCAGTGTATCTACTTCACACAGCATGCAAGTCTTGTATTTGTTGATATACTTATTATTCCCAACCTCAGTTTTGGTGAACTGCTCATGCAGTAACCTTTTAATGTTACAACAGTCAGGGTCTTGTAAAATCCGCCAGAGAAAAGCTATTAGTATAAAAATAGAACTGTTATCATTTTATATGCTTTCAGTAACCTTGAGAACTATAGCTGAAGCATTATAGAAGTGAAAAAAGTATAGATTGTGTAATGGATATTGGCATGAGAAGTGGAATTGGAGAGCAGAGTTCAAATTCTGTGCAAGTCTGTTGTATTCATCTTTGCAATGATATCCTTTGGAGAGGTATGAACCTATCTCTTCTTCTAGAATTTGTGGAGAAGACAACAGGAAACCACTCCACTATCTTACCCAAGTAGCCATGACAATTCACAAATAATAAAGAAAAGTAATCTGTGGAAAAGGCAAAGGGAAACCACTCCACTATCTTTCCCAAGAAGTCAAGGCAATTCACAGATAATAAAGAAAATGAATCTATAGAGAAGGTAACAGGAAACCACTCCCCTATCTTTATTAACAAGTCAGGGATATTCAGAGATAATAAATAAAAAGAATATCTGAAGAAGTAACAAAGAAAATATAATTAGTCCTAAAAAAATGATCACTTCCTCAAATTCTAAGATGCTATCTTTGGCAGTCTTTATGTGAGTTGATACAGAATGTTCCAAATATATTTGTTTTTTTACATTATTTTCTCCTTTTTTTGTTAACTTTATTACATTGATTTAGTCATTTTAACTTTGCCCATCCTCCTGTATTTGTTCCAACTTTCCAGAAATATTGAACAGAATCTTTATTAGAGTCCCAAACGTATGTCATTGCTTGATGCGATAAGCATAATTGTGAGAGTAACATATATCCTTGTGGATAAGACAAAAGATTCTGATCAATGTTTCTCAAACATTACTGAGTGCACTAAGTTCACATTCTCTCCCCAATCCTTTGAACAGGATTAAAGATTTATCTCTTGTTTCTTGTTTCGGATTGGGTTTCTGGTTCTTTCTAGTGCCTGTTCCTTTGTTTTATCAATCACAGGAGTCTTGATCTTGTAGCTGTGGCTAATGTTTATTTGATTCGGCCTTGTGTCATACATAACGAAACTCCCCACAGCTTACAAGTTTTTTCAGTGTCATCATCAGAATTATCAGAAGGTTTCCATCAGAAGGTTGGTTGGCAGTAGAAGGTTGGAGATAGTGTGGATTTGTGTGGAAGAATGAAAATATACATTTTTCATGTCTAAACAGAAATTTATTAATAGACAGGATAACATGAATTGTGGTAGGAATTAATGTTCAATTAGAAAGTTAAGGGTATCAAGAGTTGTAGAAAATGTTCGTAGTAGTAATTTGTTGGAAAGGGTTTATACGTATGTACGTATGTATATATTAGCATTTGTTTGGTAGGAGTGTCTTCGGATGAAGAAGAAGAAAAAGAAGAAGTAAAAGGGACCAGCACTTGAGAAAGAAAGGGGAAAGAGGATGATGCGCGACACGACCTTATGTCCGGGTTGACTTGAAGTTGAAGTTACATTTTAGTTGTGTCTTTTTCGTTGCTCCCATCTGACTGTCTGGCTGATGCTGACCAAAGTATTTATAGCATTTAGATTTCTTGCACTGGATCGCAAAGTCTTTATGGTCATTGGTGGGCCTCAAATGGAATGACTATATCGAATCCATTGCCAAATCCGCTGCTATGAAAGTCGGCTCTCTGTGCAGGGCCCGGAAGTTTTTCCCACCTGAATCTATCCTGCACCTATACAAATCTACCATCCGCCCATGTATTGAATATTGCTGCCACACCTGGTCGGATGCCCCTGCTACTCTTCTTGGGCTTCTTGACAAACAAAAAAGAATCTGTAACGTGGTTGATACTGACTTGACAGACCAGCTGCAACAACTCTTTCACCGGCATGATGTAGCTTCCCTGTGCCTCTTCTACAAATACTTTCATGGCTTCTGCTCTGATGAACTTAGATCATTGGTGCCGCCTAGGCACGAATTTACACGAGATACTAGATTAGCAACTAGGTCTCACCCTTTTACAGTTAAACAGATAAGATGAAACCGTAATTTTTACTCCAACAGCTTCTTTTCTCACGCTTCCCGCCTGTGGAATTCCCTTCCACATGTCTGCTTTCCCGACAGCTACAATCTCCAGTTGATTAAATGTAGGGTCAATAGACACCTCCGATCACACTAACTTCCAATTATTCTCCCAACACTCTCAACATCTACCCAACCCTCATTCTTGGTATCCTTACCCACCTATCACCCACCCTCTGACATTTCCTATATTTAACCATTCTCGGTATCCTTACCCGCCTATCACCCACCCTCTGACATTTCCTATATTTAACCATTCTCTGTATCCTTACCTGCCTATCACCCACCCTCTGACATTTCCTATATTTAACCATCCTTTCTCCACTCTATGTAGCCCCCTGCGCAATAGTGGCAGTGAAATGCCTTGCTCGGGGTGAAACGCTTATAAAAAAAAAAAATGCAGTTGCTTCAGTTGGTCAGAAAAGCAATTTAACATCTACCTGCAAAATCTAGTTTCAAATATTTTTAAGCACATGGCCGATCCTTTTTCTATTTGGGAAAAACCAGGATTTCACATGTAATTGCGAAATTTTGTAAAAGTGAAGAAGGTTGCTTTTAATTCTTAATTTCCTATCTACTACAATTTTTTCAAGTCTAGAATTAACTATTATCGTTCTTGTATAGCTTCAGGAACTTCACTTCCTGCCCTTTCTTACACGTATACAATACCACAAGTCTACTTTAACATACCTTATGACACTCAATAATTCTGACTGGAAAATCAATCTAGAAAAGAGTAAGAACAGAATCCAAGATGGCCTCTCTTCATTTCCTCTCACTGATCTAATGCTGTTTTCATGGCAAATGTTCAGATGAGCTACATTCCTTAGCTTCACTAGTCCAGAAAAGACCTTTTTTTTGGCTTTAAATAACTTGCAAAAGGGTTGTAAAATTTAAAGTTTACATAACCTGCAAATAGCTTTAAAAATAAAATCAATCAATAATCATCATCATCACCACCATAATCATCTCATTACTAACACTATCGTTATAAGCATCAAGAAGAAAAACATTAATGTAATCTATTGCCGTGGCCTGACGATGATACGATTGAAATCAAAGGCAGAAAACACAAGCAGTGACCGACGAAAACATCAAAGTTAGAAAACACAGGCAATAGCTGACAGAGCTATAATCAACATAAAAGGCAATAGCTGGCAAAGATGATTGACAGACATGCCTGGCCATAGATGATACAATTAAGCAAAAACCTGAGAAGAAAAATATATGTGGAAATTTTGGGTTATATAAGTTTAGGGTTTTCTGACTGAAAAAAGAATACAGAGCACAGAAGAGTATACCTGATGATTAACAACTCCAGACAACACCTTCCGTCTCTGACTATATTTTCCCCCACACCACTGACAAAGAATAAACTACAAGTTTATATTTTTATATATATGTATTCTTGTTCATCATTATCTGTCAAGAATATGGAAAATGTTCAGATGAGCTACATTCCTTAGTGCCACCAGTTCTCACCTTCTAATCACAAACATTGCAATCCTCTTGTTGCTCTATCACTATTTTTATGGAAAGTGTTCAGATGAACTACATTCCTTAGTGCCACCAGTTCTAACCTTCTAATCACAAACATTGCAAGCCTCTTGTTGCTCTATCACTATTTTTATGGAAAGTGTTCAGATGAACTACATTCCTTAGTGCCACCAGTTCTCAGCTTCTAATCACAAACATTGCAATCCTCTTGTTGCTCTATCACTATATTTATGGAAAGTGTTCAGATGAACTACATTCCTTAGTGCCACCAGTTCTAACCTTCTAATCACAAACATTGCAAGACTCTTGTTGCTCTATCACTATTTCTATGGTAAGTGTTCAGATGAGCTACATTCCTTAGTGCCACCAGTTCTAACCTTCTAATCACAAACATTGCAAGCCTCTTGTTGCTCTATCACTATTTTTATGGAAAGTGTTCAGATGAACTACATTCCTTAGTGCCACCAGTTCTCAGCTTCTAATCACAAACATTGCAAGACTCTTGTTGCTCTATCACTATATTTATGGAAAGTGTTCAGATGAACTACATTCCTTAGTTCCACATCATCATCTTCAACACTATCACTGTAAGCATCAAGATCCCCATTATCACTATCTCTATAAATATCATCATCATTATTAACACAATCACTACAATCATTATCATCACTCAGTGTCTAAACATCATCACCATCATCAATATCATGAAATGTCTCTGCTCCTTTACAAGCATTTTCATTATCTACATCAATAATATTATCAACTTAAGGCTAACATCATTCTTGTTACTCCTGCCACTAGATCTACTAGAACTATCATCATCACCATTAAAAATATCCCAATAAATATCAATGATGACCATTAACATTATCTTGGTAGGCATCATCATCATTATCATCGATATCTATATAAGCATCACAATCACTAATACCATTTATACAAGCGTCATCATCACCACAACGATCATCATCTGAAGCTCTAACATCTTGATCATCACAATCACCATTATCACAACAAGTTGAAGCATTTTTAGTCTCATCATCAGCAGCAGCAGCATTATGTTTTTAGCATCTAATTGGCTTCAGTTCAATTTGTCTTTTCATTCTTGCCGTTTCTCTTGAAAAGATTCTTTTTGAAGAACTCTTCAACATTTGGAATCAAAAACAAGCAAAATAATGAAACAAATCATTTTCATTGCTGTTCTTCATCTGCTGAATATTTCCACGTGATTTTTACATTAGAACTTTCAGCATACACGTGGTGTAAACAATAGGAAATGTTTGGCTGTATGTCGATATAGCCATTCCCTAAACTCTGCTCGAAAATTAAGTAAGTTAAAAAGAAAACAAGAAGTGAACATTTCTTTTATGAGTTTTTCCTCCATTCTCTTTTTAGACTTAGTATTTTTTTTTTCTTGGAGAACTTTAAGAATTAGATTTATCTCTTGTTATTGAAATTTGGGTAGACTTAGAAATCTTCAATATTCTTAAACTAGTAAGTATTTTTGGAAACAACGGATGAAAGGAATTTGGGTAATTTGATCTGTTCCTTTTGTATTGAACCATTTTACTTATTAAGTAAAGTGTAATGAAGTAAAAGACTTTTAGATTTCTCTTTCAAGTTTCAAATACTTTCTGTTCTTTTAAATTTAAATCAACTTAAATTTCAATAAAAAACTTTTCTATTAATGGAATAAAAGTGAATAACTAAACATTACCAGAAAAGGAAATAAAAATGAATAACTGAACTTTTTCAGAAAAGTGTGTAAAAATCAATACCTGTACTTTTTCATAAAAGGGAGTAAAAAGAGAGAGCTGAAGTTTTGGGGAAACATAATGAGAAAAGAAGGTTTAGAGAATTTAAAACTCAAAAAATATTGATGTCAAGAAAAGAAAAGGGAAAGTAGTGAAAATCTACTCAATCAAATGAATGTAGAAACAATTATAAAAAAAAAGAGTTGTAAATAAGTTTTAATGAGAGAAACAGAAGGAAGGAGGCTGTGGAAAGCCATGATTTCAAACTTTCTGTAGAAACATGACAGGGAAAGCAAACAATCACTAATTCTGAAAGCATCATCATCTTTAATATTATTGTTGTAAGCATCAAGATCCCCATTATCACTCTCTCTATAAATATCATCATCATTATTAACACAATCACTATAATCATTATCATCACTCACAGCAAAATAAAACTACTGATAAATTCCTACATGAGAGTAAATAACTTTTATAACAAATGAAAAAAATATGAAGTGAGAGAGAGAGAGATGATTTTACAGACTGTTATGGTGAACCATATGTATTCTATAGTGAATAGACTCTCCCACCTAATTTAAGTAGGAGCAGCAAGAGGAACGAGTGTCAGTCAATGTTGGATGATAGTAGTCAACATTTAGTCGAATATGAAAGTTGTCAGTGACCTGGCAAGATTACACTGTATAATACATATTATATCAAGTTCCTAACGTTTTGTACGTCGAATCTATTAGGATTGACTTCAGCACAAATACTAGCCTCCACTGTGAAAATAACTCCACAACACGGACAACTCATGGTGCAGTAGATATTGGGTTGGAACAAGATACTGGAGAGCCAAGTTTGAATTCCAGATGAATTCATTTTATTCACATGCATGCAAATACCCTTGCAAAAGGCATGAATCCATCTCTTCCCTCTTTCTATAGGTTAAATTTTTTTCTTTTTAATTGTTTCACCCCAAGCAAGGTGGTACCACCACTGATGTACAGAGGGCTACATAAGAGAGTAAAAGTTGAAGCAGAAGGAGAGCAAAGAGAAAGATGAACCAGTTACAGGGGGAGGGGTCAGAGAAAGGGCAAGAGAAGGGTGGGAATACAGGTGCGATGATAGTTGTGAAGGTGGAGTGAGAAAAAAAGAACAAGATATATAGTCACGTGAATAAGAAATGGAAATTGACATTGCATTTAAATTCCTGGAGTTTGCAGCGATTGGGAAAGCAAGTAAACGGAAGTGAGTTAGGTGGGAAGTGCGAGAAAAAAGCTGATTGAAGAAGTGTTGGTTAGCAGGACAGATTGCATTCTATAGACTTGGTTGGCAACCAGTCTACCACAGAAAATAATGGCAACCTACTCTGGGAAAATCTTTTGCTCAATCAGTCTCTTTTGAGACATGATCGCCCAAGCATGTATCATGCATGATACTGAACTGACTGATTGTGAATTCTATAGTGCATATGAGAAACATATTTTTAGGAGAATAAGAACTACAAAACAACTAGTCAGAAACAGCTTGACTTTTATGAACACATAATGAGAAAAGAAAGCTTGGAGAATTTAACACACACAATACAAATTGAAGGCAATAGAAGTGAAAATTAGTGGTAATCTGATTGATTTGAATTAATGTATAGAAGAACAAGTATCAAATAGAGGAGTTGTAAATAAGTTTTAATAAGAGCACCAAAAGAATGGAAGCTGTGGATAACCATAAACTGCCAATTTTTTGAAGAGATATGATGAAGAGAGAAAGAGAGAAGGACAATTATATAAGATCTACTGAATCTAGATAGAAACAAAAAGAGGCTTATATTTAAGATCAGAAAGAGACAGTTGTAATTTTTAAGATACATAATGAGAAAGAAGGTGTTTGATATTCTCAAAACCTATTAAATGTAATGGAAACAAAGAGAAATGGTGAGTTAGATTTTGCAAGTAGATGTCAGAAAAAAGGGAGTCGGAATGACGGTGAAAAGGCAAAACTTATTTAGAGCTACAAAAAATAGGAAGTTGTAGAGAGTCATGATCAAAGAGACATGGCTCATAGATGATAATTAACTATAATCATATAATAATTCTGCTTGTTCCTTCCTTGGTTAGTTGGTTCCTCAGCCTTTCTCTCACCTTTGCCAAATGAAAGGGTAGTAAAGAGTGAGAGAGTAGGAGGAGAGAGCCTATAGCATTACCTTAGCAGTAGCAGCTTAAGCTGGTGGTTGTAGAGGAATTTTGTGTGTGTGTGCATATGTGTGTGTACTGTACAATATAGTAAAAATAGGTAGGTTTGTTGTCAGGTCCCGCTACCTAATAATGAAATTTCTGACCTCTACACTCTTGGTCATTACTCAGTTGGTCTTTTTTGTTTACAATGGACACAGGTACCATGATTTTTCAGTTATAAAAGAAAAACATTTTCTCTTTCAAAATCTCTCACAAAATAGCATACAGTATTTTGGTTATGGTCTGTGCATACACCACTTAATATAATATAAGATTACAGTAAAGTAGCTTCTATGGACATTACTTTTGTAGATATTTTAGTAAAATTATACTCTGTGTTATTGTTATTTTATTATCCAATACCTTTATGTTTAAAGACGTTACTATCATTTGTCGTATGACAAAGTAAAATTTTTCCAGGAAATCATAATTATCCTTCCGTGGAAATTCCACAGGTTCTGCTAGTATGAATTAATATGTTGATCAAAGATAAAAAAATCAAGTAAAATCTATTAAATTCAAACATCAAAAAAATTAAGCTCCAGTCTTTACGATGACAGAATCATCAATGAAAGAATTAGTAGAAATAAAAAATAAAAAGTTAATAGCTTTCTTCATACAGAGTTGAATATTAGAAAGAAAGAAAGTATGGAAAATGAATGGATTAAGATATATTAACAAATTATAAAGAAACTAGCAGTTTATCCTGGTTTCACTCGGGTAGTTTAAGGAATAATAAGAATATAAAATATATGATGAATTTACATAGCAAATACTTACAAAATGCCCACCCTCGTCACTTTTATAGATATAGACTAGCAGTTTATCCTGGTTTCACTCGGGTAGTTTAAGGAATAATAAGAATATAAAATATGTGATGAATTTACATAGCAAATACTTACAAAATGCCCACCCTCGTCACTTTTATAGATATAGACTAGCAGTTTATCCTGGTTTCACTCGGGTAGTTTAAGGAATAATAAGAATATAAAATATATGATGAATTTACATAGCAAATACTTACACAACGTCCACCCTCGTCACTTTTATAGATATAGACTAGCAGTTTATCCTGGTTTCACTCGGGTAGTTTAAGGAATAATAAGAATAAAAAACATATGATGAATTTACATAGCAAATACTTACACAACGTCCACCCTCGTCACTTTTATAGATATAGACTAGCAGTTTATCCTGGTTTCACTCAGGTAGTTTAAGGAATAATAAGAATATAAAATATATGATGAATTTACATAGCAAATACTTACAAAACACCCACCCTCATCACTTTTATAGATATAAAGAGCAATGTACAATGTCTCTATTGGATTAGGGTGGGAGGAGGAGGGGAAATATATGTAGATATAAATAATATAAAGTGGGGTGATCGATTCCAAATTATAATCAATACATAAACTGATCCCTGACTTTGTGGGGTGATAATATTCATTTTTCTACCCCTAATTTTGGCTTTCTGAAAAATTTCAAGGTGTCGTTCGCGTTCTAAAATTTTGATCTATATCTGAGTGCATCTCCCGTAATGCTAGACCGCAACATGTAGACGCTAAGTCGAATCTATCAATGAAACAAATACGTCCATCCTTGTCACTTTTATAGATATAGATAAAACTTATTAAAAACTTTATAAAACATGAAAAATTATTTGAAACACTATGAAGCATTAAAACTTATTACAACAGTATGAAACATTAAAACATATCAAAAAACATTATGGAATATTAAAACTTATTTTAAAATATTCTGAAATATTAAAACTTATTAAAAATATTAAGAAACATTAAAATGTATTTCCAAACAAATTAAACATATTTAAAACATTGAAACATTAAAACATTATTAGAACATCATGAAACATTAAAAATGATCAAAAAACATTATGAATATTAAAACTTACTAAAACATGAAGATCTATTTAAAAAACATAAAAACTTATTTAAATCATTATGAAACATTAAAATAGTATTAGAACAGCCTAAAGCATTAAAAGTT
Source organism: Ascarosepion bandense (assembly GCA_037127315.1). NCBI lineage: Eukaryota > Metazoa > Mollusca > Cephalopoda > Sepiida > Sepiidae > Ascarosepion > Ascarosepion bandense. The sequence continues at coordinate 2,485,798 of JBBBDQ010000496.1, forward strand.
ATCAAAAAACAATATGAAAGATTTAAACTTATTAAAATGCTAAAACAGTAGGTAATGTTAAATCTTATCAAAGACATCATCAAACATTAAAACTTATTAAAAACATTAATGATTATTAAAACATTTAAAAAATATTATGAAATATTTAAACTTATTAAAACCATTATAAAACATTAAAATGTATTTAAAAAGTATTAAAACCCAATTAAAACATTATGAAGTATTAAAACTTATGAAAAAAAATTATGGAACATTGAAACTTTTGAAAAACATCATGAAATATTAAAAGATATTAAAAATATTATGAAATATTTAAACATTAAAATCATTAAGAAACATTAAAATGTATTTAAAAAACATTAAAACCTATTTAAAACACTATAAAGCATTAAAACTTATATCAAGCACTATAAAGCATTAAAACTTATATAAAGCACTATAAAGCAGTAAAACTTATATAAAGCACTATAAAGCATGAAAACTTATATAAAGCACTATAAAGCATTAAAACTTATATAAAGCACTATAAAGCATTAAAACTTATAAAGAAACATCATGGAACATTAAAACTTATGAGGAAACCTCATGAAATATTAAAACAAATAAAAAAATATGATGAAATACTAAAACTTACTAAAAACATTATAGAACATTAAAACTTAGAAAAAAAAACAAGAAAAATTTAAGGATACAATTTGCAAAGTGACAAAATGACAATCTTAAGAAATCAAAGTCGTAAAGATCATTTTATTACCAGGAGAAGGCATGAACTAACCAGAAACAGGATAAACAGAAGATCTTCTGATGAGCAGATGAAATACAATTTTAAAATATAGAAAGTGAAATAAAATCAATTCTTCCGCATCTTCAGGTTAAACTTTAATTACAATTTCGATTATTTCTAATATCATTGCAATATCATTCTGCTCAAAACGCATTGTAAAGAAAACGTTTCCAAATCTATATAAATTATGATTTGGCAAAAAAAAAAAAACCCAATGTAGAGAGATTCAAATTTTAGTGAACACATTATTAGAAAAGATTTATTAATTAATCAAATTAAATGAAAACTTACGTTGATTTTGTCAAAAAATACTACACATTGTTCAATACATTTCAGAAAAGATATCAACTATTATAATGTTTACATAACTTATTAGATGTGTGCAGAAAATTTCCAGTGTTTTTTATAAAAACACATTCTTTTCCTGTGTATTTAGTTTCTTCATTAAAAAAACACAGTGCTTGGAATTCTTGCATAACATTTATTGTAAATAAAAAAAAAACGTTTTTCTTTTTCTTTCATAAGTTAATCAGTGCTTACTTGTTAGTAAGCTGGTCACAAAAAACGTCACAGGTTTTCATAGAACTTAAAGTGAAAAAGGAAAAAAAAAAGAAATTCTTCCTTACCTTCAGCAGATGCTTAACGGAAACCAGTTCCTTGCTGAGTGCCAAAACATTCCCAAGTTCTCTGGTGTCAGTATTTTTACCAAGAACAGCAGCAGTTTTCATTAAATTCTGTTTTTTCTTTCTTTTCTTTTCATTTTATATATTTTTAAACTTTCTAAGAAAACTTAAGGTTTATATATATATATATAATTTTTTCCCTTTTAGTGAGCTTCTTATCAGAATTTGTTGCTGTGGCAACACTATTTATAGACAGTTGTTTTTCCCTAACTGGTCACTGTCAAAAGATCTACCTTACTTACCATGGGTGCCATTTGAGAATAAAGTAAAATATGTTTTAGAAGACAAAAAAAATGGCTGACAAATCTTTTTTTTTTTTTTTTTTTTTTAGACAATATTCCTAGCAAATGTTTAGCTTTGTTTTAGTCTTGTTCTTGTAGAAAATACCCCACTTCCTACAGATGCAGAGGTGTGTGGGTGGGGCCAGCAGTAATGAGAAAAGTGAACTGGTGGTTGTAACTGCACACCTGTTTGTATAGGATTATACATGGATTGTTCGATGGTGGCAGTAAGTGGTTGGATTGTCAGTGCCAATGTTGAGGAAATGTGTTCTTTGGAATTGGTTTGATTGTTCATCTAAAAATGATTGGGAGGAAAATAAGGTGAAGAATTTTTGTTATGGAACATTTTTGTCGATCAGATTGAATTTCTTAGAGGAAGAGAAAAACAAACAGGTTTTATTGGCAGGGAATAGATCACAGATTTTTCTTTCACTATCTCATTCTAAACATAGATGAATACAACAATAAACAATACACAGATACACGCTCATTGTTTTTTGTGTGTGTGTTTTGCATTTGTTATGTGTTTGTGCGTTTTCACTGGGGTTGTTCACTGCACTGTTAAACCAGCTAAATATACTAAACAGGAAAATGGACAAATAGGAAAGAAAGATAGGTCAGTGGGTGGATAAATGGAGAAAAAAAAGAAGAAAAGTCAGGTAAATTTTTGAGAAGTAATGAAGGAAGCAAAGACTGACGAGACAAAAAGGAAAGAAAAAAGATTAAAAAAATGGTGAGAAAGAAGGCAGATAGAAAGAAAAGGGAGAAAAATAGAAGAAAAATAGAATGACAGAAGGAAAAATAAGAGAAGGAAAAAGAAGAAAGGAAAGAAGGAAGGACAGAGCTGATAAATAAAGGGAAGAAAGAAAAGAAAAAATGCATGAGAAGTTATGAAAGAGAGAGAAGGAAGGAAGGAAGGAAGGATAGATGTGAAAAGCAAAAAAAAGAGAAAAAATACTTAATAAATTGTGAGAGAAAGATGAGAAAAGAAAGTAAGAAGGAAGAAAAGAAAAAAGATAGTGATAGGCAAAGAAAGAAAAGAAAAAATGTATGAAAAGTTATGAAAGAGAGATAAGGAAAGAAGGAAGGAAGGATAGATGTGAAAAGCAAAAAAGAAAAGAGAAAAATACATAAATTGTGAGAGAAAGATGAGAAAAGAAAGTAAGAAGGAAGAAAAGAAAAAGATAGAGTGATAAGGAAAGAAAGAAAAGAAAAAATGTATTATAAATTATGAAAGGGAAGGAAGGAAAGAAGTATAGAGTGATATGCAAAAAAAGAAAAGAAAAATACTTGTTTTACAAACTGAAATAATGTTTTTTTATTGATGGAATTATAGTATTTGTATACAAGATTTATAGGACAGGTCTTAATTATACTTGCAAAAAAGTTAGAGCCCATAATAAATTATGAAACGTAGATGTGAGAAAAGAAGGTTAAAATGAATGAAAGAAGGATAGAGGGACATGAAAAATAGAATACAGAAGAGAAAAACACAAAAGAAATAATAAAAAAAGGAAAAAAGACAAGCAGAAATCAAAGTGTTGTATCTGTTCCACGTTCACCATTTTCCTATCCTATGATGTGGGATGTAGAGTCATGTTTGTGTTTTCAGGCAGCTTATTGCATGACATAAAGCCAGCTTAGTTCCAGAATTCCAACTCTACTGGCAGTGGCCCAAGAGCCACCACAGTAAAAAAGGAAAAATCAGAGTTTTCTGATGCTTATGTGACAGTTGTCACATAGACAAAGCAATTATTGTCTTTGGTCCATATGTACACAAATGTGAACACCCACGTCAGCTACAGTCATATCCTTATCTGATGTGCAAAGATAGTGATTTTTTAACACCTTTTCATTACAAGATGTAGACTGTCATGTCTCTCCACAAATACCTATTCTTTGTTATCTATGAATTACTATTTTGTCCATACGTTGAATACTGTTGCCATTAAATACTGGTTGGGTGCTCCTGCTATTCATCTTGGGGTTCTTGACAAAATTCAAAGGGGGATCAGCAATGTAATCAATCCTTATCTAACAGACCAACTTCAGTCATGATATAAATCTATCATTTATCTGTGCATTGAATACTGTTGCCATATCTGGTTGGGTATTCCTGCTATTCATCTTGGGGTTCTTGACAAAATCTAAAGGAGGATCAGCAATGTAATCAATCCTTATCTAACAGATCAACTTCAGTCATGATATAAATCTATCATTTATCTGTGCATTGAATACTGTTGCCATATCTGGTTGGGTATTCCTGCTATTCATCTTGGGGTTCTAGACAAAATCTAATGGAGGATCAGCAATGTAATCAATCCTTATCTAACAGATCAACTTCAGTCATGATATAAATCTATCATTTATCTGTGCATTGAATCAATCAGTTGCCATACATGATATACGCTTGGGCGATCATATCTCGAAAGAGACATGACTGACTGGGCAGAAGATTATCCCGCAGTAGGTTGCCATTGCTTTCTGCAGTAGACTGGTTGCCAACCAAGGCTATAGAACCCAATCTGTCCTGTTATTTAACCCATAATTGGAAGGAATAGAAGGATTAATACCTTTCCCAAAGGTATTTGCGCGTAAGTGAATGCAATGAATTCAGCGGAATTCGAACTCGGCTCCCCGATTTCTCGTTCCGATGCACCACAACGCATATCCGTGCATTGAATACTATTGCCATTAAATACTGGTTGGGTGCTCCTGCTATTTATCTTGGGGTTCTTGAAAAAATTTAAAAGAGGATCTGCAACGTAATCAATACTGATTTGTAGCTCAACTTCAGTCACTTTCTCACTGATGTAACGTGGCTGTCTTTTTACGAATATTTTCACAGCTTATCTCCCTTGTGCCCCCCATTCACAAATTTACTTGAGCTAATAGATTGGCAATCTTTTTACAGTTAAAATAGTCAATTGTAACCGCCACATCTACTCAAACAGTTTCTTTTCTCGCACTTCTCACCTTTGGAACTCTCTTCCACATAATTGCTTCCTTGATAGCTGCAATCTCCAAGAGTTTGAATGCAATGTCAATTGCCATCTTTTATCTCCTTGATTCCCATCCATCTCTTATCCTTTCTTCAACATCCCAATAGCTACAATCTCCAAAAGTTTCAATGCAACGTCAATTGCCATCTTTTATCTACTTGATTCCCATCCATCTCTTATCCTTTCTTCAACATCCCAATAGCTACAATCTCCAAAAGTTTCAATGCAACGTCAATTGCCATCTTTTATCTACTTGATTCCCATCCATCTCTTATCCTTTCTTCAACATCCCAATAGCTACAATCTCCAAAAGTTTCAATGCAACGTCAATTGCCATCTTTTATCTCCTTGATTCCCATCCATCTCTTATCCTTTCTTCAACATCCCAATAGCTAGAATCTCCAAGAGTTTGAATGCAATGTCAATTGCCATCTTTTATCTCCTTGATTCCCATCTTTCTCTTATCCTTTCCCTGCCATCCCTTGGATCTTGTTCTTCCTTCTCACTATACTCTTGTATAACACCATGCACACCAGTATTCCCATCTTTCTCTTATCCTTTCCCTGCCATCCCTTGGATCTTGTTCTTCCTTCTCACTATACTCTTGTATAACATCATGCACACCAGTATTCCCATCTTTCTCTTATCCTTTCCCTGCCATCCCTTGGATCTTGTTCTTCCTTCTCACTATACTCTTGTATAACACCATGCACACCAGTATTCCCATCTTTCTCTTCTCCTTTCCCTGCCATCCCTTGGATCTTGTTCTTCCTTCTCACTATACTCTTGTATAACACCATGCACACCAGTATTCCCATCTTTCTCTTCTCCTTTCCCTGCCATCCCTTGGATCTTGTTCTTCCTTCTCACTATACTCTTGTATAACACCATGCACACCAGTATTCCCATCTTTCTCTTATCCTTTCCCTGCCATGCCTTGGATCTTGTTCTTCCTTCTCACTATACACATGTATAACACCATGCACACCAGTATTCCCATCTTTCTCTTATCCTTTCCCTGCCATCCGTTGGATCTTGTTCTTCCTTCTCACTATACTCTTGTATAACACCATGCACACCAGTATTCCCATCTTTCTCTTATCCTTTCCCTGCCATCCCTTGGATCTTGTTCTTCCTTCTCACTATACACTTGTATAACACCATGCACACCAGTATTCCCATCTTTCTCTTATCCTTTCCCTGCCATCCCTTGGATCTTGTTCTTCCTTCTCACTATACACTTGTATAACACCATGCACACCAGTATTCCCATCTTTCTCTTATCCTTTCCCTGCCATCCCTTGGATCTTGTTCTTCCTTCTCACTATACTCTTGTATAACACCATGCACACCAGTATTCCCATCTTTCTCTTATCCTTTCCCTGCCATCCCTTGGATCTTGTTCTTCCTTCTCACTATACTCTTGTATAACACCATGCACACCAGTATTCCCATCTTTCTCTTATCCTTTCCCTGCCATCCCTTGGATCTTGTTCTTCCTTCTCACTATACTCTTGTATAACACCATGCACACCAGTATTCCCATCTTTCTCTTATCCTTTCCCTGCCATCCCTTGAATCTTGTTCTTCCTTCTCACTATACTCTTGTATAACACCATGCACACCAGTATTCCCATCTTTCTCTTATCCTTTCCCTGCCATCCCTTGGATCTTGTTCTTCCTTCTCACTATACTCTTGTATAACACCATGCACACCAGTATTCCCATCTTTCTCTTATCCTTTCCCTGCCATCCCTTGGATCTTGTTCTTCCTTCTCACTATACTCTTGTATAACACCATGCACACCAGTATTCCCATCTTTCTCTTATCCTTTCCCTGCCATCCCTTGGATCTTGTTCTTCCTTCTCACTATACTCTTGTATAACATCATGCACACCAGTATTCTGTATCTTTCTCTTATCCCTTTCCCTGCCATCCCCTTGGATCTTGTTCTTCCTTCTCACTATACACTTGTATAACACCATGCACACCAGTATTCCTCTATCTTTCTCTTATTCCTTCCCTGCCATCCCTTGGATCTTGTTCTTCCTTCTCACTATACTCTCTTGTATAACACCAAGTGTCACCCTATTCCCATCTTTCTCTGTCCTTTCCTGCCATCCCTGACCTTGTTCTTCCTTCTACCATACACTTGTATAACACCATGCACACCATATTCCCATCTTCTTATCCTTTCCCTGCCATCCCTTGGATCTTGTTCTTCCTTCTCACTATACACTTGTATAACACCATGCACACCAGTATTCCCATCTTTCTCTTATCCTTTCCCTGCCATCCTTGGATCTTGTTCTTCCTTCTCACTATACACTTCAGTAACACCATGCACACCAGTATTCCCATCTTTCTTATCCTTTCCCTGCCATCCCTTGGATCTTGTTCTTCCTTCTCACTATACACTTGTATAACACCATGCACACCAGTATTCCCATCTTTCTCTCTTATCCTCTCTTTCCCTGCCATCCCTTGGATCTTGTTCTTCCTTCACACTATACACTTGTATAACACCATGCACACCAGTATTCCCATCTTTCTCTTATCCTTTCCCTGCCATCCCTTGGATCTTGTTCTTCCTTCTCACTATACACTTGTATAACACCATGCACACCAGTATTCCCATCTTTCTCTTCTCCTTTCCCCTGCCATCCCTTGGATCTTGTTCTCCTTCTCACTATACACTTGTATAAACACCCACATGCACACCAGCATTCCCATCTTTCTCTTATCCTTTCCCTGCCATCCCTTGGATCTTGTTCTTCCTTCTACTATACTCTTGTATAACACCATGCACACCAGTATTCCCATCTTTCTCTTATCCTTTCCCCTGCCATCCCTGGACCTTGTTCTTCCTTCTCACTACTTGTATAACACCATGCACACCAGTATTCCCATCTTTCTCTTATCCTTTCCTGCCATCCGTTGGATCTTGTTCTTCCTTCTCACTATACTCTTGTATAACACCATGCACACCAGTATTCCCATCTTTCTCTTATCCTTTCCCTGCCATCCCTTGGATCTTGTTCTTCCTTCTCACTATACACTTGTATAACACCATGCACACCAGTATTCCCATCTATCTCTTCTCCTTTCCTGCCATCCCTTGATCTTGTTCTTCCTCTCCTCACTATACTCTTGTATAACACCATGCACACCAGTATTCCCATCTTTCTCTTATCCTTTCCCCTGCCATCCCTTGGATCTTGTTCTTCCTTCTCACCATACCTTTGGTATAACACCATGCACACCAGTATTCCCATCTTTCTCTTATCCTTCTCTGCCATCCCTTGGATCTTGTTCTTCCTCTCTACCATACTCTTGTATAACACCATGCACACCAGTATTCCCATCTTTCTTCTTGTCCTTTCCCCTGCCATCCCTTGGATCTTGTTCTTCCTTCTCACTATACACTTGTATAACACCATGCACACCAGTATTCCCATCTTTCTTATCCTTTCCCTGCCATCCCTTGGATCTTGTTCTTCCTTCTCACTATACTCTTGTATAACATCATGCACACCAGTATTCCCATCTTTCTCTTATCCTTTCCCTGCCATCCCTTGGATCTTGTTCTTCCTTCTCACTATACTCTTGTATAACACCATGCACACCAGTATTCCCATCTTTCTCTTATCCTTTCCCTGCCATCCCTTGGATCTTGTTCTTCCTTCTCACTATACTCTTGTATAACACCATGCACACCAGTATTCCCATCTTTCTCTTCTCCTTTCCCTGCCATCCCTTGGATCTTGTTCTTCCTTCTCACTATACTCTTGTATAACACCATGCACACCAGTATTCCCATCTTTCTCTTATCCTTTCCCTGCCATGCCTTGGATCTTGTTCTTCCTTCTCACTATACACATGTATAACACCATGCACACCAGTATTCCCATCTTTCTCTTATCCTTTCCCTGCCATCCTTGCTTGATCTTGTTCTTCCTTCCCTCACTATACTCTTGTATAACACCATGCACACCAGTATTCCCATCTTTCTCTTATCCTTTCCCTGCCATCCCTTGGATCTTGTTCTTCCTTCTCACTATACACTTGTATAACACCATGCACACCAGTATTCCCATCTTTCTCTTATCCTTTCCCTGCCATCCCTTGGATCTTGTTCTTCCTTCTCACTATACACTTGTATAACACCATGCACACCAGTATTCCCATCTTTCTCTTATCCTTTCCCTGCCATCCCTTGGATCTTGTTCTTCCTTCTCACTATACTCTTGTATAACACCATGCACACCAGTATTCCCATCTTTCTCTTATCCTTTCCCTGCCATCCCTTGGATCTTGTTCTTCCTTCTCACTATACTCTTGTATAACACCATGCACACCAGTATTCCCATCTTTCTCTTATCCTTTCCCTGCCATCCCTTGGAATCTTGTTCTTCCTTCTCACTATACTCTTGTATAACACCATGCACACCAGTATTCCCATCTTTCTCTTATCCTTTCCCTGCCATCCCTTGAATCTTGTTCTTCCTTCTCACTATACTCTTGTATAACACCATGCACACCAGTATTCCCATCTTTCTCTTATCCTTTCCCTGCCATCCCTTGGATCTTGTTCTTCCTTCTCACTATACTCTTGTATAACACCATGCACCAGTATTCCCATCTTTCTCTTATCCTTTCCCTGCCATCCCTTGGATCTTGTTCTTCCTTCTCACTATACTCTTGTATAACATCATGCACACCAGTATTCCCATCTTTCTCTTATCCTTTCCCTGCCATCCCTTGGATCTTGTTCTTCCTTCTCACTATACACTTGTATAACATCATGCACACCAGTATTCCCATCTTTCTCTTATCCTTTCCCTGCCATCCCTTGGATCTTGTTCTTCCTTCTCACTATACACTTGTATAACACCATACACCAGTATTCCCATCTTTCTCTTATCCTTTCCCTGCCATCCCTTGGATCTTGTTCTTCCTTCTCACTATACACTTGTATAACACCATGCACACCAGTATTCCCATCTTTCTCTTATCCTTTCCCTGCCATCCCTTGGATCTTGTTCTTCCTTCTCACTATACACTTGTATAACACCATGCACACCAGTATTCCCATCTTTCTCTTATCCTTTCCCTGCCATCCCTTGGATCTTGTTCTTCCTTCTCACTATACACTTGTATAACACCATGCACACCAGTATTCCCATCTTTCTCTTATCCTTTCCCTGCCATCCCTTGGATCTTGTTCTTCCTTCTCACTATACACTTGTATAACACCATACACCAGTATTCCCATCTTTCTCTTATCCTTTCCCTGCCATCCCTTGGATCTTGTTCTTCCTTCTCTATACACTTGTATAACACCATGCACACCAGTATTATTCCCATCTTTCTCTTATCCTTTCCCTGCCATCCCTTGGATGCTTGTTCTTCCTTCTCACTATACACTTGTATAACACCATGCACACCAGTATTCCCATCTTTCTCTTCTCCTTTCCCTGCCATCCCTTGGATCTTGTTCTTCCTTCTCCCTATACACTTGTATAACACCATGCACACCAGTATTCCCATCTTTCTCTTATCCTTTCCCTGCCATCCCTTGGATCTTGTTCTTCCTTCTCACTATACTCTTGTATAACACCATGCACACCAGTATTCCCATCTTTCTCTTATCCTTTCCTGCCATCCCTTGGATCTTGTTCTTCCTTCTCACTATACACTTGTATAACCTACCATGCACACCAGTATTCCCATCTTTCTCTTATCCTTTCCCTGCCATCCGTTGGATCTTGTTCTTCCTTCTCACTATACTCTTGTATAACACCATGCACACCAGTATTCCCATCTTTCCTCTTATCCTTTCCCTGCCATCCCTTGGATCTTGTTCTTCCTTCTCACTATACACTTGTATAACACCATGCACACCAGTATTCCCATCTATCTCTTCTCCTTTCCCTGCCATCCCTTGGATCTTGTTCTTCCTTCTCACTATACTCTTGTATAACACCATGCACACTAATTCCCATCTTTCTCTTATCCTTTCCCTGCCATCCCTTGGATCTTGTTCTTCCTTCTCACTATACTCTTGTATAACACCATGCACACCAGTATTCCCATCTTTCTCTTATCCTTTCCCTGCCATCCCTTGGATCTTGTTCTTCCTTCTCACTATACTCTTGTATAACCTCATGCACACCAGTATTCCCATCTTTCTCTTATCCTTTCCCTGCCATCCCTTGGATCTTGTTCTTCCTTCTCACTATACTCTTGTATAACACCATGCACACCAGTATTCCCATCTTTTCTCTTATCCTTTCCCTGCCATCCCTTGGATCTTGTTCTTCCTTCTCACTATACTCTTGTATAACACCATGCACACCCAGTATTTACACATCTTTCTCTTATCCTTTCCCTGCCATCCCTTGGATCTTGTTCTTCCTTCTCACTATACTCTTGTATAACACCATGCACACCAGTATTCCCATCTTTCTCTTATCCTTTCCCTGCCATCCCTTGGATCTTGTTCTTCCTTCTCCTGCTCTTGTATAACACCATGCACACCAGTATTCCCATCTTTCTCTTATCCTTTCCCTGCCATCCCTTGGATCTTGTTCTTCCTTCTCACTATACACTTGTATAACACCATGCACACCAGTATTCCCATCTTTCTCTTATCAGCACCATCCCTTGGATCTTGTTCTTCCTTCTCACTATACACTTGTATAACACCATGCACACCAGTATTCCCATCTTTCTCTTATCCTTTCCCTGCCATCCCTTGGATCTTGTTCTTCCTTCTCACTATACACTTGTATAACACCATGCACACCAGTATTCCCATCTTTCTCTTATCCTTTCCCTGCCATCCTTGGATCTTGTTCTTCCTTCTCACTATACACTTGTATAACACCATGCACAGTATTCCCATCTTTCTCTTATCCTTTCCCTGCCATCCCTTGGATCTTGTTCTTCCTTCTCACTATACACTTGTATAACACCATGCACACCAGTATTCCCATCTTTCTCTTATCCTTTCCCTGCCATCCGTTGGATCTTGTTCTTCCTTCTCACTATACACTTGTATAACACCATGCACACCAGTATTCCCATCTTTCTCTTCTCCTTTCCCTGCCATCCCTTGGATCTTGTTCTTCCTTCTCACTATACACTTGTATAACACCATGCACACCAGTATTCCCATCTTTCTCTTATCCTTTCCCTGCCATCCCTTGGATCTTGTTCTTCCTTCTCACTGCTCTCTTGTATAACACCATGCACACCAGTATTCCCATCTTTCTCTTCTCCTTTCCCTGCCATCCCTTGGATCTTGTTCTTCCTTCTCACTATATACTTGTATAACACCATGCACACCAGTATTCCCATCTTTCTCTTATCGCTTTTCCCTGCCATCCGTTGGATCTTGTTCTTCCTTCTCACTATACTCTTGTATAACATCATGCACATAGTATTCCCATCTTTCTCTTATCCTTTCCCTGCCATCCCTTGAATCTTGTTCTTCCCCTTCTCACTATACTCTTGTATAACACCATGCACACCAGTATTCCCATCTTTCTCCTTATCTTTCCTGCCATCCCTTGGATCTTGTTCTTCCTTCTCACTATACTCTTGTATAACACCATGCACACCAGTATTCCCATCTTTCTCTTATCCTTTCCCTGCCATCCCTTGGATCTTGTTCTTCCTTCTCACTATACACTTGCTCTTCATACCTGAGTATTCCCATCTTTCTCTTATCCTTTCCCTGCCATCCCTTGGATCTTGTTCTTCCTTCTCACTATGCCCCACTTGTATAACACCATGCACACCAGTATTCCATCTTTCTCTTATCCTTTCCCTGCCATCCTTGGATCTTGTTCTTCCTTCTCACTATACACTTGTATAACACCATGCACACCAGTATTCCCATCTTTCTCTTATCCTTTCCCTGCCATCCCTTGGATCTTGTTCTTCCTTCTCACTATACACTTGTATAACACCATGAACACAGTATTCCCATCTTTCTCTTATCCTTTCCCTGCCATCCCTTGGATCTTGTTCTTCCTTCTCACTATACACTTGTATAACACCATGCACACCAGTATTCCCATCTTTCTCATATCCTTTCCCTGCCATCCCTTGGATCTTGTTCTTCCTTCTCACTATACACTTGTATAGCACCATACACCAGTATTCCCATCTTTCTCTTCTCCTTTCCCTGCCATCCCTTGGATCTTGTTCTTCCTTCTCACTATACACTTGTATAACACAAAAAATGCACACCAGTATTCCCATCTTTCTCTTATCCTTTCCCTGCCATCCGTTGGATCTTGTTCTTCCTTCTCACTATACTCTTGTATAACACCATGCACACCAGTATTCCCATCTTTCTCTTCTCCTTTCCTGCCATCCCTTGGATCTTGTTCTTCCTTCTCACTATACACTTGTATAACACCATGCACACCAGTATTCCCATCTTTCTCTTATCCTTTCCCTGCCATCCCTTGGATCTTGTTCTTCCTTCTCACTATACTCTTGTATAACACCATGCACACCAGTATTCCCATCTTTCTCTTATCCTTTCCCTGCCATCCCTTGGATCTTGTTCTTCCTTCTCACTATACACTTGTATAACACCATGCACACCAGTATTCCCATCTATCTCTTCTCCTTTCCCTGCCATCCCTTGGATCTTGTTCTTCCTTCTCACTATACTCTTGTATAACACCATGCACACCAGTATTCCCATCTTTCTCTTATCCTTTCCCTGCCATCCCTTGGATCTTGTTCTTCCTTCTCACTATACACTTGTATAACACCATGCACACCAGTATTCCCATCTTTCTCTTCTCCTTTCCCTGCCATCCCTTGGATCTTGTTCTTCCTTCTCACTATACACTTGTATAACACCATGCACACCAGTATTCCCATCTTTCTCTTATCCTTTCCCTGCCATCCGTTGGATCTTGTTCTTCCTTCTCACTATACTCTTGTATAACACCATGCACACCAGTATTCCATCTTTCTCTTATCCTTTCCCTGCCATCCTTGGATCTTGTTCTTCCTTCTCACTATACACTTGTACTTACTTACCATGCACACCAGTATTCCCATCTTTCTCTTCTCCTTTCCCTGCCATCCCTTGGATCTTGTTCTTCCTTCTCACTATACACTTGTATAACACCATGCACACCAGTATTCCATCTTTCTCTTATCCTTTCCCTGCCATCCGTTGGATCTTGTTCTTCCTTCTCACTATACACTTGTATAACACCATGCACACCAGTATTCCCATCTTTCTCTTATCCTTTCCCTGCCATCCCTTGGATCTTGTTCTTCCTTCTCACTATACTCTTGTATAACACCATGCACACCAGTATTCCCATCTTTCTCTTCTCCTTTCCCTGCCATCCCTTGGATCTTGTTCTTCCTTCTCACTATACACTTGTATAACACCATGCACACCAGTATTCCCACATCTTTCTCTTCTCCTTTCCCTGCCATCCCTTGGATCTTGTTCTTCCTTCTCACTATACACTTGTATAACACCATGCACACCAGTATTCCCATCTTTCTCTTATCCTTTCCCTGCCATCCGTTGGATCTTGTTCTTCCTTCTCACTATACTCTTGTATAACACCATGCACACCAGTATTCCCATCTTTCTCTTCTTCTCCTTTCCCTGCCACCATCCCTTGGATCTTGTTCTTCCTTCTCACTATACACTTGTATAACACCATGCACACCAGTATTCCCATCTTTCTCTTCTCCTTTCCCTGCCATCCCTTGGATCTTGTTCTTCCTTCTCACTATACACTTGTATAACACCATGCACACCAGTATTCCCATCTTTCTCTTCTCCTTTCCCTGCCATCCCTTGGATCTTGTTCTTCCTTCTCACTATACACTTGTATAACACCATGCACACCAGTATTCCCATCTTTCTCTTATCCTTTCCCTGCCATCCGTTGGATCTTGTTCTTCATTCTCACTATACTCTTGTATAACACCATGCACACCAGTATTCCCATCTTTCTCTTATCCTTTCCCTGCCATCCCTTGGATCTTGTTCTTCCTTCTCACTATACACTTGTATAACACCATGCACACCAGTATTCCCATCTTTCTCTTCTCCTTTCCCTGCCATCCCTTGGATCTTGTTCTTCCTTCTCACTATACACTTGTATAACACCATGCACACCAGTATTCCCATCTTTCTCTTATCCTTTCCCTGCCATCCGTTGGATCTTGTTCTTCCTTCTCACTATACTCTTGTATAACACCATGCACACCAGTATTCCCATCTTTCTCTTATCCTTTCCCTGCCATCCGTTGGATCTTGTTCTTCCTTCTCACTATACACTTGTATAACACCATGCACACCAGTATTCCCATCTTTCTCTTATCCTTTCCCTGCCATCCCTTGGATCTTGTTCTTCCTTCTCACTATACTCTTGTATAACACCATGCACACCAGTATACCCATATTTCTCTTATCCTTTCCCTGCCATCCCTTGGATCTTGTTCTTCCTTCTCACTATACTCTTGTATAACACCATGCACACCAGTATACCCATATTTCTCTTATCCTTTCCCTGCCATCCCTTGGATCTTGTTCTTCCTTCTCACTATACTCTTGTATAACACCATGCACACCAGTATACCCATATTTCTCTTATCCTTTCCCTGCCATCCCTTGGATCTTGTTCTTCCTTCTCACTATACACTTGTATAACACCATGCACACCAGTATTCCCATCTATCTCTTCTCCTTTCCCTGCCATCCCTTGGATCTTGTTCTTCCTTCTCACTATACTCTTGTATAACACCATGCACACCAGTATACCCATATTTCTCTTATCCTTTCCCTGCCATCCCTTGGATCTTGTTCTTCCTTCTCACTATACACTTGTATAACACCATGCACACCAGTATTCCCATCTTTCTCTTCTCCTTTCCCTGCCATCCCTTGGATCTTGTTCTTCCTTCTCACTATACACTTGTATAACACCATGCACACCAGTATTCCCATCTTTCTCTTATCCTTTCCCTGCCATCCGTTGGATCTTGTTCTTCCTTCTCACTATACTCTTGTATAACACCATGCACACCAGTATTCCCATCTTTCTCTTATCCTTTCCCTGCCATCCCTTGGATCTTGTTCTTCCTTCTCACTATACACTTGTATAACACCATGCACACCAGTATTCCCATCTTTCTCTTATCTTTTCTCCAAACCCCACTGTAACTCGTTTCTCTTTTTTTTTTTTGCTCTCCTCTCATGTAACCTCCTGCACACCAGTGGTAGTACTGCCTTGCTTGCAGGAAAATGATTCTAAAAAAAAACCTTCTTGGGGAGGATAGTAGAGTTGTTTTCCATTACCTATTGTATTATTTTAAAGCAGGTTTCAGTTCAGGTAAACTGCATACTGATACACATCTATCTCAATAGTCAATAGTCATCTCCTATCTCACGAACCTTCACCCTCTCTCTCATGCTCATTTCTCTGTCCACTCCACTCTCATCAGTATTCTCATCCTTCTCTTACCTATACTACTATAATGTGGATATAAAGTGTGGGATCAATTCTACATTACAATCAATATATAAACTAATCCCTCACTTTATACCCACAGTCATCCTTCTCTTACCCACTTCCTGACACCCCCTATAACCTGTCACTCTTTCTCATAACTTTCCTCCTATGTAAACCCCTGCAAAACAGTGGCAGTAAAATGCCTTTCTTGGGGGCGATATGATTATTAAAAAAATAAAAATAAAACAAAACAAAGTGGGGGATCAATTTTATATTACAATCAATATATAAATTGATCCCTCACTTTATAGCGACTGTCATCCTTCTCTTATTCACTTCCTGACACCCCCTATAACCTGTCACTCTTTCTCATAACTTTACTCCCATGTAACCCCTTGCAAAACAGTGGCAGTAAAATGCCTTGCTTGGTGCGATATGATTATATAAAAAAAAAATGTCACATCCAGATAAATGCTTGGCAACAATGAAAACTCTGAAGACAAAATCTTGTTTAGATTTATTGAAACTAGAATAAGAACTGAATACAAACTTGTGATTAATTAACCTGGATAAATTTTTTTTTAAAAAGAACAGGAAATTAGAAAAATAATGACGGAAGGTGAAAGCTGTACATACCTGGAGACTGTTGGTCTAAATGGGTAAAGTAGGTAGCAAGTCTCATGGGGGATGCTTATATGCCAATAGAATCTTCTCTATATTTTCCCTATTGTCATAATGGTGCTATAGTAAAATACCAAATCTTTGGTTTGATCCCCAGATGGAGACACTAACTTATTTGACATCAAAACAGGGACCTTCCAATATAACACCCTTGCACCTTTTCTCTTTGTTATCACCCTTGAGTACATATTGAGAAATTCCCATGATAAACATCGTCATCTAAGTTTTACTTTATCCCTTTCAAGTCCATATTGTGCAAAAACATTGACAGATATTGACTATGCAGATGACCTGGATATCACTACGAACACCATTAACCCTCTAGGGCCATTCGTATCATATTTGATACAGTATGAAAACAAGCCTTGAAAGAAATATTTTCCTGAAAAATTTTTTAAGAGAAATATTTTATAAATTTCAAATGAAAGCAGTACTGACTGCTCAGTCAATGAATACCAAATGTTTCCTTATAGGGAAATACCAAATGTTTCCTTATAGGGAAATACTGTATCAAATATGATACGAATGGCCCTAGAAGGTTAACAATGTCACAGTTCTTCTACATCATTTAGAAATGACGTTGCAAATGTGCAAATGATGTCAGTTTTAGAGGCATTGACATAGATGCTTCTAAAACTGAACTCAAGGCTCGATACAAACTGTCTCAGGTGAATCAATAAAAACTGTTGAATATTTTACATATCTCGAAAGAGAAATTCTACAGAAAAGTGAAAAATGTGAAAATTTGCATAGCCAAAGCCTGACTCGCCTTGAATAAAATAGATGTATTTGTACTTATTTCTGAGATGAGTAATTTTCAATAATGTTGGAATTATTTCAAACTTTTGTTCTCATTTTGGTTGAAGATTTTCTCATAGTAGGTTACTATTACATTCTGTGGTAGACTGGCTGCCAACCAAGGCTATAGAAACCAATCTGTCCTGCTATTTAACCCATAGCTGGAAAAAAAGAGATAGATTAATACCTTTCCTGGGGGTATTTGTGTGTAAGTGAATGCAACAAATTCAACTGGAATTCAAAGTCAGCTCTTAGATTTCTTATTCTCAACTGATATCCACTGCAATCCCTCATTAAAATGATTGGCTTCTTGTACCACTCTAGTGAGTACTTGACTCCCCGTGCTATCCTTTTCCATTAAAAGAGTCAGATCAGGCTGAAGGTGGAGTACTGTTGTTATATTTGGGTGGAAGCTGCCCAGTTTTCACTTTTCAGTTTGAAAACATACCTGAGTCTTTTTTGGAGAAGGATTATTTTCTAATCTCCAACCTCTTTCTGACAGGGAAAATGTGGCAAGCCTCTCACCATTCTATTGCTACTTCCATGGAAAGTGCTTGGATGAACTATATTCCTTGGTATTGCCAGGTCTAACATTCATGGCTAGGACCCACAATGCTACTTACATTTTAGCAAACCACCCACATTCCTTTTGTATACCATTGGTGAGAAGTAAGTTTAGTTGATTAAAACAGCTTATTTCCAAGAACCACTGCTCTGTCAAACAGACTCCTAAGAGGATGTTTCTCCCAATCACTACAATTTTAACCTTTTAACCATTATCTTCCCCTCCAGGTAACAGAACATGCAGTTGCCAAAAACAACCAGGTTCTTGAAGAAGAAATTACAAATCAGTATTTACATTATTTGGACTATTGTCTTCATCTTTGTTCCTTTTAGCTATAGGTTATATTTTTTTTAATTGCTTCACCCCAAGCAAGGCAGTACCACCACTGATGTGTGGGGGCTACATAAGAGATTAAAAGTTTAAGCTGGAGAAGAGCAAAGAGAAAGAAGAACCAGAGTAGGCTGAAGATGAAGCACTGTTGTTATAATTGGGTGGAAGCTGCCCAGTTTTCATTTTTCAGTTTGAAAACATACCTGAGTCTTTTTTGGAGAAGGATTATCTTCGAACCTCCAACCTTTTCTGGAGGAATGTGGCAAGCATGTTACTGCTCTATTGCTATTTCCATGGAAAATGCTTGAATGAACTAAATTCCTTGGTTCCACCAGGTCTAACCTTTATGGCTGGGACCCACCATACCACTTACATTTTAGCAAATACTCACAATCCTTCTGTATACCAGTGGTGAGAAGTTTGATTAAAACGGCTTATTTCCATGAACCACTGCTCTGTCAAACAGACTTCTAAGAGGATGTTTCTCCCAATCACTATAATTTTGACCTGTTAACTGTTATCTACCCCTCCTGGTAACAGAACATACAGTTGCCAAAAAACCAGGTTCTTGAAGAGAAAATTACAAATTAGCTTATGTGATTTCACTCACATGACAAATCTAAGATACTGGACAAGCTGAGAAGTTGTTGGCCACCAGAGCTCGGTCAGGACAAATTAAATTAGATTGTGGATGCCAATCTGCAGTTGGTCAGCCAAAAAATGAGACAGAAGTTTAATTGAATTAACCCAACCTTCCTAAATCATTTGGTTGCAACTGACAAAAGTGTCTCAACTTAGAAATCAAATCTATCATTGACAGACATCAGTTATGTTGGCCGTCTATCACTGATAAACAAAAAGCATAATTTTTTGAAGGTATTCACATCTTTGATTTCTCTGGAATGGACACTTATAATAAAATTTTAATGGTAATAGCTCTCCACAACTTCTTGTATTTATTTTGAACTAATAATAATCATGAGATTTGCTTTCATACTCATTTGACAGTCAGTCAGTCAAGTGCCATACGTGGTACACACTTTGGGCGATCATATCTCAAAAGTGTCATGACTACTGGGCAGAAGATTATCCCGCTGTAGGTTGCCATTGCTTTCTGTAGTAGACTGGTTGCCAGCCAAGGCTAGAGAACCCAATCCATCTTATTATTTAACCCATAACTGAGGGGAAGAGACGGATTAATACCTTTCTCAAGGGTATTTGTGTGTAAATGAATGCAAGATGACCGAATAGTTATAAAATCTTTCTTTTGAAACTATATATATATATATCATCCATGTAAATAAAGTATATTAAACAATACAGGAAGTAGTGCAAAAGTGGGTATGCAACAAAGAATAACAAACATATTAATTATACATGCATATTAATAATGATCATATCAATGTTATTATTTACTAAACTTATTTATATAAAAAATGTATTATAATAAAAATATATAAAAAAATTAAAATATTAAAAAAGACTTTAATGAATTAAATGAATTCTAGTATTAAATGAATCCTTGAACAACTATCAAAATACTGGTATAAAGAATAACAAACTATGTGCACAAAACATACTAATTATATGAGGGTCATTCAATAAATAAGGTGAATTTTTCTAATACAGACAGAATCTTACATTTTTTTTAATTTTTATTTTTCAATTTTTTTTACCCCGAGCAAGGCGGTAGCACCACTGATGTGCAGGGGGCTACGTAATAGTAAAAAGATTGGAAAAGAGAAAGCCGGAAACCACATCCTAAATAGGGAACAAGGGATGAGTCTCTTAACCTGTTCAATAGACGTGGGTGGAGTGTGAACCGGGCGATAGATAGATCTATCTACTCCAATTGATGTAGTCTCCCAGCAGTGTCACACACTTTTCCCATCTGTGCATAAGCTTCCATATTCCTTCAGTGTAAAAATCTTTGGACTGATGACTCAGCCAATCGCTCACAGCACTTTTGACTTCATCGTCACTTTCAAACTTCTTTAAACAAGTTAGCCCACTTGTAGACATTTTTTTGGCTGAAACATGTGACAATATATACAGTTGACATTCTCCTATGAATTTTAACTGGTTTGCACCCTTCAGCAACCAAAAACTTGATAACTGACCTCTGTTCAATCCTGGAGCATGCTTCTTAGTCAGCCATCTTTGTTAATCTTCAAAACTCTCAAAGTTTTTTTAATCTGCAAAAAAAATTAAATCCCTTTGAAAAAGAAGTAAAGGAAAAAAAAATATAAGCTTCTATCTGCATTAGAAATCCTTATACTGAAAAATTCACCTTATTTATTGAATGACCCTCATACAAGCATATTAATAATGATCAAGCATATTAATAATGATTTACTAAACTTCTTTATATAATAAATGCATTATAATAAAAATATATAAAAAATTAAAATATTAAAAAAGACTTTAATGAATTAAATGAATTCTAGTATTAAAAGGATATTTTTGTGTAAGTGAATGCAATGAATTCAACTGGATTTCAAACTTGGATCTCCAATTTCTTGTTCCGAGCTGATAACCATTGCACCACAATGCACATTAATTACTGGGAGAGAAAAACATGAGAAGTGATTGAATGGATACATATCGATTGCTTGCCTTAAATCTTATTGCTATATACTGGCTTGTCTCATGAAAGAATCATGGTGCAAGAGACATCTTGCCTCTTCTTATTCCTACAGCCATTTCAGTGTCTTTACACTTTTTTGGTTTTATATTGAAAATTATATTTTATATTGATGTGCATCATGTTGCAATGAATATCAGCTCAGGATGAGAAATTGGAGAGCAGAGTTCAAATTCAAATTGAATTTGTTGCATTCACTTATAGGCAAATACCTTCTCCTTTTAGCTATGGGTTAAATATTTTATATAATCATATCAGCCCAAGCAAGGCAGTTTACTGGCACTTGTGCACTGGAGGCTATATAGGAGTATTGAGAAAGAGTGACAGATTATAGGGGGTATCAGGAAGTGGGTAAGAGAAGGATGAAAATACTGATGAGAGTGGAGTGGATGGAGAAAGTAGCATGAGAGAGAGAGAGAGAGAGAGAGAGAGAGAGAGAGAGAGAGAGAGAGGATGCAAGTCAGTGAGATAGGAGATGACAATTGACTTTACATTTAAATTCTTGAGATTGTAACTGTTGAGAAAGCAAGTAAACAGAAGGGAATTCCACAGGTGGGAAGTGTGTGAAAAGAAGTTGCTGGAGTAGAATTTGTGTTTACATTTTATTGGTTTCACAGTAAAAGGGTGGGACCTAGTTGCTAATCTTGTGGCTCGATTAAAGTCATGCAAAAGGCACACCAGTGAGCTAAGTTCATCGGAGCACAAGCCGTGCAAGTATTTGTAGAAGAGACACAGGGAAGCCATATTACGCCGGTGAGAAATTGACTGTATCTGAGCTGCCATGTCGGGATCAGTCACATTACAGATTCTCCGTTGGATTTTGTCAAGGACCCCAAGGTGGATAGCAGGGGCATCCGACCAGATATAGCAGCAATACAGAAGAGATTTGGATCTATTTCCTTGTTTGGCAACTAGTCTGTCGCAGAAATAGCAGCCTACTGAGGGAAAATCTTTTGCCCAGTCAGTCATGGATGAAAAGAGACATGTTCACCCAAGCATATATAAAGTATGGCTCTTAACTGACTGATTGAAATCTTAAACAAAAGATGTCACTGTCAGAATTTCACACTCATAGGGTCTTAAAGCTATTTGTGCCAGTCTAATCATTCAATAACACACCAGAGAAGTTCAATCTCCTGAAAAACTGTTTTTAAGAGAAAGATTTTATAAAAATTTCAAAATTAAGTAATGTTAAATACTAACACTCAATGAATGATAAATGTTTCCTTATAAGGAAATGGCTGAACTCACCATTGCCTTTATATTTCCATCAATAGATTGGCAACTAGGTCTCACTGTTTTACTGTTGAACTAGCTAGATGCAACCTGTCATGGACCCAGTTAAGAGTCCAGCAAGAAAAAATAATACAACAACCAAAATAGGAAATAACAATATATATATATATATATATATATATATTAAACACTGCAAAATACAAGTACTTGGAACTCTGTTAGTAGAACGATAAATACAAGTTAAGTAGTAATACTAGAACTGGGACTCGCAATGCTAATTACGGTAGCAGTCTTGGCCATTGCTGCTCTTCTGCTCTTCTCTTCTGCTGATCTGCTGATCTGCTCTCACCTCTTGTGAGAGGAAGTATATGTAGTTGTAGGAAGATTTCAATCTGTTGATTGGATGATGCCACCATGACAGTACAAGACACAGATTAGATGACAAATTATGAAATTACTATTATGAAATTAGCCAGTTTTATCACAATTTTCACTTGTAAACTTCAACATGGTGTAATGGTTATTGAGCTTG
Organism: Ascarosepion bandense; assembly: GCA_037127315.1. Lineage (NCBI taxonomy): Eukaryota > Metazoa > Mollusca > Cephalopoda > Sepiida > Sepiidae > Ascarosepion > Ascarosepion bandense. The sequence goes on from JBBBDQ010000496.1 coordinate 2,508,848, forward strand.
TCTCATTAGATCAATTAAGACTGAGTAATGAGTTTGATCTCCACTGGGTGACCCAAACTTCTGATCTTGTGCCATACCTAACCTACACTTAGTTTAGACATGGTGTAATGGTTACCAAGTATGTCTTGCTAGAACAATTACAACTTAGTGAGTTTGATCCTTACTGGGAGCTCCATATTTGCATCCTTGTACCATTCTTAACCTACACTTAATAAATCATTATTACAATCTTCATCTGTCAGTGATTTTTTTGATTTTGATTTCTGCTAAAGCCCCAGGCAATACCTCTACTTGTTGTTGGGGGGGGGGTCATTACCTGGCCCCTTGAGATAATTCTAAAAAGGGACAAGTACTAATGTCCCTAGTTTATACCCTCATGGAATCTCATCTCACTTTAAAAATTAACCTTGTGTCACATTCTGCTTGTGTGGGAATGTTGATAAATACTCTTTGTCGTGGACCCGGTTAAGAAGTCCAGCAAGAAAATAATACAGCAACCAAAATAGAAAATAACGATATATATATATATTAAATACAGCAAAATACAAATATTTGGAACTCTGTTAGTAGAACGATAAATATGGGTTAGGAAGTAATACTATAATTAAGACTCGCAATGGTCGTACGGTAGCAGTTTTGGCTATCTCTGCCTATCGCTCTCCACTGATCTGCTTATGCTGATCTTCTGCGGATCTCTCATTCCCTGAGTTCTCACTCTGATATGCTCTCCACCTCTTGTGAAGGGAAGCATAGCTGTAGGAAGAGTTCAATCCATTGTAATGGGTGATGCCACCATGACCCTCTTTATGATTTACAAGTTTTCTTGTTGCCTGCTTATTACCATTCATTGTTGGATTTAATTAAAAGAAACAATATGCTCAGCTCTAAAAGATCATTGTCATCATATAGAACCACTCTCATTGCACCATTGTTATATGTGAGACATGTCCGACGCCATTTTCGTCTCACAGGTAAGCCATTTTCTTTACTGTGATGCAAAATGTTAAAATTCCTATCGAAATAACATTACCTCATACTATAAAATTTGTTACTTAACTGACTGATGTTACCTTCAGCATCCCGAATCTAGAGTTTCATAGAAGGACCCTCCAGAAATCACTCTGTCCACTCATCAGGGGATGTAGTGGACCTGGTTATGAGTCTAGCAAGAAATAATATAACGACAACCAAAATAGAAAATAACGAGTATATATATTAAACACAGCAAAATACAAATACTTGGAAACTCTGTTAGTAGAACGATAAATACGGGTTAGGTAGTAATACTATAATTCAGTCCTCGAACTGGGACTCACAATAGTAGTTACAGCAGCAGTGTTGGCTATCTCTATCTATCTCTGCCTATCGCTGCCTTATTACTGTCCTTCTGCTACCACCTCTTGTGAGGGGAAGTATATGTAGTAGATGGAAGAGTTCAATCCATTGAATGGGTGATACCACCATGGCACAACCGTCACATGTACACTAGCAGTTTCTTTTCTCACCTGTGAAACTTTCTTCTAATTTCTTGCTTCCCTGGTAAATCTTCAAAAGTTTAAATTCTATATCAATCTTCTTTTTTCTTCTTGAACTCTGTTCTTTTCTTTTTGTGCTTTCCTCAGTCATTTTTACTAAAGTTTTCTCCTTCTTTTTCACTCCCTGTAACCCCCCTACGTTCTAGTGGCATTCACTCCTTGTTTGGGTTGAAATGATTAAAACAAAATTTGGCAATCAGAAGGAGACTACCACCACCTTTAAATTTGTTGTTTTTCATTTTTTTTTTACTTTTTTCAGTGTAATCTTATCGATTACACCCTAAAATTTCTGATTGACAAAAGAAATTTGGAAAAATTTCAATATTTCAACAATTTTAGTGGGAGCTCAGTTTTTCGTACAGTGTTATAGTAAATTGATCCTCCATTTTGGAATCACTCGCTGATACAACATTACTACCTGTAAATTGGTTGATTACAATTTTTTTTTACTTTTTTCAGTGCAATCTTATTGATTAAACTCTAAACTTTCCAATTGACAAAAAATTTGTAAAAATTTCAACATTCAAACAATTTTAGCGGTGGGGAGGGGTTCAGTTTTTCATACAGCCTTATAGTAAATTGATCCTGTGCAATTAACTTTTTTGTTTGTGTATATTCAACTACTGAAGCCTTTTTTTGAATGAAGCCATTCTTGAAATTTCTGAGGAAGATGCCATTGTAAGAACTAAAGAAAACTTGAAAAAGACAAAAACAAGAGCAACAACTCGTCCCAAAAAAAACTAAACAAAGCAACCCCAATGCGAGTGGTTCTAAAATGGAGGATCAATTTACTATAATGTTGTATGAGAAAGTGAGCCCCCAACTAAAATTGTTTGAATATTGAAATTTTTTCAAATTTTTTTTGATAATCGGAAACTTTATATAATAACCAATAAGACTGCACTAAAAAAAGTAATAAAAAATGAAAAACAACAAATTTAAAGGTGGTGGTAGTCTCCTTCAGGTTTGCCAAAAATTCTTATATCGAGCTGTTTCTTCTGCTGACAACCATAACTGACTGTATTTCTAGTATTCCTGTTACTTCTCCAAATTCCAGAGCTTGTGCGAGATGAACGAGTTGTGTGTATCGCAGACCCACTTGCAGGTGTGATTTGGATGGAGGTGTGAAGTGTGGGTGCTTTCTTGTCAAGTTGAACAAGCAGAGCAAGTATCATTTGCCATTAGAGCAGTTTTTAACAAACTCCATCTGAGAATAGAAAAAAAGAAAGTAGAAACTGCAGCTCAGGTGTTTAACTGCTGTGTTATATCTACGTTTCCAAAAGAGAATAAAATGTGGCACATATAAATATAAGCAGAATATTACAGGTGAAAAAAAATCAACATGTAATTTTAGTTCTTATTCGTATTCTCTAAACAAATTGATCATTGCTTCTACCTCAGAGCAGTTTAATCATGAAACAGACTATTACCACTTTGACTTCAATCTTCACTTTTATATTAACATATGTTCTGATATTCAGCACTTTAACCCACGTATATATAGCATACCTTGTAAAAATATACTCAGTTATGATCTGAGATTAAGGACAGGATGGTTAAATAAAATAAAGACAAGAGGAAAACTGTATTTTAAATTGCCTATGCGTTTCATCCTGTGATGGACTTTATCAAGGCGAAAAGACGAAACAAGCTTTATTCTAAATTACGTATCTATAAACAAACAGTGTTGGCAACCACAAAGATGCTCACAGATCATTTCAAAATGATTAACAGAATATTTTAGTTTTTAGAATTTCTTCATGCGTAGTGCACATAATAAAATGTTTCAAAGAAAACTGTCGAATTCCCTTCATTCTAATATCTCGTGACTTTACACATGAAGAAATTCTAAAAACTAAAATATTCTGTTAATCTTTTCGAAATGATTTGTGAGCGTCTTTGTGATTGCCAACACTGTTTGTTTATAGATACGTAATTTAGAATAAAGCTCATTTCGTCTTTTTGCCTTGATAAAATCCATCACAGGACGAAATGCATAGGTGATTTAAATACAGTTTTCCTCTTGTCTTTATTTTAATTAACCATAGCATACTTTGTAACTTCATTTTTATCATACAATGAAGAGTCCTTTGATCACAAGGTCATCTACAATAAATTTGCACTCGGGCTTTTACAACATTTAACCATTCCTGGCAGAACTTCTATTATCACAATGTGCAATATCTAATAACAAAAGTGATGGAAATGAAAGACTCTAAGTGAAATTGGCTAGATTTTAAAACAAAAATATGTAAAATCTAATATTTCCAACATTCCTTATTCATGTGCATGTATAGTGACACCAACATATAGTCTGATTAAGTTGTAAACAATGAAACATGTCACTAGGAAATTTTTTCTACTTTGTCATATATTTTCCCTCCATATATATATATATATATATATATATACATGAAAAAATATAGTTTTAAGGTGTGCTATATTTATAGGATAAAGTGCTCAATATCAAAGATAGAGCGTATGTAAATATAAAAGAGTGAACATTGAAGTCAACACTCAAGGGCGACAGACTGTTTCATGCTAAGCGCAATCATCAGGCCTGATGATTGCGGTTAACATGAAACAGTCTGTTGCGTCTGAGTGTTGACTTCAATGTTCACTCTTTTATTTATATATATAATTTATTTTAACATATCACCTGAAGAGGAACAGTTTTGTTCTAAAACATGAAAATTTTTGTGTAGTGATATTATACTTTTAAAAAACATTTTAATAACAAAATTACAATATATATATATATTAAATTTAGAAAAAAATATATACTTCTGAGATGAGGTATTGTAACTATTTAAATTTTTCAAACTTTTGTCCTCATCGTTATTGTCATATTCATGACATTTCAGCCATTCTATGCTCTGGCCTTCTTCAGGTGATATACATTATAATTTCAAACTGAACCTTTTATTTAATCCCCGAAGGCCCTGTGGATTTAAACAGATCAAGACAAGACTTGATTTATAATAGGGTTCACTCTGTACAAAGCCTGGACAACTCAGGATAGAGGATTATGTTGAGAAGTAGTTTATATACACTACCAGCAATAATTATTAGGCCACCCTATTTTTTTAAAAGAAATGTTGTATTTCATACTATTTGTAGTATTTATTGCCAAATGAAAATAAAATGGTTCTTTTGTCATTATTACTTTGCAAAATTTTACAAGGCAAGGAAGCAAAGATGGACTCGTCTGAATCAACCTAAATTTTCTTCATTCTTTCATTGATGAAACTGCAATATAGGTAATTATTAGATATTTATAAATTCGTTTTGATACAGATGTTATTGTGCAATATTAACAAAAGAACCATTCTATTTTCATTTACAATTATTCACTTGGCAATAAATACTAAAAATTGTATTTTAAAACACTGGGGTAGCCTAATAATTATGGCTGGTAGTGTAGATAGGAAGAGAAGATAACGGTTTACTCTAGATTTGAACAGGTCAAGATTATAGTGATCGAGGAAGCATTCTCTTAAGAGTCTGTTTTATAGGCCAATGGTTTGCATTTAGAAACTGTTTGAGTGGAACTTAATTCCTGCCAATGGAATACAAAGTGAGTGTGGGTGGTTTGCTACTATGGCAAGTGGCATGGTAGGTCCTAGCCAGGTGATGCTGTCAGTCTGTTCACTTTTCATGGTAGGTCCTAGCCAGGTGATGCTGTCAGTCTGTTCACTTTCCATGGTAGGTCCTAGCCAGGTGATGCTGTCAGTCTGTGCACTTTTCATGGTAGGTCCTAGCCAGGTGATGCTGTCAGTCCGTTCACTTTCCATGGTAGGTCCTAGCCAGGTGATGCTGTCAGTCTGTTCACTTTCCATGGTAGGTCCTAGCCAGGTGATGCTGTCAGTCTGTGCACTTTCCATGGTAGGTCCTAGCCAGGTGATGCTGTCAGTCTGTGCACTTTCCATGGTAGGTCCTAGCCAGGTGATGCTGTCAGTCTGTTCACTTTCCATGGTAGGTCCTAGCCAGGTGATGCTATCAGTCTGTTCACTTTCCATGGTAGGTCCTAGCCAGGTGATGCTGTCAGTCTGTGCACTTTCCATGGTAGGTCCTAGCCAGGTGATGCTGTCAGTCTGTGCACTTTCCATGGTAGGTCCTAGCCAGGTGATGCTGTCAGTCTGTTCACTTTCCATGGTAGGTCCTAGCCAGGTGATGCTGTCAGTCTGTGCACTTTCCATGGTAGGTCCTAGCCAGGTGATGCTGTCAGTCTGTGCACTTTCCATGGTAGGTCCTAGCCAGGTGATGCTGTCAGTCTGTTCACTTTCCATGGTAGGTCCTAGCCAGGTGATGCTGTCAGTCTGTTCACTTTCCATGGTAGGTCCTAGCCAGGTGATGCTGTCAGTCTGTTCACTTTCCATGGTAGGTCCTAGCCAGGTGATGCTGTCAGTCTGTTCACTTTCCATGGTAGGTCCTAGCCAGGTGATGCTGTCAGTCTGTTCACTTTCCATGGTAGGTCCTAGCCAGGTGATGCTGTCAGTCTGTGCACTTTTCATGTGTTGTATGGTGAAAGAAATGGCTCATGAATTCTAATGCTTCCAAAACAAAGCTGCTATCTATTAACCTTCACAGATAATCGCTCATACTCCTCCACATTAGCATGGATCAGGCTAGTCTCCCTGAAAGCAAAACACTGCGCCTCCTCGGCTTAACTCTCACAACAGACCTCAAGTGGAATGACTATATAGAATCCATATCTAATTCTGCTGCTAAGAAGGTTGGTTCTCTGTGCAGGGCCAGGAAGTTTTTCCAGTCTGAAACAATCCTGCACATATAAAATCTACCATCCGCCCATGCCTGTTGCGATATCTAGTCGGGTGCTCCTGCTATCCACCTAGGGGTCCTTGATCAAATCCGACAGAGAATCTGTAATGTGATTGATCCCGATATGGCAACTAGGATACAGTCACTTTCTCACCAATGCAATGTGGCTTCCCTGTGTCTCTTCTTCAAATCCTTTCACGTCTTCTGCTCTGATGAACTTGGCTTACTGGTACCCCCTATATATGAATTTACTTGAGCCACAAGATTAGGAACTAGATCCCACTCTTTTACTGTGAAACCAATAAAATGTAAATGCAAATTCTACTCCAGTAGCTTCTTTTCTCACACTTTTTACCTGTGGAATTCCCTTCCGTTTATTTGCTTCTCTGACAGTTACAATCTCCAAGAATTTAAATGTAAAGTCAATAGTCATCTCCTGTCTCACTGACTTGCATCCTCTCTCTCATGCTCCTTTCTCTGTCCACTCCACTCTCATCAGTATTCTCATCCTTCTCTTATCCTCTTCCTGACACCCCCTATAACCTGTCACTCTTTCTCATAACTTTTCTCCGATGTAACCCCCAGCAAAACAGTGGCAGTAAAAGGCCTTTCTTGGGACAATATGATTATAAAAAAAAATTTCTATACTATGTGGATATAAAGTGGAGGATCAATTCTACATTCCAATCAATAAATAAACTGATCCCTCACTTTATGGCCACAATCATCCTGCTCTTACCCACTTCCTGACACCCCCTATAACCTGTCACTCTTTCTCATAACTTTCCTCCTATGTAACCCCCTGCACAACAGTGGCAGTAAACTGCCTTGTTTGATTATTAAAAAAAAAAATTAATATTTATTTCTCATACTTATAAACATGAGGAAAGATTATGCAGAAAAAGAATGAAATGAAATTCCTAAAACAGTAAGCATAGTTTTATTGATGTCATTTTTCTCTCTCTCTTATTAGGAGGGGTGTGTGTCTGTATGGAGCAACATGGTCCAGTTGCAGAGGACAGTCAAGCTGGCAACTGAGTCTTGTCGTACAAAAGATCTGTGGGTAACACACTTCACACCAATGCAGAATATCAACAAATTAGCTGTAACTTACACCAGCAAAGAAATAGGTACATTCATCCAATTTTATCTTTTATTTACTTTCACATTAATTTCTGTATGATATATCAAATGTCATATTTGATATTCCAATTCATTGAAGTAATATTGTTAAATATAACATTGATTGCTGTATAATGGTCATGAAATGCCATATCTGGTGTTCCAATTCACTGAAATAATATTGCTAAATGAAACGTTGATTGCTGTATAATGGTCATGAAATGCTATATTTGGAATTCCAATTCATTGAAGTAATATTGCTAAATGAAGCATTGATTGTTCTATAATGGTCATGAAATTTAGTATTTCAATTCATTGAAGTGATAATACTAAATGAAACATTGACTGTTCTATAACGGTCATGAAATGCCATATTTGGTATTCCAATTCATTGAAGCAATATTGCTAAATAGAACATGATTGTTTTATATGTATGAAATATTAACACAAATTCTAAACCTGAATATGATTGTTTTTTATAATATTCTGTTTTATATACGTGGTTTAATCATATATTAACTACTATATATATATATATATATATATATATATCCGAGTGAATATAGAACGAAGAAAAATTTTTTTACAAAGTCCAAAACATTAATTTAAAACAGTGCCCGATATATAATATAGAGCTGTGAATATTTATTATAAATTATATTTTAGAACATGTACAGAATTTTTTTTATATATCCACTACAATTGTACATTTGTTTCAACATTGAAACTACAATGTCTCATCAGGCGGTGTGGATAGGAATGGAAAGCCTCTTTTCTTATATTTAGTCAGTTGTGTGTGGGATGTTGGTGGGGGTTAGTGATAAGGGAACAAGTCTTGTGGATTGACCTTTAGAGTTTTGAAGAAAGTGGTGTGGGTAGTGAAGATGGTTGATTAATGGGTGTCTGTGAGTTTTGTAGACAGATTTAACATTAGCAGTTAGAATGTAAGTTTTTATTATCTTGCAACTAGACTATATCCTTTGGATTTCTTAGAGGAGCAGGTAAGGGGTGGGATGCTTATTTTGGACAGAATGTTTTTGTATTTAAGCAGAGTTTTAATAATTGAATAATAGTTTTGTATATTTAACTTTAATTTTGGATTTAGGAAATCGATTTTTTCTATTAAATTTTAAATTTTAATTTGATCACAGTTTAGAAACTGATTTTTTCTATTAAATTTTAAATTTTAATTAGATTACTGTTTGCTGTAAAATGTAATGTTAAAAATTTAAGATAATAGGTAAGTAGGTAATAGGTGCGGAATAAGTCGAATTTTATGGAGGAAGAAAGATTAAATGTTTGTATTTAAGGTAATAGGTGTGTTTGTATTTATGATAATAGGTGAAGTTTAGTGTGTGTATTAAGGACAGTTTTTATAATTAATCTAATTATTTCTTCAAAACTCTAATGGCCAATCCACAAGACTTGTTCCCTTACCACTAACCCCCACCAACATCTCACACACAACTGACCAAATATAAGAAAAGAGGCTTTCCATTCCTGTCCACATCGCCTGATGCGACATTGAAGTTTCAATGTTGAAATGAATGTACAATTGTAGTGGATATATAAAAAAAATTCTGTACATGTTCTAAAATATAATTTATAATAAATATATATATATATATATATATATTTTAATTCAGATACTTCAATCCAAGGGAAAAAAGCAGGAAGGTAAATTCCAAAAACCCGATCCTAATTAATATTAAAAATTTTATTTTAATATTAAAAAATGATACAGGAAGAGAGTTTCATGTAATAAAATATTACAGAGCAAATATATATTAAAAAAGGATTAATTCAAAGATGTTGAATGGCCATTTCGATATGAAGATCCCCACGGGGGATAACACATCACCTCAGCAACAGAAAAATCCTTACAGAAACTGGATTTTTCTGTTGCTGAGGTGATGTGTTATCCCCCGTGGGGATCTTCATATCGAAATGGCCATTCAATATCTTTGAATTAATCCTTTTTTTATATATATATAGATATATATACTGATTTTGTGACAGGTTTTAATCATATTTCTGAGGTTTAGTTGAAGAAGCAGACAAGTGAAGACTTCAAGCTCTGCTCCTGTATTGTTCTATGGAACACAATTTAATGAATACATGTGTTGGTTTTGAGAATCAAGTCAACTGGTAGCCATGAATTCAATTTCTGTGTCAGGTAGTGCTATCAAAAGGTCAGATTAACACAATGGGATTTACTGATACAAAATATCTGCAAGTGTGGATAATGGAATGAGAACAATATTCACAGGTAGTTAAATGAAAATGGAAAGTGAAACAGGATTTAGAAAAAAAGAAAAAATAGAATTTATTTATAGCTGCAAAGGACAGAAAATTGTAGAGAGCCATGATTGCCCATGTCATGAGGGGACACAACATATAAAGAAGATCTTTATTATTACAGAAAGTACGAAATATCAACATATGGTGTTAGTGATTAGTAATTACCACCTTTGGACGGAATAATTCCTCAAATCAATGAGAAAGTGAATGGAAGAATGTCTAGATTTTTTTTTTTTTTAATCATCTCACCCCAAGCAAAGCATTCCACTGCCACTATTGCGCATGGGGTTACATAGGAGAAGGTAAAGAGAAGGAGTGGTTAGACATAGGGAATGTTAGGAGGAAGGTGACAGATGAGTAAGGATAGCGAGGATGAGGGTTGGGCAGATGGGAAGAGTGCTTGATAGAATGGGAGCAGGTTAGTGTGTTCGGAGGTGTCTATTGACCTTACATTTAAACTCCTGGAGAATGTAGCCGTCGGGGAAGCAATCGTGTGGAAGAGAATTCCACAGTCGGGAAGTGTGAGGAAAGAAACTGTTGGAGTAGAAGTTACGGCTGCATTTTATCGGTTTCACTGTAAAAGGGTGGGATCTAGTTGCTAATCTAGTATCACGTTCAAATTCGTATTTAGGGGGCACTAGGTTCATCGGAGCAGAAGCCGTGAAAGTATTTATAGAAGAGACACAGGGAAGCCACGTCGCGCCGGTGGGAGAGAGACTGCAGGCGGTCTGCCAAGTCGGTATCTATCACATTACAGACCCTCCTATGTTTTTTCCATTCTTCTTGGCAGTAATCCCACAGCTCTTTGTGACTGAGTGGGTTTTGATTGGCACACTTGTTAATTCTGTTCCAACCACAATGATTCAGTTACATTAAGACCAAAGCATTGTCCTGGTTTTGTATTTCTAAAGTTCAACATCCTCTTCCACAAGATTTTTATGTTGCACATGACTTGTGGTAAAAAGCACCGCCATTCTGACAATTGTTTCCATCTTTGTAGTTTAGCAGAAGATGAGACTGTTGTATACTAAAATAGATTTCGCTTTTTAAATTTTTATTCATTTTTTACTAGTTTTCTTCTATCAACCCAACACCTTTACATGTCTATCACCAAATTTTACTGCCTTTATGGTGTATATTGCATTGTTTCTTTCTGTTGTATGCCTACCAATATACAGGAATGGAATGTTCCTATCCTCTTAAATACATGGACTGCAATAAAGTAGAATAGAATGATTATGCTGATTAGCAGTTCACCTACTTCATGCAGCATGTGAGTCTTGTACTTGTTGATATACTATTATTCCCAACCTCCATTTTGATGATTACTCATGCAGTAAACTTTTTGGGTTACAACACTTTCTCTTCCTGGTCTTCTTACATATTCTCATTAAAGCTCATTAGAATCTAATTCTATTTTGTGTTTATCACTAAAAATTGCTTTTTTACCACTCTCCAGTGTCCGATGCTAAATGTTCTTCTGACCATATCAATTATTTATTCTGATGGTTTTTGGTTAATGATGTTTTTTTATACCACTATGCATTCTAAAGTCTAAGCAAAGTATTGAGAGATAGGAAGATTTCATTCTTCTTCTTCTTCTTCTTCTTCTTCTTGTGCCATGTCCCTTCAGAACATAGGCAATCATGGACTTCCACTTGGCTCAGTCTTTTGTCGCTCTCATTATTTTTTCTCTTGGTATCTCTTCTAAGCCCCGCTTCATCAACCATTTGCTCAGACCTAACAAGTACGTCTCGTGCTGCTTTTCCCTATCCCTTCTTCCATTTATCCAACCTGTGAGTATCAAGTTCTCCAGGCCTTCCTTCCTCATTATGTGTCCCAGAAACCTCATTTGTTTCTTCCTGATATTTAGTATCAGTTTTCTTCTCGTTTGCATCCTTTCCAACACCTCATCGTTGCACACATACTTTGCCCATGGTATCCTCAGTGTCCTTCTGTAAAACCACATGTCTGCTGTCTCAAGCCTCTCCTTCATCTTTGATAAGATCGTCCAACATTCAGTTCCATACAGAAGGACAGATATCACATAGCAATCCAGCACTCTTTTCTTTGTCTTTCAGTACTCTGGTTAGCTTCTGAAATGCGTCTTTGGCCATGTTAATGCGTCTTTGATCTCCATGTCACACTTTCCATCCTCTGTCAAAACATGTTCTAGGTATTTTAATTTTTTTATTTCACTGGAAACAAAGAAAAGAGTCTGGATTGTTATGTGATATCTGTCCTCCTTTATGGCAGTGAATGCTGGACAATCTCCTCAAAGATAAAGGAGAGACCCAAAGAAACAGAAATGTGGTTCTACAGAAGGATGCTGAGGATACCATAGACCGAGCATGTGAGCAATGACAAGGTGTTAGAGAGTAAGTAAACAAAAAGGAAACTTATACTTAGCATCAGGAAAAAACAGCTGAGGTTTCTGGGACAGGTAATGAGGAAGGAGGGCTTGGAGAATTTAATACTCACAGAATGGATAGCGAGAAAGAGAGACAGGAGAAAGCAATGAAAGATATACTTGATGGGCTTGAGTAAGTGGATGGTAGTGTGGGGTTTGGGAGAGATACCAAGAGTAAAAATGTTCAGAGCGACAAGAGATAGGAGCAAGTGAGAGTCCATGATCACCAACGTCCTGAAAGGACATGGCATATAGAGAAGGAAGAAGAAGAATATGGTCATTCAAATTGTTTTTTTATTATCCTTTGCAAACTGTAACATCACTGTGGATACTAAATTCATCTGCTGTTTATTTTGAATTGCCTACCAAAACTCTTATAATCTTTCTTTCTTCTCTATTGTTTAACTTTTGTGATCTTCTGAATTTTTTTTTTTTTTTTCACACATAAATCACTTCTAGTTGTCGCAAAAAACTTTGGGATGGATTGAACACCATTTCTGGAAATTACCAGCCATCTTGTTATCTTTTGTTCTTCAATGTCACAGCCTCCAACTTTGTTTTGTAGCGTAGGGAGCTGGTTCATGTTTCTTTGATTCGGCTTTGTGTCAGACATAACCAAACACCCGACAGCTTACAGGATTTATGCAGAATTATCATCAGAAGGCTTTTCATCATTATCAGAAGGTCGGTTGTCAGCAGTGTGGAATAGTGTAAGAATAAAATAAACATTTTTCATGTCAAAATAGAAATTTATTAAAAAGGAGGAATAACAAGAATTTGTAGAAATTAATGTTCAATGAGAAAGTTAACTCAAGGGTATCAAGAATCGTGGGGTGATATAGATTTGAAAATTTAAAAAATATATACACAGTTTTTAAAGAAAATAGGTAACTGGCTGCTAAGAAAATTGGTTAACTGTGTTGTACTAGACAATTTTTCTCTTCAAAATCAATCTTACATATCTATAAGGCTACCATTTAAAATCCCAAATCTATGTTTTTTACCCTGTATCACCCAATCATAGAATTCAAAGCAAATAGTTTTGTAACAAAAGTATTGTTTAGCATCATCTACCTGAAAAGATTTAGCATACAACTGACATAAAACAAGCAGAAACACAGACCTGAACGGGATAAATTGATATTTGATTGACAAAACACTTGTGGCAGAAACTTTGGCAGTTTGCTCTGACAAATGACTAACAAAACACAGCACCAAAATATCTCAGAGGCAAACAAATTTAAAAACACAGTTAAAAAAGCATCATTCAAATATATTTTCATAGCTATTTATGTCCAAGCTATTAAGTTAAAGAGATTATATTTTTGGCAAATTTATGTGGCAGTTCTCCAGAACAGAAAGCCTGGAATCAGTGCCTGGAATTTAGGTATTATAATAAACCCTGCTCCCCCAACAAAATGGAAAAGAAAAAAATGTAAACATCTTTCTCAGCAAAAAGACACTTTGATAAATTTAAGAACTGCTAAATAATACCTTTTTGTTATGACCGAAGGGCCATAGAAAGATAACACGGACTCGGATATAAGGTTGAATAGTATATTCTCAAGAAACATAGTACAAAGGTAAACGTGGACTGGAGAGTACTTTCTCTCGCAGGCATCCTGACTCGCTCATTAACTCTCTCTGTGGCAACTACTCAGTGACTCCACTCAGAGTTGGTAGCCATATTATAAAGGTGTGGATGAGTCCATTTGTTGGTGGGTCCCCACAATACTTTTATATACTCATAATATCACAGATAATAATATATTAAACAAACATATCAAAACTTTTGTTTAGTATTTGTATGATATTCTGTGTCAGACGTCACTTAAAGGCCATACATTTTTTTTAATTGTTTCACCCCAAGCAAGGCAATACTGCCATTCATGCACATGGGGCTATGTAAGGGAGTAAAAATTTCAGCAGGAGGGAAGCAAACAGAAAGATAAGCCAGTTCCAGGATGTGTCAGAGAGAGGGCAAGAGAAAGATGGGAATACAGGTGTGATGACAGTTATGAAGGTAGAATGAGAAAGGAAAAGAACAAGATACAAGGGGTGAAGTAGAAAGGATGAGGGAAAGACTGGAGTCAAGTGGATAAGAGATGGGAATTGACATTGCATTTAAATTCCTGAAGGTTGTAGCTGTCACAAAAGCAAGTATACAGAAGGAAGTTCCAAGTGTGAGAAAAGAAGCTGCTGGAGTAGAACTATTGGCTGCATTTGTAGATTTAATTGTAAAAGGGTGGAACCTTGTTGCCAGTCTGGTTGCTTGAGTAATTTCTTGTGTAGGGAGCACCAGTGACCAAAGTTCATTGAAACAGAAGCCATGAGAATATTTGTAAAAGAAAGAGAGGGAAGCCACATCCTGCCGTTGAGTGTTTAGACAACCATGTCTCAAAAGAGACATGACTGACTGGGCAGAATATTTTCCTGCAGCAGGTTGTCATTACTTGTGGTAGGCTACATAACTTAACCTCTCCTGCTATTTAATCCATAGCTGGAGAGAGAAGCAAGAAATTTATACCTTTTCCAAGGGTATTTGTGCGTAAGTGAAATCCACAAATTCAATTGGAATTCAAACCCCACTTTCCAGTTTCTCATTCTGAGCTGATATCTACTGCATCACAATGCACATCACACATATACTAAACAAAGAAAAAGTTATGACACAAAATGCCACTCTAATGACCTTTCAACCTTGATGCAAGACCATGATGGTTGGCAAGATAGACTCAGGAATGTCCAATCTAGCTCAGATGAATAATCCATAATATGTATGACTTATATTGATATTAGCAATCATTTGTATCCCAAACAGAAATGGTAGGGCTTTTTTAACTGTTAATTTATATTTTTGAGCAGTTAATGACTTTTTAAGCTGGTATTATTTCTTATTATTTAAATGTTTTTAATAATAATGTTCACTCAATACAAGGATCAAGAGCCACTCAAGATAGTGGACTACTCTGCAATGTTGTATGTGTATAAGAAAAAGCCAGCAAAAGTTCATGGGGTTATGAAGGAAAAATAATGATTAACCCTAGATTTGAAGTGGTCAAGATTGTAGCTTGTAAAAACATTTTTTTTGTTTTTTTAATTATTTCACCCCAAGCAAAGCAATAAATCTACAAAAAATGCAGGGGGTTACTGATTATGAGAGAATATGAGAAAAAAAAACATTATTAAGAACAGAGAACAATAAAGGAACAGGAATTAAGAAGACAGAAGATAATGATTGACCTTGCTTTTAAAATTTTGAAGATCAAAGTTGAATGGAAAGAAAGGAGCCAGAAGTGAGTTCCATAACTGAGAAGAAGAAAATTTTAGTTTTGAACTTATGGTTTTATTGAGTCATTTCTAGCCGGGTGTCTGTTCCACAAAGGAACAGTTCTTGAGAAGAAGCTATCTGAGTGGAACTTACTACTTATTAATGAAATAAGAAAGGAACGAAGATTATTCATCCTTGTGTATGTAGCAAAGTGGATCCCCACTGAAAATTCCAGGGCTGATGGAATAAAGGAATGTGAAAAAAATCAAAATGGCTGCATTATATCAGCTGTAAACAACAACTTTCTAAGATCAATAATAAAAAAGTCTTTGAATGAATGACTCATGTAGATATTACCAAGAATCATCCTTCTTCAAACTTTGTGGACTGGTGCTGCAGAATCCCAAAGAACTGTATCAAATAACAGAAACCACATCACTTGAGAACTTTCAACAGCAGCAACAAGTAAAATGGATAGCACATGTAACTGAAAGAGAGAATAATGACATAATCAAGTTCCGCACTACTTTGAACAAAAAGTTAGGAAAGAAACTCTAAATTAATCTACTGATACCACATTACAAATAAATCTGGTCCTGGGTATGACGGTAAACTGCATCCAGCAGCAAGGTCTCTGATTGGGAGGTTGCGAGAAGCATAGAACCACCTCTTAATTGTTGTTGTTCCCAGGTCCACCCTGACCCGGAGTGGTAGCACCTGTTAGGGCCCCAGCTATGGGTAAATAGTTGACCCCCAAACTGGGGTCAAAATGCTATAAAAGTATTCAACAAAATTTTTTTGAATAAAAAATGTTACCAACAAAACTTTTTTTTAATAAAAAATGTTACCAACAAAACTTTTTTAATAAAAAAATGTTACCAACAAAACTTTTTTGAATAAAAATCGTTCTCAACAAAACTTTTTTGAATATAATACAAATAAACTAGATAAAACAAATCAAAACGGTTTTCAGCATTAAATGACCTAATGAAGGTTGATATGCTGGTTAAATGAACCAACCAACCAACCAACCAACCAACCAACTAAATCTACTGACAGACAACAGCATTCCTACTTTTCTTCCTGTGGCCCAAATAGTGGTGATGAGGAGCACTCTGCTGATGATATAGGATTTCATAGTTGGGATAAGTTATTATCCACACTTGCAGATATTTTGTATCCGTAAATCCCATTGTGTTAATCT
Organism: Ascarosepion bandense; assembly: GCA_037127315.1. NCBI lineage: Eukaryota > Metazoa > Mollusca > Cephalopoda > Sepiida > Sepiidae > Ascarosepion > Ascarosepion bandense. The sequence goes on from JBBBDQ010000496.1 coordinate 2,525,473, forward strand.
GACCTTTTGATAGCACTACCTGACACAGAAATTGAATTCATGGCTACCAGTTGACTTGATTCTCAAAACCAACACATGTATTCATTAAATTGTGTTCCATAGAACAATACAGGAGCAGAGCTTGAAGTCTCCACTTGTCTGCTTCTTCAACTAAACCTCAGAAATATTATTAAAACCTGTCATAAAATCAGTATATATATATATATATATATATATATATAGTAGTTAATATATAATTAAACCACATATATAAAACAGAATATTAAATATATCAGTAAAGACAATCATATAAAGGTATAGAATTTATGTTAGTATTTCATGTGCATTATAGAACAATCAGTGTTCTATTTAGCGGTATAACTTCAATGAATCGGAATATCAAATATAGCATTTCATGACCGTTATAGAACAGTCATTAACAGAGTATCTAATAACTTAAAGAAAAAAAAATCCCTTACCAAGTATTTCAAGAAATAGGACTTAAAACAAACCCTTTCAAAACAGAAACAATGATCTGACATTGTATGTTTGTTTGTTTTTGAGGCTTAATGACCTATCAATCCTTATGGGATCATTTAAGGTCATAACCAATGATTTTGGGTAAGGTTATTTTATTTTTACAACATTTTTCTTTTCACTATTCATTGGGATTTGTTTTTTAAGAGCAAGGTCCCCAAGTCCTACCCTTGTTATTTAACCCATAACTGGAGGGAAGAGATGGATTAATACTTTTCCCAAGGGTACCAGTGCTTAAGTGAATGCAGGGTATTCAACTGGAATTTGAACTCGGGTCACCGATTTCTCTTTCCGAGCCGATATCCACTGCACCACAACGCACATCCGTCACTAAACACTTACAGCACCTGATATTCCCAAGCGGTCACCCATCTAAGTACTGACCAGGCTCAATGTTGCTTAACTTCGGTGTATTCGAGAACCGGTGTATTCAACGGGATAGGCCGTAAGCCTCTGACATTGTAATGAAAGCAGTGATTGTGCTTACTCTGAATCTGTTATAGAAATTCAGCATGTGGAATGAAGAGAAAAATTGTCTAGCACAACACAGTAAACCAAATTTCCTTAGGAGTCAGTTACCTATTTTCTGTAGGAACATTGTATTTTTTTAAATTTTCAAATCAGTATCACTGCATGCGTAGAAGTTATTTGACTAAAACACAAGTGGTTACAGAGTGTGGAAGAATTAGGGAGTGAAACATTATTAATGATCAAGAAGAGAAAAGTGTAATCAGGAGGGCAATACGTAGTGATTGATATGTAAAATAGATTCTAGAGAGAATAACTGTCGCACACAACACAGTGAACCAACCTTTGACCTAATCATTACTGACCTAACCACTCGCAGGTCCTGTTTATTCAAATTTTTGTCTTTTCAGTTTATGAAATAGGTTTTTACATCAACATTAAATTAATTAAATTGGCCAAAGTTTTTTTTTTGTTATATTCAAGTACTTTTGATTACCAAGAATTAGAACAGAACAGCACATGATTGTTGAAATTATGCAAATATAAATATTTATTTAGATATCCAATACTCAGACAGTAGAAGATTTAAGAAAACCAAAATGTAAAAAAATTCAGATGAAAAAATTTGAGAACAAATCAATGAAATGATTTGAATGCAAATTTACTGTGGAAGGCTTAGAAATCATTGCACTTTCTATATTTTTGCTTTAGTAAATTATTTTCTTTTTTAATTAAAACAAATAACATCTTGCTTGTAACTGAATTAGCTTTCAGAATCAACAAATCGATGAAATCATTTGAATGCAAATTTACTGTGGAAGGCTTAGAAATCATTGCACTTTCTATATTTTTGCTTTAGAAAATTACTTTTTTTAATTAAAACAAATAACATCTTGCTTGTAACTGAATTAGCTTTCAGAATCAACAAATCGATGAAATGATTTGAATGCAAATTTACTGTGGAAGACTTAGAAATCATAGCACTTTCTATATTTTTGTTTTAGAAATTATTTTCTTTTTTAATTAAAACAAATAACATCTTGCTTGTAACTGAATTAGCTTTCAGAATCAACAAATCGATGAAATCATTTGAATGCAAATTTACTGTGGAAGACTTAGAAATCATAGCACTTTCTATATTTTTGTTTTAGAAATTATTTTCTTTTTTAATTAAAACAAATAACATCTTGCTTGTAACTGAATTAGCTTTCAGAATCAACAAATCGATGAAATGATTTGAATGCAAATTTACTGTGGAAGACTTAGAAATCATAGCACTTTCTATATTTTTGTTTTAGAAATTATTTTCTTTTTTAATTAAAACAAATAACATCTTGCTTGTAACTGAATTAGCTTTCAGAATCAACAAATCGATGAAATCATTTGAATGCAAATTTACTGTGGAAGGCTTAGAAATCATTGCACTTTCTATATTTTTGCTTTAGAAAATTACTTTTTTTAATTAAAACAAATAACATCTTGCTTGTAACTGAATTAGCTTTCAGAATCAACAAATCGATGAAATGATTTGAATGCAAATTTACTGTGGAAGACTTAGAAATCATAGCACTTTCTATATTTTTGTTTTAGAAATTATTTTCTTTTTTAATTAAAACAAATAACATCTTGCTTGTAACTGAATTAGCTTTCAGAATCAACAAATCGATGAAATCATTTGAATGCAAATTTACTGTGGAAGACTTAGAAATCATAGCACTTTCTATATTTTTGTTTTAGAAATTATTTTCTTTTTAATTAAAACAAATAACATCTTGCTTGTAACTGAATTAGCTTTCAGAATCAACAAATCGATGAAATCATTTGAATGCAAATTTACTGTGGAAGACTTAGAAATCATAGCACTTTCTATATTTTTGTTTTAGAAATTATTTTCTTTTTTTAATTAAAACAAATAACATCTTGCTTGTAACTGAATTAGCTTTCAGAATCAACAAATCAATGAAATCATTTGAATGCAAATTTACTGTGGAAGACTTAGAAATCATAGCACTTTCTATATTTTTGTTTTAGAAATTATTTTCTTTTTTAATTAAAACAAATAACATCTTGCTTGTAACTGAATTAGCTTTCAGAATCAACAAATCGATGAAATGATTTGAATGCAAATTTACTGTGGAAGACTTAGAAATCATAGCACTTTCTATATTTTTGTTTTAGAAATTATTTTCTTTTTTAATTAAAACAAATAACATCTTGCTTGTAACTGAATTAGCTTTCAGAATCAACAAATCGATGAAATGATTTGAATGCAAATTTACTGTGGAAGACTTAGAAATCATAGCACTTTCTATATTTTTGTTTTAGAAATTATTTTCTTTTTTAATTAAAACAAATAACATCTTGCTTGTAACTGAATTAGCTTTCAGAATCAACAAATCGATGAAATCATTTGAATGCAAATTTACTGTGGAAGGCTTAGAAATCATAGCACTTTCTATATTTTTGCTTTAGTAAATTACTTTCTCTTTTAATTAAAATAAATAACATCTTGGTTGTAACTGAATTAGCTTTGAGAATTAATAATGTCATATGGCTTTATTTGTAGACAATTCTTTTTTGACTTGCTTTGAAAATTTAATCAATTTTTGTTTTAGGTCCCGAAGGCTTTTCCCCCTTCAAATTTAGCCAAAATAGCATTATTTCTTTGCAAATCCACACTCAAATCAATAATTAGTTATTGAAGAAACCTACCTTTTTTGATTTGAAAGTCCATAAAAAAAGAACTATATCTTGTACTTTTTCTCTCCCCTAACTCTCACGAAGTCATGTAATTAACTGCAGAATGACATATTGCATAGGACAACAAATTTCAGTCAATTTTCTTCCTTTACTGAAACTTCTGGCGATTTACTTCCTGTAATGAAAGTAATAAGCGTAGAAATACAATAGTGTATTACTTTCATTACAGGAAATAAATCACCAGAAGTTTCAGTAAAGGAAGAAAATCGACCGAAAATAGACCAAAATTTGTTGTCCTACGCAGAAAGTCATTCAGCAGTTCATTACATGAGTGCATTAGAGTTACAGGAGAGAAAAAGTGTGAGATATAGTTCGTTTTTTTTTATGGACTTTCAAATTAAAAAACGTAGGTTTCTTCAATAACTAATTGTTGATTTGAGTTCAGCAAATACATTTGCACAGAAATAATGCTATTTTAAATAAATTTGAAGGGAGAAAAGCCTTCGGGACCTAAAACGAAAAATTACTGAAAATTTTTCTGTAAATCACAAAGCACTTGATTGGTTGAATGATACAGCTTCTTTAAAGAAAAGATATTAACTCTTGAAGCAAAAATTAATGGAAATCTACTGAGGATATTTAGGTTAAATGAGTCTTCAAAACAGTGGGATTTTTCTTTTGCTGAGAACATCAAAATTTTAGATTTTGTCTTTCTTTGTAGTCTAATACTGGCATTTATCACCAGTCACCAACTCTTTCTGCTATGAGGCCAATGATGAAGGATATAAGTTCTTTTTATCGTTTTGTGAAGGATGCTGTGAATATCATGGATCGAGCATGTGAGCAATGATGAGGTCTTGGAAATGATGGAAACAAAAAGAAAATTAATACTGAGCATCAGGAAGAGATATCTAATGTTCCTGGGACATGCAATGAGGAAGGAGGGCTTGGAGAATCTGATACTAACAGGCTAGATAGAGGGAAAAGAGACAGGGGGAAAGCAACGGATAACATATTTGAAGGACCTAATCAGGTGGATGACAGAATGAGGATTGCATGGTGTAACAGAAGAAGGCGTGTTCAGAGCCACCAGGGATAGGGAAATGTGGAAGGTCATGATTGCCTACGTCCTGAAGGGACAAGACACATAGAAGATGAAGAAGAATAATCATTTTCTTATTTATGGAAATTAAAAGAATGTAGTTGAGTCATTTACTTTAGAAGAAAAGTGAAAGAAAATCTTCAGAAATGGCAGATGTAAAGAATTTAAAGAAACATATCTCAAGATAAACTGAGGCAGAATAATATGATTCTTTGTCTCTGGAATTTTAAGTAAAGCTTTTTGTTTGCTAATCCACCCACAACTTACAGTAACAAGAAAAGTAAATAAGATAGCTAACTAAAAGTTAAAAATCTCTCATTGTCAGCCAAGACTTGCTTTTTCATTTGAATCCTGCATTTGTACATATTTTGATGTTTTGTGATTATATTTCTTGCTTCTTGAAATTTTATCATTTGCGCAGTGTCCGTAAAAGTGCAATAAAAATATGTTATCAATGCAAAGTTTAGTGTCTTATGTTATATGTAAAATTGAACTAAAATAATAATAATAATAATAGCCTACATTCTTTTTTTTATGTGCAGTATCCCTTAAGGATGTTAATGATCATGGCCCTCCACATCTCTCTTGTTGCTCTTAATATATTTTGTCTTCTTATTTCTACCAAATCCTTCCATCCATTTGCTTAAGCAGACTAAGTATGTTCTGTTTTCCTCTGTCTCTCTTTCCTTCTATCTACCCTGTGAATATCAGATTCTCCAAGACCCCTTCTGCATTACATGTGCCAGAAAATTCAGCTGTCTTTTTCTGATGTTAAGTATAAATTTTGTTTACATCCTTTCCAAAAGCTTGCTGTTGCTCACACGTTCTGTCCATTGTATTCTCAGCAGCCTTCTGTAGAACCACATTTCTGTTACTTTCAGTCTCTTCTTGATCTGTGAGAAGATTGTCCAGCATCCATTGCCATAGAGGAAGACAGATATGACATAACAGTCCAGTACGCTTTTCTCTGTTTTCAACGAAATCTTCATGTCTCTCAATACTCTACTCAGCTTTTGGAATGTGTCTGTGGCTATGCCAGTACCACAACTGTCATTTGTTAAAATAACGAAGGTCACGCCAGTACACCTTAAGTGTATCACATATTCCATCCTCTGTTAGAACAGTCCCCACATATTTAAATTTCTGTACCTGCTTGGTTTTTGTATACCTGATCTGTAATGTGGTCAATACTGACTTAGCGGCTCAGCTGCAGTCGCTGTCTCACCGGCGTGACATGGATTCCCTGTGCCTCTTCTATAAATACTTTTATGGCTTCTGCTCCAGTGAACTTAGATCACTGGTGCCCCCTAGGTATGAATTTACACAAGCTACTAGATGAGCTACTAGGTCCCACTCTTTTACAGTGAAACTGATAAAATGTAACCACAATTTCTACCCTAACAGCTTCTTTTTTCACACTTCCCACCTGTGGAATTCCCTTCCATACACTTGCTTCCCCGACAGCTACAATCTCCAGGAATTTAAATGTAAGGTCAATAGACATCTCCTATCACACTAACTCGCATCCATTCTCTCAAGCTCTTTTTTCATTTACTCCACCCACATCCTCTGTATTCTCATCCGTCTATCACCCTCCTCCTGATATTTCCTATAACTAACCCCTCTTTCTCTTCACTTTCCTTTATGTAACCCCCTGCATAACAGTGGCAGTATAATGCCTTGCTTGGGGTGAGATGATTAAAAAAAAATTGGCATTTTGAGCTCCTCTTTTTACTGATGACCATGTGTTCAGTTTTCATCTAGTTTATGTTTAGTCCTTTCTTCTCACTTTCCTTTGCTACCTTCTGTAAGAGGTCTTGTAATTTTTTTTTTCATGTCTGCTATCAGTACTGTATCATCTGCATATCTTATATTGTTAAGGTTGTGGCCGCTAATGACGAATCCTGACAGGATTTCTAGTTCTCTCAAAATTGTCTTGCCATATTGGCATGAACAAACAAAAATAGCCCGTATAGAAAAATGAAAAAGAGCTTAGGGAAAATATGAATTAAGACCAAAATTGTAGACCCCCCCCCCCCCGCCACCGAAAAAAAATGCAATCATTTACTCTGCAAGGATTCTTCAAAAAGATCTTGATTTGTGAGGAGTCCTGTTAATGCCATACCTCAAGAACAGGATTCCCATTGACTTATTCCAGTATATGACACCAATATAGTCATTTTCCCACCACTTTAAGGTTGCCTCTCTGTGTCTTTTCTATAAATACTTTCATCGTAATTATTCAGATGAGCTCTTCATAATGGTACCTAAACTTTTTTTAATTTAAGCACAATACTAGATGGGCATCGAGATCTCATCAATTTGCAGTTGATCTGGCTAGATGTAACTGTAAATTCTATGCTAACAGTTTCTTCTTGTTTTGTGGAACTCCCTTCCGGCTCCATGTTTTCCAGCCAACTTTACTCTGCAAAAATTTAAATGAAATGTCAATAGCTATTAACTGTCTTCTTGATTCCTCTTACCTCTTCCAGCTCATTAGTAATGTTTCTTTTCCTAATTGTTCCACATCTAGTAACCCCCGTGGGTCTTAGTTGCTTTACTTTTTTTTTTTTTAATCATCTCACCCCAAGCAAGGCATTCTACTGCCACTGTTATGCAGGGGGTTACATAGAGGAAAGTGATGAGAAAGAAAGGTTAGTTATGGGAAATATCAGGAGGAGGGTAATAGATGGATGAGGATACCAAGGATGGGGGTGGAGTAGATGGAAAAAGAGCTTGTGAGAATGGATGCGAGTTAGTGTGATAGGAGATGTCTATTGACCTTACATTTAAATTCCTGGAGATTGTAGCTGTCGGGGAAGCAAGTATATGGAAGGGAATTCCACAGGTAGGAGGTGCAATAAAAGAAGCTGTTAGGGTAGAAATTGTGGTTACATTTTATCAGTTTCACTGTAAAAGAGTGGGACCTAGTAGCTCATCTAGTAGCTTGTGTAAATTCATACCTAGGGGGCACCAGTGATCTAAGTTCATTGGAGCAGAAGCTGTGAAAGTATTTATAGAAGAGGCACAGGGAAGCCCTGTCACGTCGGTGAGATAGCAACTGCAGCTGAGCTGCCAAGTTGGTATCTGCCTTACAAATGGTAATACCAATTAAAAAAAAAAATTAATAGACAGCTTCTTATTTCTGTGTATGCATGCCTGCTAGGTTGGTTAGCTAATCCCTGTTGCAACCATCTGTTCAGACACATTTGGGTTTCTTCAACATGGACTTAACCAGCCTGTTGTTTATGCTGCAACTATCCTGAGCAGACCTTAGTTTCAGTCTTTAGGAGAAAATGTTTAATCTGGCATAATCGGTACTTAAACAAAACCAGTATACTTTAGTCTTGATGACCTTTTGTTAGCTTCTGTACTGTTTTATCTCCTTGGTTTCACTCACAAAGCTTGGGTCAACCCATTCTGCAGCTTTCAGATACTCCCCAGTAGTACTGCATGCTGGGATGTTCATGAGGCCACTGCCTTGAAAAATCAAAAATTATAAGATTCAAACTTGCATCTTATGGTTGGAATACTAACATTCTATCTGATCATGTACCTCTATACTATCAGTAAAACTGTTTTATGTTATTAACTAGCAGTATAGCCCAGTGTTGCTTGGGTGTAATGAAAACTTTAAAACTAATCCATGGTCCTGGAACTCAGACTCTTTGGACGTTGGCACCAAAGACTAAAAAGCAATAGTTGTTTCCAGTTAAAGCGAAACCGTACACTGAAAGAAAAATGAATGGATGTAAGTCAAATTTTGATTTCCTGGTATCAATATCAAATAAGTTTTTTTCGTCGTAAACTGAATTTTGAAGGCTAAATAAGTCCTCTGAGTAAATGGTATCATGACTGAGACTAAGAACTACAATTATACCTACTTAGAGCCAAACCTGAAGCAAAAACAAAAATAAAATGGCTGAAAAAAATACAGACATACAGGCAAATAAACAGACACACCCACAAACATCTTGCCTTATATATATATACATTATCGATTTTCTGCACTATTGTAAGAACTGCAACCTTGAAACTTCTGAATATCGTTTCTTATGTCTTTGTCTATGAGTGTATCAAATTTGATTAAAATTGGACCACTCCTTCTATAACCCGATTTTTTGATTATCAACTTTTGACATTTATTGGGGATACCTCGACACAAAACCTAGCGAAGAACACTCGCAGACACTTATAGTACAACTGTGTAAATTTTCAAGAAAATCGGTTCAGCCGTTTCGGAGTCTACAGGTAACAGACACACACACACATACATACACAGACACACACACAGAGACAAAGTTCCATTTATAAATAAGTTTAGATTTAGATAAATATCCAGTCTAATACTGTTGCAATTTCTATAAGTTCTGTCCTAACAGTTTTTTCTATCACATTTCTTATGTGTGAGACTCTCTTCCTGTTTCTTGCTTCTCAGTTAACTTTGTCTTCCAAATTCAAATGCAATGTTAATTCTTAATTCTTTTTGTGTTCTTTTATTGTCCTCTTTCCTTAATAGTATTTTCCTTATAATTTTTTGATTACTTTGTATCTTAGTGGCTTCATTGCCATGCTTGGGATGAAATAAATTTAAAAAACTATATACTATTGATATAAATATTGTCTATCCTTCTGTAGAACCACATTTCAGCTGCTTCAAGTTTTTCCTTAAAACTAAAAAAAATCTATCAATTAAAACGTTGCAAAATTTGGTTCAATATTTCTTACCACATTTAAAGATAATCAGTTACAATCTTCTATGTGTTATGTCTCTTCAGGTCAGAGGTGGTCGTGGTTCTGCATACCTTCCCATTCTTTGTAACTTTTAGTAAGGTTTACTTTTAAGCAATATCTGACCCTGCTTGATCACAAAAGCAATTCCATGGCTGAGATGTTCTTTAGCACATTGGATCTAACAAGGGTTTCTCCTGCAAAGGTGGACTTTGGTTTGAATCCTGCCAGAGAGTGTGTATTTTTCTTTAATAATATTTCTCAAATAGCAAGGCTGGTAGATGAAAATAAATATACTGTGTAATAAATAAAACCTTCTACTCAAATGTTAGTATCCACTAAAGTAATGCTTAAAATGATAAATATAAAAGTGGACATTGAAGTCAACACCCAAAGACAACATTCTGTTTCATGTCAAATTCAATCATCAGACCATTTTGCTTTTGCTTGACTATTTGTATTTACAGATCAGTAATGCATTATGGATAGTTGATTGTATTATTGTAACAGTTATTTTGATGGGTAGTAATGGTTATGTTTCAAAATATTCTAGGGGATCAATTAAGTGGCATATGCGATATACACTTTAGGCAATCATGTCTCTTTCGAGACATGACTGACTGGGCAGAAGATTATTCCACAGTAGGTTGCCATTGCTTTCTGTGGTAGATTGGTTGCGAACCAAGGCTACAGAACCCAATCTATTCTGTTATTTAACCCATAACTTAAAAGAAGAGATGGATTAATACCTTTTCCAAGGGTATTTGTACACAACTGAATGCAAGGAATTCAACTGGAATTCAAACTCAGCTCCCCGATTTGTCATTCCGAGTTGATATTCACTGCACCATAATGCACAGCCATCATTGGGTGGAAATAATTGTGAATCCAGATGCAGATTTTAGCCTATTCATAGTGCCGTTTTTTCACTTTTTAAAAATTTATTATTGATTATTTTATTGTTTCTTATTATTATGTTTACATGAGTTGATGTGTGCATTTGTAGTTTGTTCATTTGCTTATTATTTACTAAGTTTATTTACTTATTTATTGATTTGGATTGATTCATTTTACTTATTTTTCTTTCTTTTTTCTTTTTTTTATTCTTGTTCATTTTAAGTTTTCAGTTTTTAACCTATGTAGTAAAACTTTTTGTGCTTACATTTTTAAATGAGCTCTGGTCATTTAATTAATAGTGTGTCTTGGTTTTGGAAGGTAATTATATTTATTTTCAACACAATACAATATTTACAGTTTTTGCATTCATTATCATAGGCTGATGCTGTTGTCTTTTATTTTCCATAATATTTTTTATTTGATTTAGTTTTTGTTTTTAATCTCCCAGATTTGTTTAGAAAACATTGTGCTGTTTGGGTATTTACTATTTGTAAAGAATGTTTTGTATGCATAGTTTCTTTGTTTCTTGGACTCTTCATTTACTCCTATGCATATTTTTTTGTTATCTACTGATTTTACAGTGGCTTGGTATATTACATTGGTGTACAAGCAATTGTTATTTAAGGGACATTTGTTTTTTATCCTGCAGTTACACATGGTTTTGATTTGTTCAGGTGGTTTGTTTTGGTTACTTTCCTATTGGACTTTTTGTTATTTGTATCATGTTCTTGTAACTTATTTTTACTGTGTTTTTGTTGAATATCTTGTGAAGAGTCTTGATGCTGAGAAGTTTAATGACTATTTTTCTATATATATTTCCTTGACAATTCTGATTTGTCTGATTGTTTTTCTTTTTTTTTTTCAGTTATTTATGATCTGAGCAACAAAATTGAGTTCCATTGCCAGTATAAAATAAAAGGACTTAAACACACGCCTCTCTGCTTGGATTACTGGTAAGTCTTTTTTCTTAAAACAATATAAGTAGTATCATATCTATTATCTGGAAATACAAGGAAAAGCAGAATTAAACAATTAAACAAGTTTTAAAACAAAAAGATGGAGACTTATAGAGATAATTTTTTTTACACAAACGTTACTCAATGAAAGACCAAAGAGCCTCTCCAGCTAGTGAATAAGGCTGTTTTATGGATGTAAGCAAAGGAGGAATATTATGAGAATATGTAGAATAGATATAAGTTGATCTTAGACTTGTGGAGGTTAAGATTGTAGTGGTTATGGATTAATTGGTTGATTTAAAAATTTTTTTTTTTTTTTGCTTATTGACCTTTTTTAAGGATATTTAAAAACAATATATTTTTGAATTGGAAGAATTTTTTGAAGATGATAATGATTTTCTGATACAAGTGCTACTATTTACTCCACAGCTGGGAGTTGAAGAGGTGGATTCATGCCTTTCCCAGGCATATTAAATGAATATAACAAACCTAATTAGAATTATAACTCAGCTCAGTTATTTCCAATTCCTAGCCATTATTCATTACACCACTTGCACATCCAAGCTTACAGCACCTGGTATTCCCAAACGGTCACCCACCTAGGTACTGACCAAACTCAATTTTGCTTAACGTCAGTAATTGGATGATTGATTGATTCATTCATTTTCTATGACTTATAGACTTTGCAGTCTGTTTAAAGCTAGAAAATATTTTTCGATTGTCAGAATTCTTTTGAGGATAATAATCATTTAGTGATACAGGTCTTACGAATCTAAATCTAAACTTATTTATGAATGGAACTTTGTCTCTGTGTATATGTGTGCCTGTGTGTGTCCATTACCTATAGATTCTGAAATGGCTGAACTGATTTTCTTGAAAATTTACACAGTTGTACTATAAGTGTCTGCGAGTGTTCTTAGCTAGGTTTTGTGTTGTACCCCCATAAATATCGAAAATCGAAAAAATTGGGTTATAGAAGGTGTGGTCCGATTTTAATCAAATTTGATACACTCATAGACAAAGACATAAGAAACTATATTCAGAAGTTTGAAGGTTGCAGTTCTTACAATAGTGCAGAAAATCGATAATATATATATATATATATATAAAAGGCAAGGTGTTTGTGTGTGTGTCTGTTTATCTGCCAGTATGTCTGTATTTTTCAGCCCTTTTATTTTAGTTTTTGCTTCGGGTTTGACTCTAAGTAGGTATAATTGTAGTTCTTAGTCTCATCCATGGTACCATTTACTCAGAGGACTTATTTAGCCTTCAAAATTTAGTTTATGACAAAAAAAACTTATTTGATATTGATACCAGGAAATCAAAATTTGACTTTTTTTTTCTTTTTTTTTTAATAATCTCACTCCAAGCAAGGCATTCCACTGCCACTATTGCGCATGGGGCTACATAGGGGAAGGTAAAGAGAAGGAGTGGTTAGACATAGGGAATGTCAGGAGGAAGGTGACAGATGAGTAAGGATAGCGAGGATGAGGGTTAGGCAGATGGGAAGAGTGCTTGATAGAATGGGAGCAGGTTAGTGTGTTAGGAGGTGTCTATTGACCTTACATTTAAACTCCTGGAGATTGTAGCCATCGGGGAAGCAATCGTTTGGAAGAGAATTCCACAGTTGGGAAGTGCAAGGAAAGAAACAGTTGGAGTAGAAGTTACGGCTGCATTTTATCGGTTTCACTTACATCCATTCATTTTTCTTTCAGTCTACGGTTTTGCTTTTAACTGGAAACAACTATTGCTTTTTAGTCTTTGGTGCCAACGTCCAAAGAGTTTGAGCTCCAGGACCATGGATTAGTTTTAAAGCTTTCATTACACCCGAGCAACGCCGGGCTACACTGCTAGTTAACTCATAGCTTGGGGGTTAGAAGATGTGGATTCATATCTTTTCCATGGGTTTTTGTGTGTTGGTAAAAATATAGAGAATCTAACTGGAATTGAACTCGGCTCTCTGATTAACAATTTAAAACCATTATCTATTACACCACCTATGCATCTGAGCTTACAGCATCTGGCATTCCCAAGTAGTCAACTATGTAGGTACTGACCAGGCTTGACATTGCTTAACTTTGGTGATCATATAGGTACCAGTATTTCAACGTGATATTGCAGTAAGTCTATAGGAATGATAGAAGATGGGAGAGATGAGCATGGTATTGAAGTTTATGTTGAGTTGGTTGAGGCCACTAGTGAATGCTGTGAACTGCTTGCGTACTGCCTTAATTGTCACTGAGTGGGTCCTTTTAAACAGTCATGGTTGACACCTGATTTTGTCATGATCTTGATTTAGAGTAATTTTGTGATTGGATTTGACATTTGAATGCTTACATACTGTTTTATATTTAACATATTTATAATTATGGGGGTGATTTGTTTTGGGAACTGGATATGATTCTTGGAGCCTTATGTATAAGGTGCAATCATTTTTATATTAGTTTTCATAGTATTCCCTGAGTGAATCAGAAAGGGGTCCAATTCGAAGAAGAGTATAAATTGTTTTGTAAACATTTCAATCCAAGCAAATACAATAAAATCCCCCATGGTGCAAGAGGTTATGCAGTGTCAAAGGTTATGAGAAGAAAATATTATTAAGTAGAGAAGAAAATAAAAGAAGAGGAATTAAGAAGAGAGAAGATAAAAAATTGATATCGCTTTTCGATTTATGAAGATTAAAAGTCACTGGGAATCAAGAAGCCGGAAAAAGAGTTACATGAGTGAGAAGTGTGAAAGAAGAAAATGTGAGCATAGAATTTATGCTATTTACATTATTCGAACTATTGTTCTCATCTTTGTGGTCATTTTCACAATGTCTCGGCCAATGTACACTCTGGCCTTCTTCAGGTGCTAGGAATTTCAAACCAAACCTTTATTACAATCACTGGGGTATATTTTTCTCATTCCTTGTGTGAAGCCACTTTTGGTAATCATGAGTTATCACCAAGCAGGTATACACAATACATAATAATGACCAAGCAGGTATACACAAAATAAATTGCCAAAATTGTTCCTCAACGTACATAGGAGAAACAAGTAGAAATATAAAAAAAATCATATATATGAACACAAAAGAGACATCACTAATAATAATCTAACGAATGCATTTGTGATTCACAGAAATAAATTCGGCCACTTATTTTTTTTTCAATTGGAGTAGATAGACTAAACTATCGCCCGGTTCATACTCCACCCATGTTAATTTAACAGGTGTAGAGGCTCATCCTTTGTTCCCTGTTTAGAATGTGGTTTCCGGTTTTTCTCTTTTCCAATCTTTTCACCCTTTTTTTTCTTTTTTTTTTCAATTGGAGTAGATGGACTAAACTATCACTCGGTTCACACTCCACCCACGTCTATTGAACAGGTGAAGAGGCTCATCCCTTGTTCCCTATTTAGGATGTGGTTTCCAGTTTTTCTCTTTTCCAATCTTTTCACTCTTTTTTTTATTTTTTTTCAATTGGAGTACATAGACTAAACTATCGCCCACGTCTATTGTACAGGTGTAGAGGCTCATCCCTTGTTCCCTGATTAGGATGTGATTTCCGGCTTTCTCTTTTCCAGTCTTTTCACTTTTCTTTTTCTTATTTTTTATTTATTTTTTTCAATTGGTGTAGATAGACTAAACTATCGCCCGGTTCACACTCCACCCATGTCTATTGAACAGGTGTAGAGGCTCATCCCTTGTTCCCTGTTTAGGATGTGGTTTCCGGCTTTCTCTTTTCCAAATCTTTTCACTCTTGCGTAGCCCCCTGCACATCAGCAGCGTTACCGCCTTGCTCGGGGTGATATGATTAAAAAGAATATATATATATATATATATATATACACAAATAAATAAAAGTAAAATAAACACAAATAAACCTTTGAAAACTGAACTGGTTAATGTCCTGTATTTGATATGATTTTTTCTTTTCATGCAGGTCCAGCAATGACCATGTGAATGAAGCTTTCTTAGTTTGGGGAGATGTTGGAGGATTTGTCAACATTTTGCACTTCAATTCAGTCAATATTGCCCTGTTTGAAAGACCAGCTGCTCCCACAGATGACGGAAATGGTAAATCAGCAAGAATTCTTTTAAGTTAATGTATTTTGGTTAAGTTTAGAAATGGTCAGAGAGAGAAGATATTATTTTTCGCAATTTGAACAAAATAAGTACAAATAAACAAAATAGGACATTTTTCCTTATATATTCGGCCTGAAAACCAATTATCAATCATCAATCATTTCCTTCACATATTGCAGACTGCATATCAACATGAGATATGCTTCTCCACAAGGATCAATCAAGAACAGCCAAGATTAGATGTGGTGGAGGGAAAGTCCAGTCTACAAGTGAATATTGTCTAACCATCATTTTGGTGGTTGACCTCTGTTTCATTTGCCTACTGTCTTTCCCTCCACTCATATCTTGGAGATTGATCTCTTGGTGTGTCCAAAGAGTTTAAGTACATTCAATTTGAGAACTCCATCCTGGGTATGACTGTAAACTGCATCAGGCCGCAAAGCCTCTGATTGGGAGGTTGTGAGAAGCATGGAACCACCTCTTAATTGCAGTTGTTCCCAGACCCACTCTAACCCAGAGTAGTAGCACCTGTTAGGGTCCCAGCTATGGGCAAATAGTTTATTCCCAAACTAGGGTTAAAACCCAATGAAAGTATAAAAATACTTTTATAGAAATATATATACATAAAAATAGACTTTTATAGAAAAAATATACATTTTTGAAGGAAAAATATTGCCAACCATACATTGTTAATGAAAAAACTTTTGCCATAATACATTTTTGAAGGAAAAGATTATTACCTTTTTTTAAATACAAAACTAGAAGATATCTTTAGTTTTCTAAAATAAAAAAATACAAACAATTTTTTGTCACAATCTGACTAAATCAGCCGTCTCACTATAACCAAACATTAAAAAAATCTTAAAACCCTACTTTTTGGCATTAAATAACCCACAGAGATTGATGTGCTGTTAAACAAAACTCAAACTCAAATTGTGAATTGATGTAATTGGTACAAGCTTTGTCATGTTCAATAGTTTATTGATGGTGTTGTGAGCCATGAGGTGTTTATTTGTCAACCATCTCATGGTATGGTTTTGATAATTTTTGCAATGCCCTTGCTTGTCCCAGTCACATATTCCAGTCCATAAAGTACAGCAGGTAGTTATGTATGCATTATAAACTTTAGTTTTCTGATTATAAGAAAGGTGTTTGGATGTCAGTATACCTTTGTTTTTGTTTAAAGCTACCCAACCGAGGGCAATGTAATGTTGTATTGCAATTAATGCATTATTGTTTGATGATAACATGTGGCCAACATATACTTGTGGCCAAGATATACTG
Source organism: Ascarosepion bandense (assembly GCA_037127315.1). Lineage (NCBI taxonomy): Eukaryota > Metazoa > Mollusca > Cephalopoda > Sepiida > Sepiidae > Ascarosepion > Ascarosepion bandense. The sequence continues at coordinate 2,542,193 of JBBBDQ010000496.1, forward strand.
TTGTGGGGGATGCGGTAAGATTACCCAGTCTCCTTCTACGCGGTAACTGGGTACTAAACTCATCTTAGATGGTCTAAGTTTGTCTTAGCTGGTCATTGCTTGTCAAAGCTGGCCATAGCCTTCCATACCTACACCACATGCCACTAAATAGGGAGTACTGTAGGCAGCTGAAGAGCAGAAAGTGAGTATCTGAGTACACTTTGATCCTGCACTCCAGACCAATAAAGAGCAGATGTGCGTTGTGGTACAGTGGATATCGGCTCGGAACGAGAAACCGGGGAGCCGAGTTCAAATTCCAGTTGAATCCATTGCATTCACTTACGCGCAAATACCCTTGGGAAAGGTATCAATCTGTCTCTTCCTTCCAGTTATTGGTTAAATAGCAGGACAGATTGGGTTCTATAGCCTTGGTTGGTAACCAGTCTACTGCAGAAAGCAATGGCAACCTACTGCAGGATAATCTTCTGCCCAGTCAGTCATGTCTCTTTTGAGACATGATCGCTCAAGCGTGTATCACGTATGGCACTTAACTGACTGACTGAATCTAATGGTTGGAAACATTATTAAGGGTTCTGTTGGGCATAAAGTGGGGGATCAGTTTTATATTGTTATGAAGTAATAAACTGATCCCCCACTAATTACTACTTAATAATATAATACATCTCTTCTCCCTCTAGCTACGAATCAAATAACAGGACAGATTGGGTTCTATAGCCTTGGTCAGCAACCAGTCTACTGCAGAAAGCAATGGCAACCTACTGCAGGATAATCTTCTGCCCAGTTAGTCATGTCTCTTTCGAGACATGATCGCTCAAGCGTGTATCACGTATGGCACTTAAATGATCTGATACTGATTATAAGTTTTCACCTGTTGACAAAATCTCCTGGCTGCTGATTTTTGCTAGACGGTAAAAGGCGAGATCAAGATCACCCCTTTTTAAAAATATCATGGCAAGTGGTAGCATTAGGCTGCAACAATACAAACTCTGTGGCTTGGACTAGTTGTAAATTGTGAGTTGAAGCTGGTGTTTGTCTTGATTGTTGTTATGCACTTAGTCTTAGAAGAGTTAATTTATAATCCTACCTCAAGCACACAGTTGGAGAGTACATTGAGAATGTGTTGAATATCTGTTCTTGAGGCACTAAAAATGTGGATACTAAATTCATTCTAGTGAGGATGACTGTGAATCTAAAAGAGTTTGAGATGTTCGCTCACATAAATCACGTAAATTTGATTTTGGTGGACAACCCTGGGCCACAGAGAAGACCACACACATCACTCAAAGGGAATTGAGACAGCCGAGATTTGGTAAACCTGGTTGCATCAGATTGTTGGATGCTTGGTCCATTGAGGTTTGCCTTGATTATGTCAAACCAACTGGGCTGCAGAGAAGACCACACACATCACTCAAAGGGAATTGAGACAGCCGAGATTTGGTAAACCTGGTTGCATCAGATTGTTGGATGCTTGGTCCATTGAGGTTTGCCTTGATTATGTCAAACCCACTGGGCTGCAGAGAAGACCACACACATCACTCAAAGGGAACTGAGACAGCCGAGATTTGGTAAACCTGGTTGCATCAGATTGTTGGATGCTTGGTCCATTGAGGTTTGCCTTGATTATGTCAAACCAACTGGGCTGCAGAGAAGACCACACACATCACTCAAAGGGAATTGAGACAGCCGAGATTTGGTAAACCTGGTTGCATCAGATTGTTGGATGCTTGGTCCATTGAGGTTTGCCTTGATTATGTCAAACCAACTAGCGCTGCCCTTTTCTGCCAGTTTGGCAATTGAGATCATAGATCTTTGTCTATCCAAACATTGGTGCCTTCAAGGTGTTGGTCACATTCAGTCTGGCCTCTCCTCCTCAGCCTTACTGCCATGGGTGGCTGTACAGAAATTGAAACTCCAGATAGCTTTGCTCTTGGGATTGCTAGTATATGCAAACTCTCTACCATGACAAGGAACAACCATATATATTTTACATTGGATATAAAAGTGAACAGTTCATTATCAAATGTATCACTTTGACATATTATTATTACTTTAATGACAATAATGGAAACAAATCAATAAAGAAGGAAAGAATAAAAATATAAAATTATCATTAATTTAATTATCAGTAAATACAGGGTGACCCCAAAAAACGGGAACTTTTTAATTATCCAATAAAACCAAGAGTGATGGAAAAATAATTATAGTTTTCAAAGCAATTAAAACCTTAAAACATGCCATTTAAGAAACAATGATGTAATTTTCATTTTTTTAAAATTACATCTAGTAGATGATGTCCTCCTGCACGAATGCATTCTTGAAATCTGCTGTTGAGACAGTGATAATGACTGAGATCCCCTGTTCGTTTTCCAAAAAAATAAGGTCCAATGATCCCATGTAATGAAACAGCACACCATACTGTCACCTTACTAATGTGTAAAGGGCACTCATGAACTTCATTAGGATTTGCGTCTGCCCAGTAACGGTATTTCTGCTTATTCACGTAACCTGTGAGATGAAAATGGGCCTCATTTGATATCCATAACTTGCTTAGAAGTTCATCTTGATCCACGGTTACTGAAATGGCAGTGTTTACTTTTTTTGAGTCCACTTGCTCATGTCTGCCAATACACACTTCAAAAATTCCTGTTTCTTTGGGCCACTCTATATATATATATATATATATATAGAGAGAGAGAGAGATAGATAGATAGATAGATAGATATGAACAGAATGAGACAGATAGATAGATAGATAGATAAATAGATAGATAGATAGATAGATAGATAGATAGATAGATAGATAGATAGATTTGGGCAGCAATCTTTCATTAAACATGTTTTGTTATAAGCAACCGACAAGGAAGATTTTATTAATTTTTATTCAATTTCTCCAATATTCTTACATGTTCCCTTTTTGCTGGAGATAAAGAATGTAAAAAATGTTCCATAATTATACAGGGTGACCCCAAAAAACGAGAACTTTTTAACAACCTAATAAAACCAGGAGTGATAGAAGAAAAATATTTCATTCAAAGTAATTGAAATCTTAAAACATGCCATTTAAGAAACAATGATGGAATTTCATCCTGTAGATGACGTCCTCCTGTACGAACGCATTCTTGAAATCTGCTGTTGAGACAGTGACAATGACTGAAATCCCCTGTTCGTTTTCCAAAAAAATAAGGTCCGATGATCCCTTGTAATAAAACAGCACACCATACTGTCACCTTACTAATGTGTAAAGGGCACTCATGAACTTCATTAGGATTTGTGTCTGCCCAGTAACGGTATTTCTGCTTATTCACGTAACCTGTGAGATGAAAATGGGCCTCATCTGACATCCGTAACCTGCTTCAAAATTCATCTTGATCCATGGTTACTGAAATGGCAGAGTGTTTACTTTGTGAGGCCACTGTTTTACAGTGCTGTCACTTGCTCATGTCTGCCAATACACACTTCAAAAACTCCCATTTTTGGGGTCACCCTTATGTTGTTGTCAAAAGTAAATATTTGAGAGATTAAAAAATTTATTTATAGTAATAAGAAATAATTTCAGATAAAAAAATTGTTTGAAGTATGAAGTGTGTCTGCAGATGTAACAATTATTATGAAACAGTGGCAATAATTATTTTTTGTAAATTGAAGCATATTTTAAGAATGAATCTATTTTTGTTTCTGTTTGGGGATTTCTTTTCTGCTAATTATCCTGCTTGTTTGCTTCCTTTTCAGAAACATGCCTGACCATATTGCTCACTAATGTTTTGAAAGGACTTTTCCGAAATGTATCTTACACAAAATACCAGGCTCATTCAGACTGGGTACACCAAGGTAAGGGCACAGCTTTCAGTCATATTTTGTTTTGGCATTTAAAGATAACTTATCATAAAATTGGATGTGCATTGTGGTGCAGTGGATATTGGCTCGGAACGACAAATTGGGGAGCTGAGTTCAAATTCCAGTTGAATTCCTTGAATTCACTTACGCACAGATACCCTTGTGAAAGGTATTAATCTTTCTCTTTCCTCCAGTTATGGGTTAAATAATATGACAGATTGGGTTCTATCACCTTGGCTGGCAGCCAGTTTATCGCAGAAAGTAATGGCAACCTACTGTGGGATAATCTTCTGCTCAGTCAGTCATGTCTCTTTTGAGACATGATCGCCCAAAGCCTCCACCTAAGTAAATCACATTATTTTGGTCATCCCAACTCTGCACAAAGCTGACTTGATTGAGATCATTATAACAATGGTTATCCTTACTTACCTGAACTTCTGGACTAGAGAAAGAAAAGGGACATACCCAAGAGACATTGAGAACTTTATTTCCCTAGAGTTTTTACTATGAAAATAAAATAAATATAAATAATCCAATGTATAAAGTCAAGTCATTCTGTATTCTTCTTCTTTAGTTGTTCATGTAGTGGTGCAGTGAATATCGACTCGGAACGCGACATCGGGGTGCTGAGTTCGAATTCCAGTTGAATTCCTTGCATTCACTTATGCACAGATACCCTTGTGAAAGGTATTAATCTTTCTCTTTCCTCCAGTTATGGGTTAAATAATATGACAGATTGGGTTCTATCACCTTGGCTGGCAACCAGTTTATCGCATATTATTACTGCGGGATAATCTTCTGCCCAGTCATTCATGTCTCTTTTGAGACATGATCGACTAAAGTGTGTATCACGTATAGTACTTAACTGACTGACTATCCTAAAATTGCAGATTTTCTAATTAAAAGCAAAAACCAAATTTTTTTTTTTTTTTTTGCATTAAGTTTCATCCTGAACAAGGTCTGGAGGCCACTTGAGGTAGAGGTTTGTATTAGGAATCAATTCGTATGAATGGGAGGGGAAACTACAAGAACTCCTACAGAAGGTAGCTGAAGAGAGTGACAAGAAAGGACTACAAATAAACTGCAAGAAAACCAAATACATGATGAAAAGAAAATTAATACTGAGCATCAGGAAAAGACAGCTAAAGTTCCTGGGACATGCAATGAGGAAGGAAGGCTTGAAGAACCTGATACTAACAGGTCAGATAGAAGGAAAAAGAGACAGGGGAAAGCAGCGGATAACATATTTGAAGGGCCTGATCAGGTAGATGACAGAACGGGGGTTGCGTGGTGTAACAGGAGAAAGCGTGCTAAGAACCACCAGGGATAGGAAGATGTGGAAGGCCATGATCACCTACGTCCTAGATTTGAACAGGTTGAGATAGTAGCGATCAGGGCAAGTTCTTCTTGGAATTCAGTTTCACAGAGCAGTAGTTTGTGAGAAGAAGCTGTTAAAGTGGAATGAGTTCTCACTGATGGAATATGGAGGAAAGTGGCATTGCTGGTCCTTGCTATGATGGTTAGAACTTGCAGAACCAAGAAATGTAGTTCATGTGAGGACTTTCTATAGAAGTAGTGATAAGGCAGCAAGAGGCTTGCCACATCTCACTTTTGAAAGAGAGGTTGGATGGTGAAAAATAATTTTTCACCCACAATGGTGCAGAAATGCTTTTGGACTTTATCAAGGTCCGGGTAGCTCCTCCCCTCAAATATGACAACAGTATCCCATTTTAGCTCTGATCTGGGTCTCGTAAAGATAGAGGATAGCATGTTGAGTCAGGTACTTATAAAAGTGATGCAGGTAGCTGACACTTTTACCTGCATCTTCAGCAATGACTTGTATGTATGAATTTCACTTGAGATCAGGAGTGAGTTTAACACCCAATAGTTTCTCAAGGCATGGAGCCTCTCCATCATAACAGGTGGTAGTTTGCAGTCCAGTCAACGATGATGGAATGTAACTAGTTTCATTTTTGTGGCATTGAATGTAACCAGCCAGTTTTTTCCCCATCATGCTAGATTGGAAGGGATATCAGCTGCCAATCTCTGATCATCAAGAGTTTTAGAGGTGCACTGGTCTATAGTCGTATCATCAAAATAGACATTTACAAATGATTGGAAAATATTCTTAGGCAGGTCATTTACGTAAATCAGAAAGAGTGTTGATCTGAGAAATGACTCTTGGAGGATGCCTGCATTGACCACCAGGACTCCAGAAGACTGGCCATTAATAAGTACTTTCAAGGACCTACACTGCCGGCCATAATTTTTAGGCCATCCTGTGGTTTTAGTTATCTCAAAGACATCTGACTGGTTTTCACATGCTGGCCTTTTTCATAGCTCAAGGGTAATGGTGTCTCTTATCAAATATTTAGCTTAGTTATTCTTAATAAATCCTGTTATTAAGGTCATGTTGAATTGGAACACAGCTGGATCATTTCACATTAATGCAGGGGTCCATGAGAGCTCTGTCCTTGGACATACACTACTGGCCATAATTATTAGGCCACACCAGTTTTTTAAAAGAAATTATGTGTTTCATACTATTTTCAGTATTTATTGCCAAGTGGATAATTCTAAATGAAAATAGAATGGTTCTTTGTTATTATTACTTTGCAAAATTTTACAAGGCAAGAAAGCAAAGATGAACTCATCTGAATCACCCTAAATTTTCTTCATTCCTTCATTGATAAAACTGCAATATAAGTAAATTTCAAATATTTATAAATTCATTTGATGCACATGTTATTGTGCAATATTAACAAAAGAACCATTCTATTTTCATTTACAATTATTCACTTGGCAATATTTTTTTTTTTTTATAAGTGTTTCACCCTGAGCAAGGCATTTTACTGCCACTACTGCACAGGGGGCTACATAGAGTGGAGGAAGGATGGTTAAATATAGGAAATGTCAGAGGGTGGGTGATAGGCGGGTAAGAATACCGAGAATGAGGGTTGGGTAGATGACAGTGTTCTGAGAATAATTGTTAGTGTGATAAGAGGTGTCTATTGACCCTACATTTAAACACCTAGGGACTAAAAAATACTGGTGTGGCCTAATAATTATGGCCAGTAGTGTATATGTTAGAAAGGATTTTAAAACTGAGAAGACACTTCCAGTGATTACATAACCGGAGAACTTGTTTAGAAAACCTTTGTGCCACACCTTGTCAAAGGCCTTTGAGATATCTAATGCTATGGTACTTGTGGTGTGTGTGTCGTCAAGGGCCTCACTAATTCTGTGAGTGATGGTATTTAGGACGTCAGCATATTTAATAGCATATAAAATAAACAAACTGGAAATATCTCACTGTATGATTTTAAACTCTACAAGGTGTGTCAGATAATTAAGAACAAATTTTTCTTCTATATGCCATGTCCCTTCAAAATATGGGCCATCATATTTCTCCACAACTTTCTTTGTTGCTTTTAGTAAAGTTTGTCATTTTGCTGTCTCTTTTAATCTCTGTTCTGCCAAACATTTACACAATCTTGTTAGCTAGCATATTTGCTGCTTTCCTCTGTTCTTCTTACTTTCATTATGTCCTGTGGGTGTTATATTCTCCAAGCCTTTTTAGGCTTATGTCCACATCACATTAAATCACTGATTTCTGTACAATGTTAAATTAAACAATGTCAAGTCTGGTTTGTACCTAAATGGGTGACAATTTGAAAATACCATGTGCTGTAAGCTTGGATGTGCAGGTGGTGTAATGAATAATGCCTCAGAATTGTTAATCAAAGAGTCAAGTTTCAATTCCTGTTGGGTTCATTATATTCACTAATACTCTTGGGAAAGGTATAAGTGACCTCTTTTTCCCCTGTTATTGGTTAATTAGTAAGACTTGTATCGCTAAACCATTATTATCTCCAAAAAAAATTCTTAAAATCTAAAAATATTTTCTGGCTTTAAATAATCCACAAAGTGTTGATAAACCTTAAAAAATGAATGAATGAATCAAATTCATTTTCAACTGTCTGTTTCTGATTCTATGCATAAGTGTCATTTAAGAATTTGAAATGATCAACTTTATCCTATGGTTCAAGAACTGTTTCCAGAGTAAAATACCATCTTTCAGAATGATAATGCACCCATTCATGCTGCTAAAGTTGTAGCTGAATGACACGAAGAACATTCTAGTGAAGTAGAAAATCTTATCTGACCACCGCAGTTCCCAGATCTCAACATTATTGAATATTTATGGTTCATTTTAGAAAAACAATTGAGGTGTTGATAAAAATTCCTCTGGAAACAATTCAAACTTTATGTGAATTGATCCCATGCAGAATTTAAGCTGTAATTACTTCCAAAGGCAGTCTTATCTTATATTGAAATAAATTTGAATGCTAAATGTTCCTTATAGAGAAATGGTTAATATTATCATTACCGTTAAATGTGTGGAACAGTTTGGTAACAGTATAATAATCATAGAGTGAAGTAAAGTACAATGGTCAGGAAAAACAGGAAAAACAGAAAAATGTAAGACAAGTAACACTAGCTACTCAGTCCATGAATGCTAAATGTTCCTTGTAGGGAAATAGCTAAATTTATCATTACCATTAAATGCATAGAACAGTTTGGTCAAAGTGTAATAGTCATGAAGGGAAGTAAAGTACAGTGGCCAGAAAAGAAAAGAAAATGTAATGCAAATAACACTAGCTGCTAAGTCAATGAAGGCCAAATGTTTCTTATAGGAAAATAGCTAAATTGTCATTATCAATAAATGCATAGAATAGTTTGGTCACAGTATAATAGCCATGGAGTGAAGTAAAGAACAATGGCTAAAAAAGAAAGAAAAGTGTAATGCATGTAACACTAGCTGCTCAGTCAATGAATGCTAAATGTTACTCATAGGAAGGAATGGCTGATATTATTTTTACCATTAAATGAGTAAAACAGTTTAGTCACAATATAAACACTACAGAAAAAGCACAATGGCTAGAGAGGAAAGAAAAGCGCAACAACACGTAACACTAGCGTAACAATGAATGACAAATGATTCCTTATACGAAAATGGCTAATATTATCATTACCCTTATGACTCCACTTTCAACAATGAAAACAGTTGCATAACATAGTTTTCCATAATTTACACAATTTATATTTAAACTATTGTCCTTATCTTTGTTGTTGATTAAAACATTAGTTCATGAATTACATGACATAGTAACTATGAGTTCAATCCTTGGGCCAGGTAGTGTGTACTTAGATTCAGTGGAAACGGGCAAGCAATAACTAAGCAAAATAAGAACTAGAGACTATATCTCTAGACATTGGCAGTGGAAAGAGAACAGTCTACAACCAAAAGATAAATAAAGGTTCAGTTCAGAATTTATGGTGGGTTATTCAGATTGATATATACCTGTTGAATGCATAACTGTTGAAATATTGTGATAGCAACAAAAAAATGAGGACAATAATCCAAAGTCGTGTAAATAATGATAACTCCTCTTCCCAGAAATTCAGACAGCTTCGATGTTCAAGAGAAACAGGAATATACTATTTATTAAAACTGATTTCAGTCAAACTGACAGACTAGATACAACCTCAGAAGATATTGGATGTCTAGATCGGATGGTTCTTGTTCGTGTTAGCCATCAGATTCATACCTTTAACTAGTCTTTGGAAACTAACCAGCAATGGAAAAGTTCAGACAATTTAGATCAGGAGAGATTGGTAACTGACTGTTGGTTGGTGAGTTGGCTCATGAAAATCATGGGCCTTGTGGAAGGAAACAGAGTACAGCCTTTTCTTGATCCAGTTCTTGGCCATCTTGTCCATCACTGTAGTAACATTAACCCTGAGGCCATGTCATGGCAATTTGAAAATAATTAAAAAAATGAATCTGTATAGAAGGCAATGGCAACCCACTCCACTATCTTTTCAAAAAAGAAGTTGTGGCAATTTGCAAATAATAACAAAATGGAAGAACAGAGAATTTACTTGAAACAATGAAGCACTCTCTTGCAATATATTTTCAATTTTTTAGTACTCTATTTTATGGAAAAAACTTCTGCAAGGATGCTTCCACTTCCTTGATCACACAATCTTTTCTAGTCTAAGGTCAACCATTGTCTATCCCTCATATCCTAATAATCTGTACTTACTTGCTTCCTCTTATGTCCATAAAACAACTTCATTCAGTCAACCTCTGCATTGGGGAGCTCTTGGGCCTTGTATTGAGTAAACATTAGTAAAATAAACTCTAAATTGAATTATTAATTTCTTTCTATATCTTGATAAAGCTGAAGTTTTGAAAGATATTTTGTAACAAAATTTAATAATTTCCTTTTTATATTGGACAAATTATGACCAAATCCACATTTTTCTAAACCTACCAGTTTAACTTATACTAAGAATTCTTTTACTCTAAAGTCACTAACTACACATTATGTATTCTTCAGAATCATAATTGCACTTTTACCTCCAGGAATTTTATCACATTCATTGAAATTTCATCCACCATAATATCACATTCATTAAAGTTTTATCCAATATAAAATCACATTCGATAAAACCATTCATTAAAATTTTATCTAACTTTATATCCCATGCATTAAAATTTTATCTAACTTAATATCACATTCATTAAAATTTTATCCAACAAAATATCACATTCATTAAAATCAATCAACTTAATATCACATTTATTAAAATCATTTATTAAAATTTTATCCAACAAAATATCATATTCATTAAAATCATTCATTAAAATTTTATCTAACTTGCATTCATCAAAATCTTAGGTATTACTTGTTATCTAAATAAAAATAAATGTACAAATTTACAATATAAACAAGATATAAACAACAAAAAATGCAAATGTAATCGAATACAAAATAAGAAACTAACAAGCAAAAAAGAAACAAGAAAGCAAAAAAGAATTTTAAAAAAGCAAAGAAAGGACAAAAATGCAAAAAATAATAAAAACATAGAAAATAATGAAAAAGCAAGAGCAAAAAACCCAACTAGAAACAAAGCAAAAAGCAAAACCAAAAAAAAAAATGACAAGCTAAACAAAAAGCAAGAAACAAAAAATACATCAAGCAAAGCTAAAAAAACAAATCAACGTGCATTTTTAACATTGTAAGTTGTTGACATCAGATCTGCATTTTCAAATACAGTAGTTTTCCAGACGACATCATGTAAAGCCTTTCCAATAGATATAACTTTGTAAACCTGATCTACGACAGCCTTTACGATGAAAGCAAAAACAAACAGGATAAACAAGAAGCTTTTAAATCGTTCAGAGTTTTTTATGTACATATCTGCAATTTTTTTATGAAGAATTCCTTGCCAACCTTTATATAGCACAAAGTTTAGTGATCAGTTTTAGAATGTCTTAAATCATCTCATATTTTATGTGCAGTTTACCAGAAAAACAGCCAGATCACATGGCATCCCATCATTAGCATAACAAATTTGCATTTGCTTTTCATAAATAATAATAATAATAATAATGATAATAATAATAATAATAATGATAATAATAATAACAATTATTAGATTGGTAAGAAAAACCATTGGGAAGTATGTTGCAAGTTTGGCTTCAGTGTAAAAGAGAAGTGGTGTGAACATTAGAGAGAGGCTGAGATAGAAAATGGCAGTTACAAAATATTATGGGATGTCTCACTCCAGACAGATCATGTCAATGAAGCACAAAGACCCAACCTTGTTGTTATAGAGAAGGAGAATGCCAAGTGTTAAATTATTGGCTTTGATATTCTCTATTGATACCAGAGTGAACTCTGAAGAAACTGAACATATAGAAAAATAGAAAAATGCTATGATCTTGCTTGAGAGATGAGGAAGCTATAGAACATGATTTTTTTTTTTTTAATTGTTATCACCTCATGCAAGTCAGTAAAGCCATTAAAACACAAGGGGTTACAGGGTGTGGAATGATTAGGAACAGAGACATTACTAACGATTGGGAAGAGATAAGAGTAATCAGGAGGACAGTAGATAGCGATTGATATGTAAAATAGATTCTGGAGAGAAAAATTGTCTAGCACCACAAAGTTAACAGTCAGTTACCTATTTTCTGTAGGGGCTTTTTTTAATTTTCAAAATGGTATCACCCCATGCAAGGCAGTAAAGCCACTAAGACACAAGGTTTTACAGGGTATGGAAGAATTGGGAACAGAAACATTAATAATATGTAGGAAGAGAAAAGAGTAATCAGGAGGACAGTAGATAGTGAGTGACATTGCCTTTAAATTTTTGGAGATTAAAGTTAAAGAATACCAGGTGCATTAAGCTTTGATGTGTGGGTAGTGTAATAGATAATGTCTTGGAATTGAAAATCAGAAAGCCAAGCTTGTTATATTCATTTACATGCAAATACCCTTAGGAATGATATGAACTCACTTCTTCCCTCCAATGGCTATGGGTTAATTAGTAAGAACTCGATCATTAAGTCATTGATATCACAAAACAAAAAAACATTCTTACATTCCCCACATATTGTCTGCCTTTAAATAACCTGCAAAAGGGTGATAAGCCATAAAAACAAATCAATGAGTCAAGTGAGATGCATGGTTCACAAGGGTATTTTGGTAAGGGCACAGGTACTCACTATGATCATTCAGCCATCATAGCAATTGATTTTGAATTTTGGAAATGATCCCTTATACCAGAGGTCAACATACTTTTACTAACTATGTGTCAGCTTAGGGTTTTCAAATCATTCAGTGTTTTTGCTAGAAACTAGGAAGAGAGTACTGGATTACTTTGTGCTGTCCATCCTTCAATATGGCAGTGAATGCTGGACAATACCATCAAAGATGAAGGAAAAACTTGAAGCAACTGAAATGTGGTTCGACAGAGGGATGCTGTGAATATCATGGATCGAGCATGTGAGCAATGATGAGGTCTTGGAAATGATGGAAACAAAAAGGAAATTAATACTGAGAATCAGGAAGAGACAGTTGAAGTTCCTGGGACATGCAATGAGGAATAAAGTTATATTATATCATACAGTTATATAAAGTTATAAATTTTTAAAGTGCACATGAACTTTATGGATGCCCTGTATTCTATATAGTAATATATCCAAAAATATATAAACCACATTAATAGAAATAAACTGTTTTTAAAAGTTTTGTTTTGTAATTTTTATTATTAATGGAAGCCTTGCCCTTGCATGGTCTTAGCCAATTGCTCAATATTGGCAACATACTTTATTACTTTGAGTTTTACACAATTTTCTAAATGTTCAGGTGTTAGGCAACTTTGTTGTGGACTTAACACTGCTTTCATGTGAGAGAAAGTTTGCCGACAGGAATAAGCTGAATCAAAAGCCAAAAGAAGAGCAAAAGCAATTTTCTTCAAATGAATGAAAGATCTCAGGAGGGATTTCCAACAGATGAGAATAGCAGTAGACTTTTCTAAATTTTTAGTCTTTCAGAGATTTTCTTAGTTCTTGCCATTGAAAATTGCTTGACATGTCACATGTGGATTGCCGACCCCTGCTTTATACCAGTAAATTAGATACAGTGAATTACTTGCACATTTTTAGAAAAATTTGAATGTGAATCTTATATGTATATTCATTATACTTTTTATATATTCAGTGTGCGTCTTATATACTGGAAAATATAGTATATAAATATAGTATGTAAATTTAATGTTTAGATGATATCTTTGACAAGCTTAGCTCCTTGGTGCACCCCCTGCATGAGTTTACTCGAGCTACTAGACTGGTAACAAGATCCCACCCTTTTACTGCAAAAACAATCAAGTGTAACCACAGCTTCTACTCTATCAGCTTCTTTTCACACACTTCCCACTTGTGAAACTACCTTCCGTATTCTTGTTTCCCTGATAGCTACAATCTCCAAGAGTTTAAATGCAATGTCAACTGTCATCACTTATCTTCTTGACTCCCATCATTCTTCTCACTTAACGCTTTGCTCTTATAGTGGGTTATCCGTTCTAGTGAAACGTAGTTGTGTGTTGAAACAGATTAACTGAATTTGGCCTCGTTAGTAGATAGCCCACTATAAGGGGGGTATAAACAAGAAAATCAAATTGAATATAGAAACAACATTTATATATACACAGATATCAATTAAGGTTTTTTTACAAATAAAGTAATGTCTTTAGGATGGGTTCAAAGGACGTTAAAATGTTTATAGCAGTATATGCTGAAAAGAGAGTTTGTGTGTATGTATGTGGGAGCGTTTGTCCATTAGGAATGTCTTTGATGTCTCCGCTCCATTGGTCGGGTAAGTAGCTCAGAGGACAGCGAAGAAGAAGGTGAGAGGGAAAGGCGAGGTGAGCATGGTGTGATTGCTTGATGAGGTCAAGGGACGTGCTATTTATGCTCATACTTTCTCAACTGGCGATGCTTTCTGTGTTGGCTTTTTATTTCGTCTTTATGGGCCCCAGCAAGTCATTTGGGAATTCACACCCATATTTAATTCTGGGCCTCCCATTGGATGATAAATAAAATTTGCTTAGGCTCGTGAAAAGGAATTTGATATTTATTAATTTTTGGTTTTCTGCTGGAACATATGCATGTAGCCAAGTGCGCAAAGACCAGTTTTGGTCATTTGCTTTCTGGATCTCTGAGGGCAAACATCCTGTCCCTCGCTTTGCTCGGTATCACCACACTCTCAAGCAGCTCTTTACACCAGTTTTTCTCTTACCCATTCTCTGACACCTACTGTGAACCATTCTCCTTTCACTTTACTTTCCTATTATGTAACCCTCTGCTCACCAGTGGCAGTAAGACAATTATAAAATATGAATATTAATGAAATAACTAGATTTGGGACATGCAATGAGGATGGAGGGCTTGGAGAATCTGATACTAACAGGCCAGATAGAGGGAAAAAGGGAAAGGGGAAAGCAATGGATAACATATTTGAAGGACCTAATCAATGGGATGACGGAATGAGGATTGCATGGTGTAACAGAAGGCATGCTCAGAGCCACCAGGGATAGGGAAATGTGGAAAGCCATGATTGCCTACGTCCTGAAGAGACAGGGCACATAGAAGAAGAAGAAGATTTTTAATTGAAAAATAAATTTAAAGTATAGATTTAAAAAAACCATTTTACCATAAAAAAGGCCAAAATCTGAAACTTTTTTTAAGGCAAGAATTGAAATACATTTTCTCGTTGCTAAAATTCCACCCTCCTATTTCTTTCTTTATTTTATTTTCAGTCTGCTATTCACATTATTTGGACTGTTTCATATCCTGTTCAACATGCTGGAAGAATGCTCTTGTCTTGGGCTGGATGGAAAAACATGCCATTACAGCTGAAGCATTGAAAAAGTAAGTCACAAGTCACATGTCCTACACCAATCAAAGCAATTCTAAAAAAGAATTGTACTCGTGTCATTTGCAATTATTTTTCTGTTTCCATATTTAGTTGCAGTATATCTGTAAGAATAAACATGGCCAGTTCAAGGGTCTTGTCTCCCACCTCCAAATCTACGATATGGAGGAGTGGAGACTTTACTAAATCCCAATTTTCATAAGATAATATTCATGTAAAATGCACATTTCATTGTAAATTTTGTCCAAGCAATAAGAAATTAAAAATGTGGTTGAATTACAATATTTCTTCTATTATCTAGACACATTAAGACAGTGATTGAATAATATGTTTGGATACAATATACAGTGTAACCTTGAGATATGAGTTTAATTTGTTCCATGACTGATCTCATAAGTCGAGTTACTCTTATGTCAAAGCTATTTTTCCTCATTAAACAAAATTAAAATACTATTAATCCATTCAAATACCCCTAATAAAACACCCTATTTTTCTTTTATACATACTTTTAAACATGACAAATGTATTTTGCTATAGTATAAATAAAATAAAATACATGTATCAAATTAGTAGTGTTAAATAGTCATTCATAAAATAATAAGATATACAAATGTAACTGACATTTAAGAGGCTGAGTAATGGTTAATTAAACTTGTAGTTGGGAATGAGTGGCAGATGTTGTAGTATGGGTTTTGTAAGAGGCAGAGGGTGGGGTTTTTTCTTGGCTCATAAAACCTATCAATACTAATTGTTATAATTTATTTGTATTTTTTCATTCACTTTATCAATGAATTTAATTGCTAATTATTTTTTTACACTTAATTTTTTTATTACCTTTGTCATCACATATATATTTTTTTATTACCTTTGTCATCACACATATATATATATATATATTTAGTTGCTATAATTTTTTTGTTTTTTCTTCACTTAATTTAGAGTTAAAGTTCAAATTACATAGCTTATTTTTTCATTTAACACTTAATCTTCATCACTGATTTTTTCAAGGTCATCAATGATGTTTGCATTTTCTTCACTAATTTTTTTGTTTTTCTGATATACTTTCATGATTTTGATCTGAAGGTCATTTCAATACAATCCTATTCATGTTTGTTTGTTTCTTTCCTTCAGAATTTTTCTGAAATGCATTCGGCAAGTGTTTTTACACAATGCCAATGAATGGTTAGTTTACACTTTTTCTAGAGGGATTTTTCCATAAAGACCACAAAATCTTCCCACATCCCCAAACTTTTCTGTATCTACCTCCTTCACACTACCCAAAATTTCCTCCAAAACTTCTCTGTGTTGCATCTCCTGTAGGTTCTTTAACTGGTCTGTAGACAGCTCCTCTGTATGCTCCTCAATGAGTTTGTCCATATCCCCTTCATCCACCTCAAGGCCCATAGACTTTCTGGGGTTAACAATCTCCTCTATCACTTGCGGCTCCTGTTGAAGCCTTGAAAGTCCATTTCAGACACAGCCTCAGACTACAGCTTCCTCCAAGCAGAGTTCAAGGTCTTCCTTGTAACTTTTTACCAAGCCATATCAATGTGTAATGGTCCTTCCAGAAATCAAGTTTCATGTTCACTGTTACATCAAAACAGCAGTGGAAAAGGTGCTTTGTGAAGTGCTTCTTAAAATTAGAAATCACTTGTTGGTCAATGAGCTGGGAGAGAGTGGTGGTTTTGGGTGGAAGGAAAAGAATGTGATAAAAAAAAAACTCTTTGAGGATGTCATCCTTGAGGTTCAATGGGGGAGCAGGAGCATTGTCAAAGACAGGAAAGCCTTGCAGTAGTAAATCATGCTCTTGGAGAAACTTTTTAATGGAAGGGCCAATGACCAGGTTTATCCAATTGAAAAAAAAATTGCCTCATCACCCATGCCTTTGGGTTTGCTCTCCACATAATATACACTATTTCTTTTAAAATTTTGTGCGTCTTAAAGGCTCAGGATTTTCAGAATGGTAAACAAGAAGTGACTTCATCTTGCAGTCATCACTTGCATTTGTGCATAATGTGAGGGTTAACCTAACTTTCATGTGTTTGCGGCTTGGCATATTCTTCTCCTCTGCTGTTATATATCCTCTTTGGCATTTTTTTCCAAAATTATCCTGTCTTGTCACAGTTGAAGCCTTTTGGGGGACGTATCCTTCTGCCTCAATCAATTCAGTGAAAATTTTTATGTATTCTGTTGCCTTCGTATGAGAAATTACTATCCCACGATGCCTCATGACTAAGTGAATGCCAGACCACTCCCTAAACTTAACGAACCAGACATGACTGACTTTAAATGAATCTTGCGAATCAAAGTCTGTTGAAGTACCTAGATTTTTTGTTTTTTTTTAAACATTTCACTGCCACTATTGCACAAGGGGTTACATAGGGGAAGGTCATGAGAAAGAGTGACTGGTTATTGAAGGTGTCAGGAAGTAGGTAAGAGAAGGATGAATGTGGCCATAAAGTAAGGGATCAATCTATATATTGATTGTAATGTAGAATTGATCCCCCACTTTATATTCACATTATAATAGTATAGAAATTTTTTTAAATAATCATATCACCCCAAGCAAGGCATTCCACTGCCACTATTGCGCAAAGGGTTACGTAGGGGAAGGTCATGAGAAAGAGTGGTTAGATATAGGAAATGTCAGAAGGAGGGTGATAGATGGGTAAGGATACCGAGGATGAGGGTTGGGTAGATGGGAAGGGTGTTTGAGAGAATGGATGCGAGTTAGTGTGTTAGGAGGTGTCTATTGACCTCACATTTAAACTCCTGGAGATTGTAGCTGTCAGGGAAGCAAGCATGTGGAAGGGAATTCCACAGGCGGGAAGTGCGAGAAAAGAGTGTTTGCTTCAGAAACTCACTGTAAATCACTCATGCTGTCTCACAAATAATTACCTCTATCATAGTATCCTCTGTGAGCTTTTTTTTTTTTTGCATAGCAAAACCACTAGCATCTTTTCTATCTCTTCATGAAATGGGGTCTGAAACTTTGAAAGAATCCTAATGCCCTTGGCTGAGTTTATAGTTTATAGTTTTCAGTGTATACCTCTGTTTAAGAGTAGTGCATATTCTTCTTCTTCTATGTGCCCTGTCTTTTCAGGACATAAGCAATCATGGCTTTCCACATCTCCCTATCCCTGGTGGCTCTTAGCATACCTTCTCCTGTTACACCATACAACACTCGTTCCATCATCCATCTGATTAGGTCCTTCAAATATATTATCCGCCACTTTCCCCTGTCTCTTTTTCCCTCTGTCTGGCCTGTTAGTATCAGATTCTCCAAACCCTCTTTACTCATTGCATATCCCAGGAACTTCAGGAACTTATTAATTTCTTTTTTGTTTCCATCATTTCCAAAACCTCATCATTGTTCACATGATCGATCCATGATATTTGCAGCATCCTTCTGTAGAACCACATTTCAACTGCTTCAAGTTTTTTTTTCTTTCATCTTCAATGATATTGTCCAGCATTCACTGCCATATTGAAGAATTGACATCACATAGCAATCCAGTACTCACTTCTTTGTTTCTAGTGAAATTGTCCTGTGTCTTAATACTTTACTCAACTTCTGGAATGCTTCCTTTGCCATGCTAATTCACCAGTTTTCTTGCAGTTTATTTGTAGTCCTTTCTTGTCACTCTCTTTAGCTACCTTCTGTTAGAATAGGACTTGGGACCCTGCCCTTAAACAAATCCCAATGAAACTTCCTCCATCGGGGTGGAAGCTGGCTCAACCCAACTAGGGTGAATGCGTTTTGCATGCATACCTTCTGTAGGGGCTCTTCTAGCTTCCTTTCTGTGTCTGCTATCTAACTCCTTTGCTAAATCAACAACATGTACTCCACATTCCTGTTTTGCAATGTTTTCCTATTTGATTTCAATTGAAATCACTTGCTTCTTCATAGTACTGTTCTTTACATTTAGTTTCTTTGGGGCTTGTGGTTGAGTTATCACAAACAAATTTGGCAAAATAACTGCTAAAGAAAACACAGATTATAACATCCCATGACTGTACTCAATGAAACAAACAAACTAGCCATATGGGTCTTATTCTTGGTGTGAGATACTGAGAGAGTTTGCTAGCATGGTAGATGGCTGGGATGTATGCAATCTTCAAAATCAAAAGCTAGTGAGCTTGACGTGTACCTCTGGGAAAAATTGTAACTTGAAGCAAAAAACCTTTTTTTTTTTTGCTTGTAACTTAGAACACTCGTAAGATGGGCCATTCTTATATTGAGGTTCCACTGTATACTTGTGAATAAGTTGATTTCATGTATAGTGAAACTGTTTGAATGTTTTTGCATGAATTTTAAATCTTCCAGAAAAATATTACTCATGTATAGAAAAACAGCTCATTGAAAATGCATGATTTTTTGATTTCTTAAAAAAAAATTACCCGTTTATAATGTGACATCCTATTTTTACATAAAAATCTCATCATAAAAACTTGTGTAATACTTAATTATCTATAGTAACTGAATAGCAAATATTCAACAATGTTCTTGAATAGTGAGTGATAGATCAGTTTTACAAGATAGAACCTTGTCATCAACTATTTAGAAATAGATTCCACCATATATTTTCAATAAGTTTGAGATCCAAACTTTTTACTGGCCATGTCATTGAGTTGATAAACCTTTCCTAAAGAAAAACTTTAACATTTTACTTTGTGGGAAAGATGCATGATCAGCTTGAAAAAAAATCAACAAATTCATTTTCTACTAATGGAAAAAGAAAAGTGTCTAAATTTATAATGCACTCTTGTGCATTGACTATTGAGGTAATGACTGTTATTTCCTTTGGTTGTTTATCTACCATGCAATCTCATATAATTGTGAGTGGGTAAATTAGCTTGTTTTCTTTAAGCACTCAATTTTATTTATTTCACTGGAATAGCACCAAACTAAAGTTCCAGCATCATTGCCTTGGCCAATGCAGATTCAAGAATTATCTATGAATATATAATCATCTGTACTCAGTGATTGTTTCTCTGTAGCTCACTGTAACCTTGTTTTCTTCTGTTTATATGTGAGGAATATACCAAAATTACTGAGAAAAAATGAATGAATATATGAATAATGAAGAATAAGAATTTAGGAGATTATGAATAAAGAAGAATAAGAATTTAAGACTATAGGAATAAAGAATAAGAATAAGAATGTAAGAATAATGAAGAATAAGAATTTAGGACATTATGAATAATGAAAAATAAGAATATAAGACTATAGGAATAAAGAATAAGAATAAGAATGTAAGAATAATGAAGAATAAGAATTTAGGACATTTTGAATAAAGAAGAATAGGAATTTAACACTTTAGGAATAAAGAATAAGAATGTAAGAATAATGAAGAATAAGAATTTAGGAGATTATGAATAAAGAAGAATAAGAATTTAACACTATAGGAATAAAGAATGAGAATAAGAATGTAAGAATAATGAAGAATAAGAATTTAGGAGATTATGAATAAAGAAGAATAAGAATATAAGACTATAAGAATAAAGAATAAGAATAAGAATGTAAGAATAATGAAGAATAAGAATTTAGGACATTATGAATAAAGAAGAATAAGAATATAAGACTATAGGAATAAAGAATAAGAATAAGAATGTAAGAATAATGAAGAATAAGAATTTAGGACATTATGAATAATGAAGAATAAGAATATAAGACTATAGGAATAAAGAATAAGAATAAGAATGTAAGAATAATGAAGAATAAGAATTTAGGACATTATGAATAATGAAGAATAAGAATATAAGACTATAGGAATAAAGAATAAGAATAAGAATGTAAGAATAATGAAGAATAAGAATTTAGGACATTTTGAATAAAGAAGAATAGGAATTTAACACTTTAGGAATAAAGCATAAGAATAAGAATGTAAGAATAATGAAGAATAAGAATTTAGGAGATTATGAATAAAGAAGAATAAGAATTTAAGACTATAGGAATAAAGAATGAGAATAAGAATGTAAGAATAATGAAGAATAAGAATTTAGGAGATTATGAATAAAGAAGAATAAGAATTTAACACTATAGGAATAAAGAATGAGAATAAGAATGTAAGAATAATGAAGAATAAGAATTTAGGAGATTATGAATAAAGAAGAATAAGAATATAAGACTATAAGAATAAAGAATAAGAATAAGAATGTAAGAATAATGAAGAATAAGAATTTAGGAGATTATGAATAAAGAAGAAGAAGAATATAAGACTATAGGAATAAAGAATAAGAATAAGAATGTAAGAATAATGAAGAATAAGAATTTAGGAGATTATGAATAAAGAAAAATAAGAATATAAGACTATAGGAATAAAGAATAAGAATAAGAATGTAAGAATAATGAAGAATAAGAATTTAGGACATATTAGGATATATAAGAAAAATTAAGGCAGACACGTTATTTCATGGTGAATAATGTGTCTGCCTTAATTTTTTTAAATATTTGCTCTATATGTATTTGTATGCATATATGTTTAGAGCTCTCTTAGAGAGTTATCCTACCACTGTATGTACAGGATACCCCTTTGGATTCTTCTATACCCACACTGCATGCTGATATATATATATATATATATAACAGTTTCTAATGGTGACTAATGAAAGTATACATTTCTGGCAGCAGTCACTATGTTAATAAATTTTATTTTATTTCCCAAATTGAAGCATAAGTATTCTTTCTATAGCAATTTCATGAACAATAATATAGATCGTAATTGTTTAAAAGTATTCAAAAATTATTCTCTTTGCAGGAGGAGAGATAATAAGAATGGAGGAAGAAAAATACAGAGAATGTAAGTAAAGTTAGGCATTATTTTTTCTCCCATTGATAAAATTTTTCATAATAACAGTACGTATTTTTGTTATCAAAGTACTGATTGGTACTCATTTCATGACTTTCTTCATAATGCATCAGAATCAAATTTTTAATCTTCCTGTTGAAAATTATACCATGGAACCTTCTTTCAGGATGAAAGCTATCATCAAAACTTTCAAACCAGCACAGAAATACCATATGAAAGTGCAATCATCCCCTTGGTTCATTCATATCTGTTCATCTGCTATAGCCAACAGGAATCACTTCTGGCTATACCAGCAGAACAGTCCAGATCATAACAGACACCTACTTGTAATGAGTGTAAGTGTATCTTCAATGAGGTGAAGTTGCTATTTGAGGATTGAATGAGACACTATAAGGCTTATCATGAGTTTGGCTGTAGAGTTTACTGAGAGAATGAATAACCATATGGCCTCTCACATATTTGGCTGTAGTTTCTTTTGTTGCCTCTAGAACTCTCATCCAGTTTCATGCCTTCAGATACAAAAAATAAAGAATTATTCTTACAATCTAAAATATGTTTTAGCATAAAATAAATCAAATCAAAATCAAATATGTGAAGTAAATATGTTAATAGATTTAAGTTAATTTATCAAAGCTTGTCACTTCACTCCTCAGGGCTTTTTTCTTGCAGACAAAGAAAAAAAGTCCCTGTGGAGTGAAGACATCACAATTATGCCTTCACAGAACTTCAAAGTTGGCATAACTCTGTTAAGTGAGAAACTTCTCCACAATAATCTTATTAACATTCTTTCTTTATCTCAATATTGAGCACTTTACGACAAAAAAACCTGCTTGCCAAAATGTGTTTTTATCAGTAGATCAGTAAAAAAACAACTTTGGCACTAAGCATCATCACAACTTTAATTTTGACATTGTAGGGTGTGTGTGTATATATATATATAAGTCAGTTATCATCCACAGACAGATCTATTTCACTGTATCACAGCTCATCAGTACAGTTAGATATCTGATTGCTTCTAGCCAGGACTGAAACTATTCTACCTCTGAGCTATGGGCGCTCAGTAGAGGAAGGAGGACTTTAGCTAGCGTGTAATATACAATGCAAATACACGCCAGTAGCCAACTGTTCAAATTCATTACTGTATGTACGATGCATATATATATATATATATATATATATATATATACCACCTGCAATGTGAAAATTCCAATGCAATCTAAAAAATGTTTCATCTCAAAATAATCCACAAAGGATCGCTAAACCATAAAAAAAATAAAATATGCAAAGTAAGTATATTAATAAATTTAAGTTTATTCATCAAATAAAGCATCTCAGTTTTCAATATATATATATATATATAATAGCCTCTACAATGTTTAAATTAAAACCTTTTCTTCCCTAGTCTTCTCATTCTCTACCATTCCCAGTAACCCCCTTGCATCCTAGTGACACTATCATCGCGTTTGAAGTGAAATCATTAAAACAACCAATAAAAACAGGTTATTGATATATAATTAACAATTTTATGGTGATTGGCAATATCATTTTCTGGTGAAGAGTGAAATGGAGTTGGAAATAAGAAAGAATGAAGAACTGACTGGATAAACGCTAAGAATAAGGGAATGGCTCATTTGAAAAAAAAACAATGCTTGGTATTGGATTTCTGAATCAAAGAAGTGTTGACCCCCACCACTAAAACAGAAAGTGAACTACAGACCCAGAGTGAAAATAATAAAATTGTTTCAGTTTATGTTACATTGTAGAAAGAAAAAATAAATGAGACTTATCCTTGACAGAAATATTTAATCTTGTACCTTTTAACCTATATATATATATATATATATATATGTCTATATTCTTTTTGCAGGTGCATCTTTCCAATCTCACAAGGACTCAATGCATTCTGCTACAGCCCACAGTTCAATCTGATTGGTAAGTTTATAAAATGTATGGGGCCCATGCTGTCAAAAATGACAGCAAAATATTTATACTGATATGCTGTCTAAAATGTCAGCAATATATATATTGATGTACCTACTATTGAGTATCTTACATTAAGATATAATAAAATAAGACAGACCTCTGAGGATGATTGAAAGAAATATATATATATATATATATATATATATATATATATATATATATATATAATGTATCGAGGCAGCAGATAATTTTCTAAACATATACTGTTAAATATAACAGACAATGAATGTTTATTATGTTTAATCATGAGCTGTTCTAAACATAGCATTTTGTCTTTCAGGTGAAAATAAAGACAAAAATTGTCCAACATTTGGATATTTAAAAATAAAAAATATTCAAATGTTGGACAATTTTGTATAGCATATAATTAAGTTAAAATAATATTTGCATAGTATATAACTAAGTTAAAATAATATTTGCATAGTATATAACTAAGTTAAAATGATATATTTGTATAGTATATAATTAGGTTAAAATAATATTTGCATAGTATATAATTAAGTTAAAATAATATTTGCATAGTATATAATTAGGTTAAAATGATATATTTGTATAGTATATAATTAGGTTAAAATAATATTTGCATAGTATATAATTAGGTTAAAATAATATTTGCATAGTATATAATTAGGTTAAAATAATATTTGCATAGTATATAATTAGGTTAAAATAATATTTGCATAGTATATAATTAGATTTAAAATAATATTTGCATAGTATATAATTAGGTTAAAATAATATTTGCATAGTATATAATTAGGTTAAAATAATATTTGCATAGTATATAATTAGGTTAAAATAATATTTGCATAGTATATAATTAGATTTAAAATAATATTTGCATAGTATATAATTAGGTTAATATAATATTTGCATAGTATATAATTAGGTTAAAATAATATTTGCATAGTATATAACTAGGTTAAAATAATATTTGCATAGTATATAATTAGGTTAAAATAATATTTGCATAGTAGATAATTAGGTTAAAATAATATTTGCATAGTATATAATTAGATTTAAAATAATATTTGCATAGTATATAATTAGGTTAAAATAATATTTGCATAGTATATAATTAGGTTAAAATAATATTTGCATAGTATATAATTAGGTTAAAATAATATTTGCATAGTATATAATTAGGTTAAAATAATATTTGCATAGTATATAATTAGGTTAAAATAATATTTGCATAGTATATAATTAGGTTAAAATAATATTTGCATTGTATATAATTAGGTTAAAATAATATTTGCATAATATATAATTAGGTTAAAATAATATTTGCATAGTATATAATTAGGTTAAAATAATATTTGCATAGTATATAATTAGATTTAAAATAATATTTGCATAGTATATAATTAGGTTAAAATAATATTTGCATAGTATATAATTAAGTTAAAATAAAATTTGTATTTTATATGACAACTACCTCATGAAAATTTAGATGTAGTAGAGTGGGGGTCTCTGTATCACAGATGGGTGGTGGAACAAATGTATTGCATTGGTGCTGCAACAAGAGTTAATATAAAATCAACCAGATCAAACTTATTGGTTTTTACTGTCTGTAAGAATTGAAATTCTTCTAAATCAATTGTAATGCAGAAAAGTAACTGGATTTTACATGTGCTTTTTCATGAAGCTAATAAAACAAGCAGATTCTTTGATGAGTTATTGATAATTTTCCATTACGTAATGCCATCCAACCAGGAAAATTAACTCTCTGCATTAAAAATATACACATGGTATCTAAAAAAATGCACCAATAAATGAATGTCTCAATATTTCGACCAATAGATAAAATAAAGCTATTAGTCTACTTGTTGCTGAGGATGGTGCTGTAGCTCTCAGCCATGCTGACAGTACAGTCAAATGCTCTGATATTTGGGATTTGAGCCAAGTTAAAACAACACAGACTGGGCTTGGAGCCATGTGCAATTTGGCTGCAATCCAAATTACTTTGCAGCAGCCAAAATTTATATAACAAGTTACTATTTTAAAACTTGGGCATACCTAAGAACGTATGAGATAACATAAAAATATAAGGGCTCATATTTATTTGGAATTACCTAGTACAATCAGAAATATAGTCAAAGTAATGTCTTAGGGAAATAAATCATATGGAGAGCTTAGTCATATGCACTTTACTATGACTGTAATCATATGTAATATACTAAAATCTCAATCATATGTAGTTCATGAAGGACTTAATCATAAGTTATTCACTAAAATCTTAATCATATGTAATTCACAAAGACATTAATCATATCTAGTTCCCTAAGACTGTAAACATATGTACTCCACTAAAATCTTAATCATGTACAGTTCACTATGACTGTAATCATATGTATTATACTAAAATCTTAATCATATGTCGTACATGATGACCTTAATCATATTATGTAGTTCACTAAGACCATAATCATATATAGTTCACTAAGACTGTAATCATAAGTAATTCATTAAAACCTTAATTATATGTAATTCATAAAGGCATTAATCAAATGTAATCCACTAAGACTGTAAACATATGCAATGCACTAAAATCTTAATCATATGTAGTTCACAAGACTGTAATCATATTATGTAGTTCACTAAGACTGTGATCATTTGTAATACACTACAATCTTAAATATATGTAATTCACTAAAATCTTAATATTATGTAGTTCACTAAGACCATAATCATATACAGTTCACTAAAACTTTAATCATATGTGATTCATTAAAAGCTTAATCATATGTAGTTCACTAAATTTAGAATTCCAAACTGAACCCTTTATTTAATCTAGGAGGGCAGACTTTTTTCATTCCATTCTCTATGATTAGCAATATCTCATCTTGTTCTTATTTTTAGTACTGCTCAGTTATTACTCACCCTGTTTCCATTTTGTACAAGTATCTTACGCACAAATACCCTTGGGAAAGGTATTAATCCATCTCTTCCTTCCAGTTATGAGTCAAATAGCAGGACAGATTGGGTTCTATAGCCTTGGTCGGCAACCAGTCTACCGCAGAAAGCAATGGCAACCTACTGCGGAATAATCTTCTGCCCAGTCAATCATGTCTCTTTTGAGACATGATCGCCCAAGCGTGTATCACGTATGGCACTTAACTGACTGCCCAACCCAGTGATTGATCCTTTTTTTTTTCACTGGTTTCCCAAGAGACAATCCTGATGTATTCATTTTTTTGTCTTAATTCCTTATTTGTTGTTCTTATGTTTTATCAAAATAATAAAAAAAAAACAATTTATTTTTTCAATTTTAGCCACTGCAGGAGTAAATCACCAAGTTGGACTTTGGAATCCTTATGTTAAATCTAAACCAAATGGAGTAAGTATCTTAAATATTAAACTAATGACTTGAGCCATGTTCTTAGACAGCCTTCTGAGTTTTCTCCATCATGATAAATAGTTGTACTCTCAATAATGACTTTTGTCATTAATGTTTATTCAGATTCAAGCTTGTTCCTGACCTCAAGTGGAACTCTGACCCATCAATAAAAATTTTGTAAAATATGGTCACTTTCTTGTGCCACTACAGAAAGTACCTGATTCCTCACACTAGACTCTGTCTTTACTTGTACCAAATCAGATAAAAAAGGAATTATTCTTTCCATGTTTGGGCTGGAGCTCCCCAATCCATACTTTTCATCCTTGATGCAGTTAAAAAAGAAATTAATGGTTGATGAAATATCGCCCATTCTTTTCTATAGATGAAACATCGCAAGCCTCTTACTATATCAGTGTTTTTATGCCAGATGTTTTGGTTAACTACATTCCTTAGTTCCGCTAGTCCAGACATTCTTATATGGGATCTGCCAGGTCATGTATACTGACACATTCCTTTCATATTCCATTAATAAGGAGGAAGTTCTACTCAGAAATCTTCTTCTCTAGAACTGCTACATTTTGGAATAGACTACCAAAAGAATACTTTACTGATCACTGTGATCTTAACCTTCTCAAGTTCAGGGTCAGCTGTTATTGGTCTTACATCTCCTCATTATATACATCTTTTTCTCCTTGCTTGTACTTTGTTATAGCAATCTCATTTAAGAACCCCCTACCTTGAGTGGCTCTTAGGCTTTGTATTGGGTGAAAAATAATATAAAAATGATGCATGGCATCCAACTCATTCAGAAATGTCTAAAAATATAATCTCCATATTTGTCTATACTTCTGAGATAAGGTAGTATTTATACTATTTACATTATTCGGACAATTGTCCTCATCTTTGTTGCTTTTTTTTATGATGTTTTGGCCATTGTACGCTCCGGCCATCTTCAGGTGCTAATGATCATAATAAAGGGTTCGATTTGAAATTACTAGCACCTGAAGAAGACCAGAGTGTATGACAACTGAAACGTCATAAAAATGGCAACAAAGATGAGGACAATAGATTGAATAATGTAAATAGTATAATCTACATATATAGACCATTTTCACAGAGTGAGCAAATTCTCTAGGTTTTAAGGAAGACAATCACTCATCAGAGTTTAAAGACTTTGGTGGAACAGAATCACAAACAAGAACATTAAATATTATATTGAAACACTGGTTCTTGTACAATCACTGAAGTTAAGCAATGTTGATCCTGGTTGGTATTTAGATGGGTGTCTGCTTGGAAATACCAGGTGCTGTAAGCTTGGATGTGCAGGTGATGTAATAATTAATAGTACAGAATTGGAAATCAGAGAGCCAAGTTCCAGTTTCAGTGGGATTTGTTATACTGACTCATGCAAAAATAACCTTGGGAAAGGTATGAATTCACATCATTTCTCCCCATATATGGGCTAATTATCAGGACTTGTATCAGTAAATCATTATTATTTCAAATAACTTTTTACAATCTAAAAATAATTTCTGGTTTTAAATAGCCTGCAAAAAGTTGATAATCCATAAAAATAATTAATCAATAACAAAAAACATTATCAAGTAACAAAAATCACATGACTTTAAAAGAAATAATTTGAAATTCATAATCTGGAGTTTTATTTTCATATATTACTAATTAATATGTGCGTTGTGGTGTAGTGGATATTGACTTGGAACAACAAACCGGGGTACCGAGTTTGAATTCCAGTTGAATTCCTTGCATTCACTTATGCACAAATACCCTTGGGAAAGGTATTAATCTATCTCTTCCCTCCAGTTATGGGTTAAATAGCAGGATAGATTGGGTTTTATAGCTTTGGATGGCAACTAGTCTACCATAGAAAGCAATGGCAACCTACTGTGGGATAATCTTCTGCCCAGACAGTGATGTCTCCTTCGAGACATGATCACCCAAATCGTGTATCATGTATGGCACTTAACTAACTGACTGATTACCAATTAATAAGAACTTCAAATTATGAATTTTAAAAAAAATTATTTATTTATTACAATTTCTTGCTAAGAATAGAGTTAAGTCATATACTGGTTCAAATTATATCTCTGAATCACTCTCTATTTGTTTGCCGGATGTGAACACTAAGAAAGTAAAAACAAAAATATAAAATGTCACTCTCTACACGGGGTGGGGGGTTGGGGGGGGGCTGAGTATCATCTCCAGCTCACAAAACAAATCTCCTCAAACAAAATATAAAATATAATATGAAAGGATCCAATCATGAATGTTGCTGCCAAACTTTTACAAAATTTAATTAACCTTCTTTTTTAATATTCATGATTTTGAGCACTTAATCTTTGTGCATTGCGGTGCAATGGATATCAGCTCAGAATATTAATCTGTCTCTTCTCCCTCCAGCTATGGGTTAAATAACAAAGCAGATTGAGTTCTCTAGCCTTGTTTGGCAACCACTCTACTACAGGAAGAAATGGTCACCTTCTGCAGGAAAATCATCTGCCTAGTCAATCATTGATTGAAAAAGACATGATCACCCAAGCATGTATCATATATGGTACTGAACTAATTGAATCTTTGGTAATATGAAAAACAATTGGAAAAAGGATTATTTATGGTTACTTGTAAAACTTGATACTTTTTCTTTTCACATCTTTGCAGCAAGGTATCTATTTTGCTATTTTTCATTAAATTAAAAGCTTCAACACTTTTACACAAGATGTTTTTGTTGTGGACTCGGTAAAAAGTCCTGCAAGAATAATACAAAACAACCAAAATAGGAAATAATGAATATATATTAAACACGGCAAAATACAACACTTGGAACTTTGTTAGTAGAACGATAATATGGGTTAGTGTGTAATACTATATTTCGACCCTTGAACTGGGACTCAAAATGGTCGTTACAGAAGCAGTGTTCGTTGACAACTTTCGGCTGAGTTCAGGGTGCTCTCCTCAGGCTACTTACTCAGACTACCTGCTGGCTATCTCCCAGGCTGATTACTCTCACCTCTTGTGAGGGGAGGTATATGTAATGGTTGGAAGAGTTCATTCTGTGGTGGGTGATACCACCATGACAGTTTTCATAAGTGCAATTGAAAGAAATACCATGAAAAAGTGGGTAATTTTGGCAACAACCACAGCAAAACTATCATCATCATCATCACTTCCTATCATTGACTGTAATCTATGACACCATGTTTTTTTTAACTCCAGATTCTACGTGGTCACATGGCTAGCGTGGTCCAAGTTCAAATTCTGACCAGCCGTAGCCTCTTGTTCAGCTTCTCCAAGGACAAGGTTTTGCGTATCTGGGACATTCAGCTCCAAGTCTGCTTGCAACGACTGGCAGGAATTTTCCCAAAAGGCGGAGATGGTAAGGATTTGCATTATACCTCCAATACAGTGGTAGACCTATTTTTATGGGACTTTGAAGCTTGAACAGATATGGGGCCCCCTTCACAACCAACAATGATAGATTCAAGGATCCAGTTGTCAAAATATAGTCTCTGAAGATATTCTGTCAAAGCTGCAAGCCCCCAAGAAAATTTTGAAATTTGACCAATTACAGGGGAATTTTGATTCCATATGAAATGGTATTAAAGCTACTTCAACTCATTGGCTTATGATTCTATCACTAAAATGGCCTCATTCATTTATTAAAAAAAGTTACCTCAGGAGGTCTCTCTTGAATTAGAGGCCCTGAAGTTTCAGCTTCATTAGTTTCATAATAGATCTACCACTGCTCCAATGACATCATTTTGTCTTAAAATATATTAAAAATCTGTGAAATATTGAATAACAAACAAAAACATACAGAACAATTAAACAGTGCTTGTCATTTCCTTGTGAAGCAAATTCAGTTCTCATTATTGTGACCTTGTGTCAGACTAAACTAAATTTACTCAATATCTAAGATTGCATATGTAGAGTAAGCAAAATTCATTATATGTCATTGTGTTTCATTTAACTCAGGATTAAATGCACAGGTCACATAGCTTCTTCTTCTGCTATGTGTCATGTCTCTTCAGTATGTTGGTGATCATGGCTCTCTACAATGTCCTGTCCTTTGTAGCTCTCAATTTTTTTAAATTTTTGCTATCTCTTTTGAACTGTGTTCTGCCATCTATTTACTTAAGTTCTCTAGATAGGTTATGTGTTGTTTTTTCCTGTCCCTCTTGCTTTCCAATTGTGAGTATCAAATTTTCCAAGCTTTCTTTCCTCATTATATTCCTTAGAAATTTCAAGTATTTCTTTCTGGTGTTAATATAAGTGTCCTTTTCATTTCCATTTTCTCTAAAACTTTGTCATTTCTCTAATGTTTGGTGCATGGTATTCTCAGCATCCTTCTGTAGAACCACATTTTTGTTGCTTTAGGTATCTTCTTTATCTGTGAAGTGATTGTTCAGCATTCACTGCCATATAGAAGGACTGATATTACATAACAGTTCAGTACTCTTTTCTTTGTTTCTAATGAAATTTTCCTATTTCTTAATTCTTTGCTTAGATTTTGGAAGGTATCCTTCATTATCCTAATGCAGATTTCATTGTTAAAGCAGATATTTAAGTTGTACGTGTTTGATTTTGGAATCTCCAATTTGTAAGTTTCATGTTTGGCTGTTCATTTTACTGACAACCATGACTTCTGTCTTCTTGCAATTGATGTTTGGTTCTTTCTTCTCACTTTCTTTCACTAACTTCTGGCGGAGCACAGTAATGTGTCTGCTATCAACATTGTGTCATCTGCATATCTTATCATGTTAAGATCGTCAGGATTACAGTAAATGACCACATACATACACACACACACACACACACACACACGTATATATTCTTCTTCTTCATGTGCCCTGTCCTTTCAGAACGTAGGCGATCATGGCCCTCCACATCTCCCTATCCCTGGTGGCTCTTAGCATACTTTCTCCTGTTACACTGCGCAGCCCTTGTTCTCTCATCCACCTGATCAGGCCCTTCAAATATGTTATCCGCTGCTTTCCCCTGTCTCTTTTTCTCTCTATCTGGCCTGTTAGTATCAGGTTCTTCAAGCCCTCCTTCCTCATTGCATGTCCTAGAAACTTTAGCTGTCTCTCCCTGATGCTCAGTATTAATTTTCTTTTCGTTTCCATCATTTCCAAAACCTCGTCATTGCTCACATGCTCGGTCCACGATATCCGCAGCATCCTTCTGTAGAACCACATTTCAGCTGCTTCAAGTTTTCCCTTCATCTTTGTTGATATTGTCCAACATTCACTGCCATATTAAAGAACTGACATCGCATAGCAATCCAGTACTCTTTTCTTTGCTTCTAGTGAAAGTTTCCTGTCTCTTAATACTTTACTCAACTTCTGGAAGGCATCCTTGTGTTTTTG
Organism: Ascarosepion bandense; assembly: GCA_037127315.1. Lineage (NCBI taxonomy): Eukaryota > Metazoa > Mollusca > Cephalopoda > Sepiida > Sepiidae > Ascarosepion > Ascarosepion bandense. Next base: position 2,574,836 of record JBBBDQ010000496.1, read on the forward strand.
ATCTCAGGAATATAAATGTATATAAACTGATGTGACCACAAAGTGAGGGGTCAGTTTATATATTGATTGAAATATGGAATTGATCCCCCACTTTATATCCACAGCATCCTTCTGTAGGACCACATTTCAATTGCTTCAAGTTTTTCCTTCACCTTTGATGATATTGTCCAACATTCACTGCCATATTGAAGAACTGACATCACATAACAATCCAGTATTCTCTTCTTTGTTTCTAGTGAAAGTTTCCTGTATCTTAATACTTTACTCAGCTTCTGGAATGTGTCCTTCTCCATGTCAATTCGGCTTTGGATCTCTGTATCGCACTTTTCATCTTCAGTTAGAACACTTCCCAGATATTTAAGTTTTCATACCTGCTTGATTTTAACATCCCCCACCTGTATTTGGCACTTTGGGCTGCTCTTTTTGCTCATGATCATGCATTCAGTTTTCTTGCAGTTTATTTATAGTCCCTTCTTGTCACTCTCTTCAGCTATCTTCTGCAGGACGTCCTGCAGTTTTCTTTCCATGATTAAAAATATCTTCATGGAAAATAATGAAAAGTACATCAGCTTACAACAATAAATCCCCCAAAAATATAAACACTGTCTGGAAGGGAAAATAGACATAATCACCTTCCTGAACCAACAGAAATTACTAGATAAACAATCAGAATATATCTCTAATTTCAAACATGAAAATAAATTTTTACTACATTACTTAAAAATCAGGAACAAATAAAGAATACCTTGTGAAACACCACCATGTTAAATGCAGATATATGCACCATATACAACTCAGATAATATAACATATTTTAGACATAGCCAATACTTCAAACAAATATGATAACAAGCCCCCCCCACAAATGAAAATAAACAAAAAATTTGTGGTGCAGTGGATATGGGCTTGAAACGAGAAATCGGAGAGCCAAGTTTGAAATCCAGTTGAATTCTCTGTATTTACTTACATGCAAATACCCTTGGATGCATTTATATATAAAAAAATAATAATAATGTCTAAAAAGGGATTCTGTTGAGTCCTACTTTTTATTACAAAAAAGTTTGAATTCATGAAGTAGTTGTAAAAATAAGGAAATTAGAAATAGAACATTTGGAAAATGCTAGAACGGTTGAGAAAATTCGAGTAGATTCGAGAGAATTCGAAATGTTCTAGAAATATGCAAATTAGGTGTTAGCCCCTATAAAAATAGGTTTTGAGAAGAGATTAGTTAATTGTTAACAGGATTTGCTGACATTATCAACTCCGGCTTTGAGTCAAGGATTTATATCCAGCCGAAAGAATCTCTAAGAAAAGTTGCTAACTAACTAAAATCTGAAAGAGAACCTCATGGAACTAAAAGGGTAAATAGATATTTTTGACTCTTTCATTGACCAAACTAAAAATTATTCTTTATATACACATTTGAGGATTTCCTAAAAGTATAGCACTTAAATTTCTTCGCTATCTTAACTGGGTAAATATATTTGACACCTTCTTACCCCTTCATAACACTTATCCGTCACTCTGCCAGTAATATACTGTTTTCTATTTGAATGCAAAAACTGTATATTTGTAAATATTTTTATTTAATGTTTTTGTAAATTGAATATTTGTCTGTGATTTAACTCTGAGTTTTGGTTAATCAATACTTTTCTTTTGTTACACTTAACACGAAACAACTTACTGCTTATACAACAGCTTTGTTTGATCCACACTGAGTGCCCCATACTCTTGGTCTTACGTCACATCTAATCTATGCTTAAAAAATCACCACAATACAACAATTTTCTTCTCTTGAGTCGGCCTTTGACCTTGTATTGGGTAAACATTAGAGAGAGATAAAAACATTATTTTTGACATGTGTGTTGTCACTGGTAATAAAAAATTAAAAAGCTAGTAACTGGTTTCTCTCAGAATTTTTTGAATAAAGATTTATCATTAGTTACACTATTTACAAGCAGACTGGATGTGCGTTGTGGTGCAGTGGATATCAGCTCTGAACGAAAAATTTGAGAGCCTAGTTCAAATTCCAGTTGAATTCCTTGCATTCACTTACGTACAAATACCCTTGGGAAAGGTACTAATCCATCTCTTCTCTCCAGTCATGGGTTAAATAACAAGACAGATTGGGTTCTGTAGCCTTGGCTGGCAACCAGTCTACCGCAGAAAGTAATGGCAACCTACTGCGGGATAATCTTCTGCCCAGTCAGTCATGTCTCTTTCAAGACACGATCACCCAAGTGTGTTTCATGTATGGCACTAACCTGACTGACACTATTTACATGCAGACTATTATCCTCATCTGTGTTGTTGTGATTACAATGTTTTGGTTGGTGTGACCTCTGGTCTTCATCAGGTGTTTATTGATCAAGCTAATCTACATTCATGAAAGGAAGAAGTGTAGTCATCAAGCCCTATGGAATAAAGTGAAAATTCTGGAGAAGGAAGAACGTTAAAGTGTTAGACATTTGAAAGAATCTGTGCATTTGAGGATCTCCTTCGTAGGCCTTGTATAGAAAGGAACACAATATGAGAGCTATTAATGAAGAAAGAAACATAACCGACAAGGAGATAGAAGATGGCAATTAAACTATTGGAGATTGGAGATTGTAGCTATCAGGGAAGCAAGTATGTGGAAGGGAGTTCCACAGGGGGGGGGAAGTGCGAGAAAAGAAACTGTAAAGGTAGAAGGGGCACTTTCTGCTGTCCATCTTTAAGGATATCTTGTCTTGTTCTTTTCTTTAGTTTGACTCAGTTATTTCTCACCCTGCGTCCATTGAGTATGCACTACCCAGTACAGTGATTGAACTCATATTTACTTGAACTCATATTTACTGTTGCCAAATTCATGAAGCAACCCATTAATCTACTTGGCTGTCGTCCTGTGATAGTTAATGCCCAGTGACTGAAACATTGTGATAATAACACAAAGATGAGGACAGTAGTCTACAAAAACAGTTTGTTTCTTTGTCTGGATGACATAACTGACAGTTTAAAGGCTGACACCAACAATATCCATAATCTCTCTGTAAGGCTTGTCAGTATGTTTGTGCAGCATTACAATTTTTATATACTTCTTTGGAGTCATGTCTATCTCAGACAATGGCCGTAGGACAACTAATCGACATTTGAGACAATAGTCTATCTCAGACAATGGTCGTAGGACAACTAATCAACATTGGAGACAATAGTCTATCTCAGACAATGGCTGTAGGACAACTAATTGACATTTGAGACAAGAGTCTATCTCAGACAATGGCTGTAGGACAACTAATCAACATTGGAGACAATAGTCTATCTCAGACAATGGCTGTAGGACAACTAATTGACATTTGAGACAAGAGTCTATCTCAGACAATGATAGTAGGACAACTAATCGACATTTGAGACAATAGTGATAAAAATCTGAAGTAATCGCAGATGAAACAATATTTTTCAAGGACAAACAAATTTCATCATAAACCCCAAAAATAGTTTCCTATTAGTGCACACCACTGCAATTGACCTAATCTAAAGTAGAAATAGAAATCGATTACACTCTATCACTCCAGTGGGTCTAAAACTGACCGCATGGTAAAAGAAAGGAAACTAAAGTAGTTGTTTCAATTAATTTGCACAAGGGTGTACATTTCTATGTTAAAATGACCAACAATACATTTTATAGCAAAACGACCAACAATAAGACATTCAGTCAGTTAGTTAAGTGCCATACGTGAAACACACTTGGGCGATCATGTCTCGAAAGAGACATGACTGACTGGGCAGAAGATTATCTCGCAGTAGGTTGCCATTGCTTTCTGCGGTAGATTGGTTGCCAGCCAAGGCTATAGAACCCAATCTGCCCTGTTATTTAACCCATACCGGAAGGAAGAGACAGATTAATACCTTTCCCAAGGGTATTTGCACATAAGTGAATGCAATGAATTCCGAGCTGATATCCACTGCACCACAACGCACAATAAGACATTACAAAAGTATAAAAAATACATTTTTATAGTAAAATTACTAGTAATAAATTTTATGAAAAATTATCAACATTACATTTTTGTAGTGAAATTAAACAGCAATACATTAAAAAATTATCAACAATACATTTTTATAGTGAAATTAGCAGTAATACATTAAAAAAATTAACAACAATACATTTTGGTAGTGAAATTAGCAGCAATACCTTTTAAAAAATTAACAACAATACATTTTTGTAGTGAAATTACCAGCAATACATGGAAAAAAAATAAACAACAATACATTTTATCATCTATGAACTCTCTATCTATAAAACACCTGTTTACTTTGAAAATGTGTTACGTGTTAAGTGTAACAAAAAAAAAAAAATGAATGACCAAAACTCAGAGATAAAAATCACAGACAAATATTTAATTTACAAAACACACCAAATAAAATATTTACAAATATACAATTTTTGTTGCATTCAAAACAAGAAACATAGAGTTTACTGCTGGCGAGTGTTATGAAGAGAGAAGGGGAAGGTAAGGAGTCAAGTATCTTTACCCAGTTAAGATAGCAAAGAAGTTTAAGTGCTATACTTTTTTTGAAAATCCTCAAATGTGTATATAAAGAATATTTATTAGTTTCATCAATGAAAGAATCAAAAATATGTATTTACCCATATAGTTCCATGAGGTTCTCTTTCAGGTTTTAGTTGGTCGACAACTTTTCTTAGAGATTTTTTTCGGCTGGGCCAGAGTTGATAATGTCAGCAAACCCTGTTAACAACTGACTACTCTCTTCCCAAAACCTATTTTTATAGGGGTTAACACCTAATTTGCATATTCTAGAAACCTTTAGAATTTGCTAAATTTTACTCAGATTTTCTCAGACATTCTGGCATCTCCTAAACGTTCTATTTCTAATTTCCTTATTTTTACAACTACTTCGTGAATTCAAACTTTTTTGTAATAACAAGTAGGACTCATTAGAATCCCTTACTAAAACTTTTTAGACATTATTAATATTATTTGTATATATAAATGTATCCTTGTAACACTTCCCCGCTTCAGAGTAAAAGTTTTGAAATCATAATGATAAAGTTTCATGAGACAATATCAGTCTATTTTTTTGTTGTTAAGCAATCAATCATAATATCATAATTTTTTTTTTTTGAAAAGTTATCCTCTAGATAAAGCATCTGCAATAACATTGTTCCTTCCTTTAATGTGTTTTATAATAATGTCATGTTCTTACAGGAGAAGACTCCATCTTGTAAGTCTTTGATTTTTGTTAGTCATTTTTTGAAGAAATGTTAGTGGATTATGGTCAGTATAAATCAGAACAGGATGAACGGTAACATTGAGGTAAAAGTCAAAATGTTGTAGTGTTGATAACACCACCATGCATTCTTTTTCAATAATGGAATATTTCTTCTGGTAGGTGTTTAACTTTTTTAATGGCTCTATCGATGTCTTCATCATCTTCTTGGATTAAAACTTTTTTGTAATAACAAGTAAGACTCAACAGAATCCTTTACTACAACTTTTTAGACATTATTATTATTATTTTAATATATAAATGCATCCTCATAACAAATGTAAAATTATGCATTCTTACAATTCTTAGTTCAAATCAAAAGTTTTAAAATTTTTTGTAGCAGATTAAAAGTAAAATCTTTTTCTCATTATCAGAATGACTTGAAAATAAGAAAGAAAGGCAAATCTTCATACAATCCTTCAGAAGTGGTTAAAAGTAACAGATTTGTTTGTAGTCTATCCATGTGTTTTTTGTATCAACAATATCTTATTAAATTAGGATATAGGAATCCTGACAAAGTTTTAAAGTTGACAAGTAGAAATATTTCATGAAAATAGATTTAATAGGAAATAGATTGCATTTGCCTTATTCAAGGCTTTGTCCAAGCCGCATGCATCCTAGGTGGGTTGAGCCAACTTCCTTCCCGATGGAGAAAGTTTCATTGGGATTTATTTAAGGGCAGGGTCCCAAGTCCTACCCTGTTATTTAACCCATAACTGGAGGGAGGGGACAGATTAATACCTTTCCCAAGGGTACTAGCATATAAGTCAATACAGGGCATTCAACTGGAATTCAAAATTGGCTCACCAATTTCTCTTTCTGAGCCGACATTTACTGCACCACAACGCACATTGTTCAAGGCTTCATCAGATTTAAAAACAAAAGAGTGAAATGTATATATGTGTGTTTGTTTAAATAAATAAATCAAATTAGTTCAAATCAAAAGATTTTACTTTTCCCAGCATTTTTGTATCAGGTTAAAGTTAAATCATCTTCTAACTATTAGAATATCTCAAAAGTAAGTAAACCTTTTCCAAAATTAATCCAAGGCAGATCCTCATACAATCCTACAGAATATATATAGCTGAAACCATAGAATCGAATACAAAATCTTTAGATTTTGGTAATAAATGACCCATAGAGGTGTTGATATGTCGCTAAAGAAAAACAACCAAACCAAAGTGACAGGCACATGTAACCAAGTAAAATTCAGAATTGTACTTTAGGGTATAGCAGTTTCATTTTCTTTTAGTGTTGTTGTTATGTGAATAAATGTCTCAAAGTTGAAACCTTGTGCCAGACTAAACTAAATGTTTCTTATGTAACTTTTGTATTAATATCTAAATTCACTTCAGTTGCTTTTCTCGGTTTAATACCTGGTTTTTATTTCATCACTCGTTCTTGCTCCATGCATGAATGGCTAATTTACAGTGATTATATTACCAAAATTTTTAAGGTGTGCAAAATTTTCTTATTTATTTATAATTCAAGGTAGATAGGCCTATATTTTGATGAATCTCTTCCTGCTGGCTTCTTTTCTCATTACGGCATCTGCTTCTATCAGCTCTCTGACTCATTACCGTATAGAATTTTTGTCTATTCAATTACTTGTATCAAGTGTAGACAACAAAAAATATATTTTGGAAGAAATATAAAGAAATATTAAAAAGAAGTTGATGTTAATATCTGAGTATCATGCTGAGATATATGTGAGATGCTCCAAAAATAATGTTTTCTTTGTATTTCCTCGAGAATTACAACAGATATAGAAAGATGGCACAACTATTTACTCCTGTCTTAGTAGCAAGTCCAAGAAAGTAAGATTGGTAACTTTTCTCTAAAAGAACTTCCAATTAGTAGTGATTACTTTTGTAAAGAAATTCCAATCAGTGGCAACTACTCTTGAAAAGGACTTCCGATCAGTGGTAACTGCTCTTGAAAATGACTGCTAGTCAGTGAGAGCTGTTTTTGAAAAAGACTGCCAAACAGTGGCATCTGTGCTTGGAAATGACTGCTAATCAGTGGCAACTACCCTTGAAAAGGACTGCCAATCAGTGATAACTGCTCTTGAAAATGACTGCTAATCAGTGGCAACTATTCTTGAACAGGACTTTTTAATCAGTGGCAATTGCTATAGAAAAGTAATTCCAGTCAGTAGTAAATGCTCTTGAAACTGAACTTCAATCAGTGGCAACTGCTCTTGAAAATGACTGCTAATCAGTGGCAACTGCTCTTGAAAAGAACTTCTAATCAGTGGCAACTGCTCTTGCAAAGGACTTTTAATCAATGGCAACTGCTTACAAAAAGGACCTACAATTATTGACAACTGCTCTCAAAAAAGGACCTCCAATAAATGACAACGGCTAAGGAAAAAGGATTCAAATCGGTAGTAACTGCTCTTGAAAATGACTGCTAATCAGTGGCAAATGCTTGTGAAAAGAAATTCCAATCAGTGGCAACTGCTTTTGAAAATGACTACCAATCAGTGGCAACTATTCTTGAAAATGACTGCCAATCAGTGGCAACTGCTCTTGAAAATGACTTCCAATCAGTGGCAACTGCTTTTGAAAATGACTACCAATCAGTGGCAACTATTCTTGAACAGGACTTTTTAATCAGTGGCAATTGCTATAGAAAAGTAATTCCAGTCAGTAGTAAATGCTCTTGAAAATGAACTTCAATCAGTGGCAACTGCTCTTGAAAAGGACTTTTAATCAATGGCAACTGCTTACAAAAAGGACCTACAATTATTGATAACTGCTCTCAAAAAAGGACCTCCAATCAATGACAACTGCTCTCAAACAGGACCTTCAGTTTCAAGAGCAAAAAATATTTTGTAAATTCTAATGAACCTAAAACAATATTAATTTAACTTAATTCCAATAGATACCTTTTCCCCTAAACTCCATGAGAACAACTTTTTCTAACTTCTTTGGCTTATATTTTCCACTGACACAAAGTGATGCGCTTATATTGAATCAATTGCTAGGTCTACTGTTAAGAAAATTTGTTCAGTGTTGTGCTAGACAATTTTTCTCGCCGGAATTTGTCTTGCACATTTATAAATGTACCGTTCATTCATGCATTGAAAAACGCTGTCACTTCTCATTCTGTGCTCCTACTGAACATCACAAGATCTTTAACAAAATTCAAAGAGGGTATGTAATGTAAATAATCCTGACCTGTCCTCTAAATTTAAGTCACTTTTTCATTCATATAGCCCAGAGGTAGAATCGCCGACTGACGCCAATTTGGTTGGGTTTCAATTCTGAGTTAAAAAAGCAATCGGAGTCTAACTGTACTGATAAGCTGTGATACAGCGAAACAGATCTGTCTGCGGATGACAATATATATATATATATATATATATATATATATATATATATATATATATAATGAAATAGCACCTAATGAGCCAAACGAACCTACCTAGGGAAAGATCCATTTAGGTGAAACCTAGGTAGGTTTGTTAGGCTCATTAGGTGCTATTTCTTTAGTTTGCGCTACCTTTGTATTGAGCACTTTCTGTTAGATGATTACTCGGGTTGAGTTTTTTGTTTGGGCTTCGTGCAGATTTCAGTCCGAACACTTTTGATTGACTTTCATGCTCTAAGCTCTTTCTTTTTTTCCTACCATTTTTTCCTTCGTTCGATAGTTTTCAAGGAAGGTTTTCGAGATGAGTATAATTATAATCTTGTTTTTATATATATATATAAAATAATGTATTTCATACTATTTTTAGTTATTTATTGCTAAGTGGATAATTCTAAATGAAAATAGAATGGTTCTTTTGTTATTATTACTTTGCAAAATTTTACAAGGCAAATAGCGACAATTTACCCATCGCACCTTGTAGATTTGCCATATATTTTGTTACACACATGACAGATCGAAAGCAAGAGGGACAGAGTGAGACAACGCTTGATCTACACTACCGGCCATAATTATTAGGCCACCCCAGTGTTTTTAAAAGAAATGATGTATTTCATACTATTTTTAGTTATTTATTGCCAAGTGGATAATTCTAAATGAAAACAGAATGGTTCTTTTGTTATTATTACTTTGCAAAATTTTACAATGCAAATAGCGACAATTTACCCATCGCACCCTGTAGATTAGCCGTGTATATATATATATATATATATATATATATATATATATATATACTACCAGACATAATTATCACGCAAGCCTAGTTTTTTCAAATAAATGATGTATTTCATACTATTTTTAGTTATTTATTGCCAAGTGGATAATTCTAAATGAAAATAGAATGGTTCTTTTGCTATTATTACTTTGGAAAATTTTACAAGGCAGCCAGGAAGCCTTTGCTTTGGCCAGCCAATAAGAAGAAGAGACTAACATGGGGAAGAGAGCACAAAAAGTGGACACCAGTCAATTCATTTGATGCTTATGTTATTGTGCAGTATATATATATATTGTAATTTTGTTATCATAATGGTTTATAAAAGCATTATACCACTACACAAAAGATTTCATGTTTCAGAGCATTATTGTTCTTCTTCAGGTGATATTTTAAAACAAATAGTGAAAATTATTTTTTTTTAAATATAAAAGGAATTGATGGTTATTGAGAAAGTTAAAGAGAGTCAGTTGTAGGAAGTTAAACACTATGATTATGAGTGTGTCTGTATTATTCAATCAAAAGTGAGAATTAGGTTGAACTATAAAGTTAAACATTTAGGTCATATGAAGGTGAATTATTCCATTATGTCATGATAAAATGGCACTTTTTATCTCCCTGGGAAAGATACATACTAGGAACATATATAATTCAAATGTGTAGACATTAATTTTTGACAGCAGGTCAGATTTTAAGAGTTTTTTTTTTCTTTTTTTAATCATATCACACCAAACAAAGTGGTAACGCCACTGATGCACAGGGGGCTATGTAAAAGTGAAAAGACTGGAAAAGAGAAAGCCGGAAACCACATCCTAAACAGGGAACAAGGGATGAGCCTCTTCACCTGTTCAATAGACATGGGTGGAGTGTGAACCGGGCGATAGTTTAGTCTATCTACTCCAATTGAAAAAAAAAAGAAAAGAGTGAAAAGATTGGAAAAGAGAAAGCCGGAAACCACATCCTAAACAGGGAAGAAGGGATGAGTCTTTTCACCTGTTCAATAGATGTGGGTGGAGTGTGAACCGGGCGATAGTTTGGTCTATCTACTCCAATTAAAAAAAAAGCTCAGGTTGGTGACTTGCTAAGTTTTAACTTAGTTAAAGTCCAGTCAAAGGAATTTCTGCTAAAAAACAAAACCAATCCTTCAATTAGGCATGAAAAGTTTAAAATTAAGCAAAAATTAAGCAAAGACAAAAAAAAAATGGCTTACTTTTAACAATATTCAAGACAGTTGATTTCATCCCAAAACACACATTGTTTCTGCTAGTGAGTTGAAAAAAAAAATATTTTTTAACTTTTTGGCCAGAAAGCAATGTGGACATGGGAGGGTCAATTAAATAGCCAGTTTGACCTAGAGAAATTTAATTTTTATTCTACCGTATTTGTTAAAGGAGGTAAATTGCTTAGGTTAAAATTTGAATTAAGTAATTATGGTATACTATAGTATATCAGAGTTATTAAAAAAAAATAAGCATTGTGTAGGTTATTAATTTTAATAAGATAATTGTTATGTAATGAAGAACATAAATTATAAATGAACATTATAATTAATTAATATTCAGGTGTCATACTTCCAAGTACTTTGGAATGTTATTCTATTTGGTTCAGGTGTTGTCCTGATGTTGTTATGTAAATGGTTCTTAATTCTGGCAAATTCAAATGTTTGAGATTTAATTTCAACTCATTTAAATCATGTAAATGGTCAAACAGATTTTTATGTGTGTGTTTTATTTCAAACATACTTCAATATACAGAGCAGGACACTTTATTCAATATTGACTGCTTCTCTTTCTTAACAACCTCCAGAATTTGGAGTCTTTCATTGCACTGTGTCCTGCCTAAAATTTTGGTGTTGCCAATTAAAATTTGTCTAAACTGCAAGAAAACTGAATGCACAGTCATCAGCAAAACGAGCAGCCCAAAATGCCAAATACAGGTGGGAGATACTAAAATCAAGCAGGTACAAAAATTCAAATACCTGAGAAGTGTTCTAACAGAAGACAGAAAGTGCGATACAGAGATACAAAGGTAAATTAGCATGACGAAGGGCGCATTCCAGAAGTTGAGTAGAGTATTAAGAGACAGGAAAATTTTGCTAGTAACAAAAAAAAAGATGGATTGCTATGTGATGTCAGTTTTTCAATATGGCAGTGAATATTGAACAATATCATCAAAGATGAAGGAAAAACTTGAAGCAACTGAAATCTGGTTCTACAGAAGGATGCTTAGGATATCATGGATTGACCACATGAGCAATGATGAGATTTTGGAAAGAATGGAAACTAAAAGGAAATTTATACTGAGCATCAAGAAGAGACCACTAAAGTTCCTGGGACATGCAATGAGGAAGGAGGGCTTGGAGAACCTGATACTAACAGGTCAGATAGAGGATAAAAGAGACAGAGGAAAGCAGTGGATAATATATTTGAAGGTCCAGAGCAGGAGGATGACAGAATGGGAGTTGCGTGGTATAACAGGAGAAAGTGTGCTAAGAGCCACCAGGGATAGGGAGATGTGAAAAGCCATGATCGCCTACGTCCTGAAAGGACAAGGCATATAGAAGAAAAAGGATGTGAATATTATTTTGTCGATTTGTCATATGTTCATCTATATGTGCACAAATTACACTAAATTTTGACAAATGACAGATAACCCATCTGAGAGGGTGGTGCAAAAAAAAAAAATCGCACACACCTGACACTGATTTATGATTTGGTGAACTTGTATACATCACTGATGTACATTTCTGGGTAGAGTTTAAATATAGCCTATTTATTTGTATATCTTCTGTTTATTGGCTATTTTTCAAATAAGTTTAAACTGATTGGTCATGTCTGTGGCTAACACTTGCCAAAATCTGTATTTGGTTCAAGTTGCTGTGTGGGCAGAAAAAAGATATGTTTTGTAGTTTTTATTTCTTATTTTGTTTTCAACTATTTTCACCTTCAGCTGAAGGAGAGTTCTCATCACTTGATCTGGGAACATTCTGGAAAGGTGTTGATATTGCCTGCCACATTAGAATAAACTCAAAAATTTCCGCCAGAGTGGAAATCGTTTAAAGTTTCTCCTTTCTTTAGCTTCTTTTTATCTTTAAAAATATATGCGAATTGGAAGTTTTTCTCTTTTTATGATGTCCGCTCAAGTTGCCAAAAAACAAGTAAGTGATAAATCTACAGGTGGATGTTCTTATCAAAAATATAATGTGACATAATAATTGATGAGTTCAATCCCTGGTCTGGTTAGTGCAGACTTAGACATAGTAAAAATTAGTAGAGCAGTCACTGAGCAGTACTAAGAACAAGATATCCCTAGACATAGTGGAACAAAAACAATCTGTGCCCATAGATTACATGAAGGGTTCAGTTTGAAATTCCCAGGTTACTCAGATTAAAGAAGATAGTGGAACACATCTGTCAAAATGTTGAAAGACACCTGAAGATGACAGGGGAACACATTAGTCAAAATGTTGCAGACAGAGAGGATGATATTATTCTGAATGTAAAGTAGGAAAATAAAAAAAAGATTTTTCCATATAGTCACCACCATTGACTTGGTATACACACACACACACACAAATATATATATATATATTTTCCATTTGTAAACGAGTTATTATGTGACCTAGGTTTCTACCATGAGTCTTCAGACAATTTGAAAATTTGGAAGTGCAAATCACCTGAAGACACCACTCATGGTAGAAACCTAGGTCACATAATAACTTGTTTACAAATGGAAAATATTCAAAAGTTCTACAATATAATTGTATTGAACATTTTTTAATACAAATGTGCACTGGTCTAACTTTATTATGACTGGAAACTAAGTAATTAAACAATCAATATATATATATATTCTTTATTTGTAAACGAGTATATATATATATATATATATATGCCTGGGGATGATGTTTTAACACCAAAACTTTATAGCTATTAAGTATGCCATTATTATTATAATAATAATTACCGTATATTTATGCTCTACTTTTGTATTGAGCACTTAATATCTAACTGTGGAATATACTTCCATTAGTAAGCATTACTTTTATTATTAAAATATATAGGAGAGTAAATGATAACATTTATTTTGAGAATACATATACAATTATGAATGTGCCTGTACCATAAAAAATGACAACAATGTCAGTCAGTCAGTTAAGTGCCATACGTGAAACACGCTTGGGCGATCATGTCTTTTTCGCGACATGACTGACTGGGCAGAAGATTATCCCGCAATAGGTTGCCATTGCTTTCTGCAGTACACTGGTTGCCGACCAAGACTATAGAACCCAATCTGTCCTACTATTTAACCCATAACTGGAAGGAAGAGACGGATTAATACCTTTCCCAAGGATATTTATGCGTAAGTGAATGCAATGGATTCAACTGGAATTTGAACTCGGCTCCCCGGTTTCTTGTTCCAAGCCGATATCCACTGTACCACAATGTATTTATCACTAAATCACACAGTTATATAAAACTGTATAGAGTATATATTCTACGCAGTTTTATAGAGTATGTATTCTATGCAGTTTTAGAGTATATAATTCTTCTGTGTCTTTTATAGTGTCCGTCTAATCCTTATTTTCTCATAAGGTTTGTTTTACGTATGCGTGATTTATTACTGTGTCTGTATTATGTGATATGTTTGATCTGATGTATCTATTCTCAATTTATTTCTGGTTTAAATAATACAACCCTCACTTCCCCTGTTAAAAACGTTTTTTTTTATATTCTGAGCGAATTTATTTATTTTTCAATTTTTTCTATATTATATTGTCTGAATGAAACAATACATTATAACATTGTTGAAATAAATCTTGATCTATAACCATTTAACTATGTGCTGAGTTTCCCTCTCAATATTTTATAATGCTCTGGATAATGCCCATTGACCTCTCTATTTTTATCTAATTAATAATCAATTGGATAAAACCTTTTGGATTATCCTCTCTGTCTTTACAGGTCTGCCAATCACTCCTACACACACACACACACACACACACACACACACACACACAACTGTCTTTATTGTAAAAGAGATTATATATATATATATTCTTCACTACCTAATGACACAATTATTGCAAGAAAAAAAATAGTAAGGCACTGTTAAAGAGCAAACATGTGGTAAGTGTTTTCATAACTGGTAGTAAAGTTTAATAATTGGTAGTAAAGTGATTGAACTGAGCCAATTCTGCCTCGTTATTGTCTCTCTAATGAACTGAGCTGACATTGCCTCACTAGTGTCTCTCTCTCCTTGAATGTGACAGGAGGGATATATATATATATATATATATATATATATATTAGAGATCCACATACAAGCCTGTTTTGCTGTATCACTGCTCATCAGTGTGGCTAGACATCCACTTGTTTTCTCTCCAGGATCAAAACTCGACCAATTTGGTGTCAGTCGGAGTCACTAACCTGTAAGCCATACGTGCGTGAAATCAGAGAAGGGAAATTTTAGCATGTTATATACAAGCTGTGTTAACATAATATAACCAATACACAAGCCTATTCCACCTAATGTACACTTACTTTTGAATCACCATGTTATATATATATATATATATAAGCAGTGTGGACACAGAGTTCAACAGCAAACTCTGTCTCCACACTGCTCTTATATCTAATTTATTTTTAATCATTTCACTCCAAGCAAGGCAGTATTACTGCCACTGGTGCCCAGGGGGGTAATATAGGAGGAAAGTTATGAGAAAGAGGGACAGGTTATAGGGAGTTTCAGGAAGTGGGTAAGAGAAGAATGAGAATACTGGTGTGATGAGAGTGGAATGGATGGAGAAAAAAGCATGAGAGAAAGGATGCGAGTCAGTGAGATAGAAGATGACTATTGACCTTACATTTAAATTCTTGGAGATTGTAGCTGTCGAGGAACTAAATATACGGAAGGGAGTTCCACTGGCAGGAAGTGCAAGCAAAGAAGCAGATAAAAAAAGCTGTGGTTACATTTTATTGGTTTCACTGTAAAAGGGTGGGACATAGTTCCTAGTATAGTAGCTTGAGTAAATTCATACTGAGGGGGCAACAGTGAGCTAAGTTCATTGCAGCAGAAGCCGTGAAACTATTTGTAGAAGAGTCACAGGAAAACCACATTAAGCTGGCGAGAGGGTGACTGTAGCTGAGTTGCCAAGTCGGGATCAATCACATTACAGATTCTCTGTTGGATTTTGTCAAGAACCCTGAGCTGAATAGCAGGGGTACCCAACCAGATGTGGCAGCAGTATTCAATACACAGGATTGATCATTGTTACCCTATGAATATCAGTCAGTTAAGTGCCATACGTGATACACGCTTGGGCGATCACGTCTCGAAAGAGACATGACTGACTGGGTAGAAGATTATCCAGCAGTAGGTTGCCATTGCTTTTTGCGGTAGACTGGTTGCCGACCAAGGCTAGAGAACCCAATCTGTCCTGTTATTTAACCCATAACTGGAAATAAGTGACAGATTAATACCTTTCCCAAGGGTATTTGTGTGTAAGTGAATGCAAAGAATTCAACTGGAATTTGAACTCAGCTTCCCAATTTATCGTTCCGAGTTGATAACCACTGCACCACAATGCATATCCGCTATGAATATAGTATACTTTAAAACAATATTATATCATTCATCATATATATATATATATATATATATATATATATATTTATATATTGATTGTTTAATACTTAGTTTTTGGTCCTAATAAGGTTACACCAGTATACATTTGTATTAAAAAGTGTTCTATACAATTATATTGTAGAACTTTTGAATATTTTTCATTTATAAACGAGTTATTTCGCTACCTTGGTTTCTACCATGAGTGGTTTCTTCAGGCAGTTTTTAATAACTTTTTTGACTGTTATTAAAAATCGCCTGAAGCAGCCACCTATGGTGGAAACCAAGGTAGCGAAAAAACTCATTTAAAAATGAAATATATATATATATATATATACATTGTACTGTACTGTGGCAGCATTCTTTCTAGATGAGTTGACCTGATTCTTTCCTAGAAGAAGTTTCATGGAACTTTTTTCTTTCTGGTTCCACAATCGGTCCCGAACTGCATGTGGTACAGAGATTTTTCCCACAGTAGTTTGCTAATTCTGACTGAAAAATAAAAAATGATTTTTATGGAAATTTAAAAACAATTCGTTACTTTTGGAAAAAAGGCAACAAATTGTTTTAAATATCCATAAAAATCATTTTTATTACCAGTTATCAACCGTCGCCTTATGAAGTACAATTCACGGTATTAAAACATGAAAGCTTTTGTGTAGTGATGCAAAATCTTTTTGTTATAATCATTTATAAAAACAATATAATAATAATAATATATGTATATTATTGTAAATCTATTAAATTAAAGTTATTGTAAATCACCTGAAGACACTGAAAGTGAGATACCTAGGTTGCAAAATAACTCGTTTCCAGATGAAAAATATCAAAAAGTTCTACAATATAATTGTATTGAACACTTTTTAATACAACTGTATACTGCTCTAATTTTATTATGACCAAAAACTATTTAACTAATTATATATATATATATATATGTATATATACGTATATATAGTCATCCACATACAAGCCTGTTTAGCTATATCACAGCTCATCAGTGTAGCTAGACATCCAATTGCTTCCAGCTGGGATGTGTATGTGTATTTTTTTTTTTTATTATGTCGCTCCAAGCAAGGCATTTTACTGCCACTGTTGTGCAGGGGGTTACATAGGAGGAATGTTATGAAGAGTGAGAGGTTGCAGGGGGTGTCAGGAAGAAAGTAGGAGAGGGAAGAAATTACTGATGGGAGTGGAGTGGAGGAGGAGGAATGTTATGAGGAGTGAGAGGTTGCAGGGAGTGTCAGGAAGAGAGTAGGAGAGGGAAGAGAGTACTGATATATGTATATATATATATATATATATATATATATATATATATATATTACGCTCTCACACCCTGATTGCGCACTCTGGAAGAATGGTAGACATTGAAAAAACAGTAGCTACTATAGCATCTACACATCGTTCATTCAGTAATGAATTAGAACACTCTCACTACTGGTGTATGAATACATGATATATCACACGCTAAAAATCTGCCTCCTTCTACCGAGTGCCCATTGCTCAGAGGTAGAAATGCTGACTGACGCCAATGCTGGGTAAAAAGCAATCAGATGTCTAACGAATTCGTGTAAAATCCTTTGTTAGATAAAGACGGGAGCTGACGATGGTTCACCTGAAATAGGCCTATACTTCTGATTCACCATGAAATAACATGTCTGTATTAATTTTTCTTATATTTGCTTTATATGTATTTATATGCATATATGTTTAGAGCTCTCTTAGAGAGTTATCCTACCACTGTATGTACAGGATACTCCTTTGGATTCTTCTATACCCACACTGCATGCTGATATATATATTTTCCATTTTTAAACAAGTTATTTCGCTACCCAGATGTCCGTTGTGGCACAGTGGATATCAACTCAGAACAAGAAATCGGAGAGCCGAGTTCGAATTCCAGTTGAATTCCTTGCATTCACTTACATGCAAATACCCTTGGGAAAGGTATTTAATCCGTCTGTTCCTTACAGTTATGGGTTAAATAGCAGGACAGATTGGGTTCTATAGCCTTAGTCGGCAACCAGTCTACTGCAGAAAGCAATGGCAACCTACTGCGGGATAATCTTCTGCCCAGTCAGTCATGTCTCTTTTGAGACATGATTGCCCAAGCGTGTATCACATATGGCAATTAACTGACTGATTTCGCTACCCAGGTTTCTACCATGAGTGGTGTCTTCAGGCGATTTTTAATAACTGATTTTACCTTTGACCATTTTTCTTTTTAAGAATGCTCTTGTAACAGTGTTTTATTTGAACATTCACATGGCAGAGAATTTATGAATGCGCATTGTTTAAATTAAAACACCATTACAAGAGCGTTCTTAAAAAGAAAAACGGTAAAAGGTAAAATCAGTTATTAAAAATCGCCTGAAGATACCACTCACGTATCAAACACTTTTTAATACAAACGTGTACTGATCTAACCCTATTAGGACCAAAAACTAAGTATAAGATATTACCTACATGTTTATGTTTTTCAGAGAAATGTTGTTTAATAGTACTCTGAAAAACATAAATAACATAAAACACAAAATAAAATCGTCGGTGATGGTGGATGTTATAATATTTCAGTCTAAACAACCTCTCTGAAGATGGCTCCTGTGAGCCGAAAGCTTAGAAGAAAATCAATAAATAATTATCCAAATGTTGGAGAATTTTTGTCTTTATTTTCAACTGAAATTAAAGCAAAAATACGACATTTAGAATGGCTCATGATTAAACATAATAGACATTCATTGTCTCTGATATTTAATAGCATATGTTTAGAAAATATATTGTGTTGGGTTGTGATAGTTTTTGATACCAAGATTGTTGGTTATTCGGTAGTTTTACTTATAAAAGCTATTTTGGCAAGAAGGTTTTTATCATAAAGTGTTGAATATTGAGGTGGAAATAGAGTGTTGATAGTTTTATTGCAAAGAATTTGTCACTCTAACTGAACAGGTTCATGCACTTAAACTGTATATATACACTACCGGCCATAATTATTAGGCCACCCCAGCTTTTTAAAAGAAATGAGATATTTCAGTGGAAAATTCTAAATGAAAATAGAACGGTTCTTTTGTTATTATTACTTTGCAAAATTTTACAAGGCAAGGCAGCAAAGATGAACTCGTCCAAATCACCTTAAATTTTCTTTATTCTTTCATTGATGAAACTGCAATATAGATAATTATTAAATATTTATAAATTCATTTGATGCACATGTTATTGTGCAGTATTAATAAAAGAACCATTTTATTTTCATTTACAATTATTCACTTGGCAATAAATAGTAAAAATAGTATGAAATACATCATTTTTTTAACCCTCTAGGGCCATTCATATAATATTTGATACAGTATGAAAACAAGCCTTGAAAGAAATATTTTCCTGAAAAATTTTTTAAGAGAAATATTTTATAAATTTCAAATGAAAGCAGTACTGACTGCTCAGTCAATGAATACCAAATGTTTCCTTATAGGGAAATACCAAATGTTTCCTTATAGGGAAATACTGTATCAAATATGATACGAATGGCCCTAGAGGGTTAAGACACTGGGGTGGCCTAATAATTATGGCCAGTAGTGTGTGTGTGTGTATATATATATATATATATATATATATTCCTATTCTTTCACACTATTTTTTTAATTATTATTTATTTAGTTTTTTAATTATTATTTTTTTTAACACAATGTAAAAATTGCATTCCTTACTACATGGGTTTAATAATGTCGAACCCTGAAATACAAATTTCTTCATGTTTTATTTTTTCTTCCACAATTTTAGTATCCTATCTTTATCTGTGCTTTATAGACGACACAAAGGCATTCAACAATGTATGCCACAAAGAATTGATGGAGTTGCTCGACAACCTTGACATTTTCAGAAAAGACGTGAGGATAATCAAGAATCTATATTGGCAACAAATCACTAATGTACGTATAGAAAGTGAACTCAGCAGGTATAGAAAAATAGAAAGGGGCATAAGACAAGGAAGTGTTTTCTCACCGGATCTATTCAACCTGTACAGCGAAATAATTATGAGAGAAATAAAAGCCTTGCCGGGATTCGTCACTGGTGGACACAATCTCAAGAATATAAGATACGCGGATTTTGCTGTTATCCCACATTGAGCACTCTTCTATTCAGTCAGTCAGTTAAAGTGCCATACATGATACACGCTTTGGCCATTGCTTTCTGTGGTAGACTGGTTGCCAGCCAAGGCTATAGAATCCAATCGGTTCTGCTATTTAAGTCATGGTTGGAGGGAGAAGAGACAAATTTTATTATTATATTGATAACTAATTAGTGAGGGACCAGTTTATTACTTTATAACAAAAGAAAACTAATCCCTTACTTTATGACCAGTAGGTTTACTTATTTCTCTAACTATTATATTCAGTCAGTCAGTCAAGGGCCATACAGGATACATGCTTGGGCAATCATGTCTTGAAAGAGACATGACTGACTGGGCAGAAGATTATCCTGCAGTAGGTTGCCATTGCTTTTTGCAGTAGACTGGTTGCCAACCAAGGCTATAGAACCCAATCTGTCCTATTATTTAACTCATAACTGGAGGGAAGAGATTAATTAATACTTTTCCCAAGGGTATTTGTGCATAAATGAATGCAAGGAATTCAACTGGAATTCAAACTTGACTCCCTGATTTGTCGTTCTGAGTCAATATTCGCTGCACCACAATGCACATCCACTTCTATTCATGCTTCATTAAAATTTTTTTTTTCTTTTAATCATATCACTCCGTGCAAGGCGGTAACACCACTGATGTGCAGGGGGCTACGTAATAGTGAAAAGATTGGAAAAAAGAAAGCCGGAAACCACATCCTAAACAGGGAACAAGTGATGAGCCTCTTAACCTGTTCAATAGACGCGGGCAGAGTGTGAACCAGGCGATAAATAGATCTATCTACTCCAATTGAAAAAAAAAAAGAAACCAAAGTGAGAAGATTGGAAAAGAGAAATCCGGAAACCACATCCTACACAGGGAACGAGGGATGAAACTCTTAACCTGTTCAATAGACGTGGATGGAGTGTGAACCGGGCGATAGATAGATCTATCTACTCCAATTAAAAAAAAAAAGAAACCAAAGTGAGAAGATTAGAAAAGAGAAAGCTGGAAACCACATCCTACACAGGGAACGAGGGATGAACCTCTTAACCTGTTCAATAGACGTGGGTGGAGTGTGAACCAGGCGATAAATAGATCTATCTACTCCAATTGAAAAAAAAAAAGAAACCAAAGTGAGAAGATTGGAAAAGAGAAAAGCCGGAAACCACATCCTAAACAGGGAACAAGGGATGAGCCTCTTAACCTGTTCAATAGACGTGGGTGGAGTGTGAACTGGGCGATAGATAGATCTATCTACTCCAATTATTTATATATTGATGTATATCTGTGCATAAACGCATATATACTTATTTACTTCCATACCTAGATATATATATATATATATATATATATATATAAGGTTTTTAATAAAAGATGGTCGACTTTCTAACCTTCCCATTTTTCTTATTTCATCTTGCCTTGTTTGATGCTAAAAGTTAGTAAATATCATGAAACTACAAAAATAAAACAGGACAAATATTCTTGGGAAATGATTGCTGGCCATTTAATCTGGAAAAGAAAATACAAAAAGAATAAAGAAAAAGACAATATTACGTAGTAAAGAAAGAATATGTTTATAAATTTATCTAGTAGCAGAAAGCAGAACTGAAAAAACTGGAAAATGCCAAAAAAAAAACAAGAAACCTCAAGCAGAATTGGAGAAAGAATTCAAAGCAAAATCATATATTTACAGATTGTGAAGATTGCATTCAGGCATGAAATAGACTGTCGGTAGTTGGTGTTGAGTTCAGTGTTCACTTTTATATTTATTTATATATATATGTGTAAAAATTCAGATATAAATAATAATATATCTGTACAAAGACAAGATGAATAAAAAAAATGAATGAGCAGTGGATAAAAGAATGAACAGAAATAATAAACAAAGAATGATTAAAATAAAATGAATAAAAGAATGAATTAAAATAATGAATAAAGAATGATTAAAATAGAATGAATAAAAGAATGAATGAGCAATGAATAAAGGAATGAATGAAATAATGGATAAAGAATGATTAAAACAGAATGAATAAAAGAATGAATGAGCAATGAATAAAAGAATGAATAAAATAATGAATAAAGAATGAGTAAAATAGAATGAATAAAAGAATGAATGAGCAATGAATAAAAGAATGAATTAAAATAATGGAGAAAGAATGATTAAAATAAAATAAATAAAAAACTAAATAAATGGATACTCAAACTGAAATGATGTTTGGATACCAAATGATCTGAGTGAAAGGAATCTTTTAGGTCAGATTTTTATCTGGTATTTACTGTACAAATGCAATGAAAATGGACCCCTTCTAAGTAAATTGTGACATGTAATGAAAAATGGATCATTTACAACAACATTCAACAAAAAAGATCTTGAGATAAGTGACATGAGCCAACTTTCTTCTTCTTCTTCTTCTTCTTCTTCTTCTTCTTCTTCTTCTTCTTCTTCTTCTATGTGCTCTGTCCCTTCAACATGTAGGTGATCATGGTTCTCCACATTTCCCTATCCCTTGTGGCTCTTAGTATGTTTGCTCCTGTTATATCTCGCAACCTCCATTCCATCATCCACCTGATCAGGCCCTGCAAATACGTTATCCGCTGCCTTCCGCTGTCTCTTTTTCCTTCTATCTGGCCAGTCAGTATCAGGTTCTCCAAGCTCTCCTTCCTTATTGCATGTCCCAGGAACTTCAGTTGTCTGTTTCTGATGCTCAGTATTAATTTCCTTTTTGTTGGCATTCTTTTCTCATTGTTGCTTGCATGCTCAGTTCACGATATCCACGATTGTCCTCATTTTCGATGATATTCTCCAGCATTCACTGCCGTATTGAAGAACTGACATCACATGGCAATCCAGCACTCTTTTCTTTGTTTCTAGGGAAATTTTCTTGTGTCTTAATACTCTACTCAGCTCCTGGAATGCATCCTTGTGCATAAATATATAGAAACTTCCATGACCACAAAGTGAGGGGTCAGTTTATATATTGATTGTAATATGGAAATGATCCCCCACTTTATATATAGTATGCTTCTGTAGAACCACATTTCCGCTGCTTCCAGTTTTGTCCTCATTTTCAATGATATTGTCCAGCATTTATTGCCGTATTCAAGAACTGACATCACATGTCAATCCAGCACTCTTTTCTTTGTTTCTAGGGAAATTTTCTTGTGTCTTAATACTCTACTCAGCTCCTGGAATGCATCCTTGTGCATAAATATATAGAAACATCCGTGACCACAAAGTGAGGGGTCAGTTTATATATTGGTTGTAATATGGAAATGATCCCCCACTTTATATATAGTATGCTTCTGTAGAACCACATTTCCGCTGCTTCCAGTTTTGTCCTCATTTTCGATGATATTGTCCAGCATTCATTGCCATATTGAAGCTCTCTTTTCTTTGTTTCTAGTGATATTAAAGATTTTCTGGAGCCAACTTTAGCTATCCTAAAGCAGGTCTTCATTCTAAGTTCATGCTGTGTATCTCGTGGGATTGGGAAAGAATCCTGTATTATGAGCCTCTGACAAGTAACCAGTCAATTGGTTTTGAAAATAATGCATGCAATTGGACAATTTAAAGGCAACAATAGACAAAAAGATGCCCTGAATTGGTAAACGGGAATGGTGTTGATTTCAATCAGGATAATACCAGGTCTCATGTTTCTTTGGCAAGCCAGCAAAAATTGTTGCAGCTTGTCTGGGAGTAACTCTACTCACCATATTTACCAGACATTACTCTTTCAGATTTTCATTTATTCAGGTTCTTGCAAAATAATCTCGATGACAAAAATTTTAATTCATTAGATGACATAAAAAATGAGTTCAAGAAAATCACTAAAATTCTGGGAAGATGGAATCTTTAAATTGAAGGAAAAATGGAGAAAGGTTGCACAATGAAATGTTCAACTTTCTGGACAACTCAATAGATATGTATTGCATAACGACTCATATACTTTAGAGTGCCATTCAGGTTTTTGCAAAATAATCTCAATGGTAAAAATTTAAATTCTTTGTTTAAAAAACCCACCTTGAGTTCTTTGCCAAGAAATCTCTGAAATTCTGGGAAAATGGAATCTTTAAGTTGAAGATAAAATGGAGAAAGGTTGTGCAATGGAATGGTTCTTATTTATTGAATAAATATTTAATGGCATAATTTTGTTTTGTGTTTTAATTTCCTTTAAAATTGGCATGGACTTTCCAGACAACCCAATATTTGATTATGGTTAAAGACCTGTCTATCATGTCAAAAGGCTTCCCATCTCCAGATGAATGGTTTGCTCATGTACAATGTGGACATAACTGGTCCCCTTCTCTCCTGTGAGGGGAACACTTATTTGTTGGAATGTATCAATCAATCTCTCCATATCAGACATTACAGCAGAAACTACTGCAAAGACCTTGGTGACCTGGCAAAAAATTGTTGCAGCTTGGCTGGGATGTGTAGTCCCCACTTGCTATATTCATCAGACATTGCTCCTTTAGAGTTTCATTTATTCAGGTTCTTGCAAAATAATCTCAATGATAAAAATTTAAATTCTTTGTTTAAAAATCCCACCTTGAGTTCTTTGTCAAGAAATCACTGAATTTATTGGAGTAGATAGACTAAACTATCGCCCGGTTCACACTCCACCCACGTCTATTGAACAGGTGAAGAGGCTCATCCCTTGTTTCCTGTTTAGGATGTGGTTTCCAGCTTTCTCTTTTCCAATCTTCTCACTCTTTTCTTTTTTTTTTTTTCAATTGGAGTGGATAGACTAAACTATCACCCGGTTCACACTCCACCCACGTCTATTGAACAGGTGAAGAGGCTCATCCCTTGTTTCCTGTTTAGGATGTGGTTTCCAGCTTTCTCTTTTCCAATCTTTTCACTCTTTTCTTTTTTTTTTTTTCAATTGGAGTAGATAGACTAAATTATCGCCTGGTTCACGGTCCACCCACGTCTATTGAACAGGTGAAGAGGCTCATCCCTTGTTTCCTGTTCAGGATGTGGTTTCCAGCTTTCTCTTTTCCAATCTTTTCACTCTTTTCTTTTTTTTTTTTCAATTGGAGTAGATAGACTAAATTATCGCCTGGTTCACACTCCACCAACGTCTATTGAACAGGGGAAAAGGCTCATCCCTTGTTTCCTGTTTAGGATGTGGTTTCCAGCTTTCTCTTTTCCAATCTTTTCACTCTTTTCTTTTTTTTTTTTCAATTGGAGTAGATAGACTAAATTATCGCCTGGTTCACACTCCACCCACGTCTATTGAACAGGGGAAAAGGCTCATCCCTTGTTTCCTGTTTAGGATGTGGTTTCCAGCTTTCTCTTTTCCAATCTTTTCACTCTTTTCTTTTTTTTTTTTTCAATTGGAGTAGATAGACTAAATTATCGCCTGGTTCACACTCCACCCACGTCTATTGAACAGGTGAATAGGCTCATCCCTTGTTTCCTGTTTAGGATGTGGTTTCCAGCTTTCTCTTTTCCAATCTTTTCACTCTTTTCTTTTTTTTTTTTCAATTGGAGTAGATAGACTAAATTATCGCCTGGTTCACACTCCACCCACGTCTATTGAACAGGGGAAAAGGCTCATCCCTTGTTTCCTGTTTAGGATGTGGTTTCCAGCTTTCTCTTTTCCAATCTTTTCACTCTTTTCTTTTTTTTTTTTTCAATTGGAGTAGATAGACTAAATTATCGCCTGGTTCACACTCCACCCACGTCTATTGAACAGGTGAATAGGCTCATCCCTTGTTTCCTGTTTAGGATGTGGTTTCCAGCTTTCTCTTTTCCAATCTTTTCACTCTTTTCTTTTTTTTTTTTTCAATTGGAGTAGATAGACTAAATTATCGCCTGGTTCACACTCCACCCACGTCTATTGAACAGGGGAAAAGGCTCATCCCTTGTTTCCTGTTTAGGATGTGGTTTCCAGCTTTCTCTTTTCCAATTTTTTCACTCTTTTCTTTTTTTTTTTTCAATTGGAGTAGATAGACTAAATTATCGCCTGGTTCACACTCCACCCACGTCTATTGAACAGGTGAATAGGCTCATCCCTTGTTTCCTGTTTAGGATGTGGTTTCCAGCTTTCTCTTTTCCAATCTTTTCACTCTTTTCTTTTTTTTTTTTCAATTGGAGTAGATAGACTAAATTATCGCCTGGTTCACACTCCACCCACGTCTATTGAACAGGTGAATAGGCTCATCCCTTGTTTCCTGTTTAGGATGTGGTTTCCAGCTTTCTCTTTTCCAATCTTTTCACTCTTTTCTTTTTTTTTTTTCAATTGGAGTAGATAGACTAAATTATCGCCTGGTTCACACTCCACCCGCGTCTATTGAACAGGTGAAGAGGCTCATCCCTTGTTTCCTGTTTAGGATGTGGTTTCCGGCTTTCTCTTTTCCAATCTTTTCACTCTTTTCTTTTTTTTTTTTCAATTGGAGTAGATAGACTAAATTATCGCCTGGTTCACACTCCACCCACGTCTATTGAACAGGTGAAGAGGCTCATCCCTTGTTTCCTGTTTAGGATGTGGTTTCCAGCTTTCTCTTTTCCAATCTTTTCACTCTTTTCTTTTTTTTTTTTCAATTGGAGTAGATAGACTAAATTATCGCCTGGTTCACACTCCACCAACGTCTATTGAACAGGTGAAGAGGCTCATCCCTTGTTTCCTGTTTAGGATGTGGTTTCCAGCTTTCTCTTTTCCAATCTTTTCACTCTTTTCTTTTTTTTTTTTCAATTGGAGTAGATAGACTAAATTATCGCCTGGTTCACACTCCACCCACGTCTATTGAACAGGGGAAAAGGCTCATCCCTTGTTTCCTGTTTAGGATGTGGTTTCCAGCTTTCTCTTTTCCAATCTTTTCACTCTTTTCTTTTTTTTTTTTCAATTGGAGAAGATAGACTAAATTATCGCCTGGTTCACACTCCACCCACGTCTATTGAACAGGTGAAGAGGCTCATCCCTTGTTTCCTGTTTAGGATGTGGTTTCCGGCTTTCTCTTTTCCAATCTTTTCACTTTTCTTTTTTTTTTCAATTGGAGTGGATAGACTAAACTGTTGCCCAGTTCACACTCCACCTACGTCTATTGAACAGGTGAATAGGCTCATCCCTTGTTTCCTGTTTAGGATGTGGTTTCCGGCTTTCTCTTTTCCAATCTTTTCACTCTTTTCTTTTTTTTTTCCCAATTGGAGTAGATAGACTAAACTATCACCCGGTTCACACTCCACCCACGTCTATTGAACAGGTGAAGAGGATCATCCCTTGTTCACTGTTTAGGATGTGGTTTCCAGCTTTCTCTTTTCCAATCTTTTCACTCTTTCCTTTTTTTTTTCCCAATTGGAGTAGATAGACTAAACTATCACCCGGTTCACACTCCACCCACGTCTATTGAACAGGTGAAGAGGATCATCCCTTGTTCACTGTTTAGGATGTGGTTTCCAGCTTTCTCTTTTCCAATCTTTTCACTCTTTTCTTTTTTTTTTCCCAATTGGAGTAGATAGACTAAACTATCACCCGGTTCACACTCCACCCACGTCTATTGAACAGGTGAAGAGGATCATCCCTTGTTCACTGTTTAGGATGTGGTTTCCAGCTTTCTCTTTTCCAATCTTTTCACTCTTTTCTTTTTTTTTTCCCAATTGGAGTAGATAGACTAAACTATCACCCGGTTCACACTCCACCCACGTCTGTTGAACAGGTGAAGAGGATCATCCCTTGTTCACTGTTTAGGATGTGGTTTCCAGCTTTCTCTTTTCCAATCTTTTCACTCTTTTCTTTTTTTTTTCCCAATTGGAGTAGATAGACTAAACTATCACCCGGTTCACACTCCACCCACGTCTATTGAACAGGTGAATAGGCTCATCCCTTGTTTCCTGTTTAGGATGTGGTTTCCGGCTTTCTCTTTTCCAATCTTTTCACTTTTCTTTTTTTTTTCAATTGGAGTGGATAGACTAAACTGTTGCCCGGTTCACACTCCACCCACGTCTATTGAACAGATGAAGAGGCTCATCCCTTGTTCCCTGTTTAGGATGTGGTTTCCGGCTTTCTCTTTTCCAATCTTTTCACTCTTTTCTCTCTTTATTTTTTTTTTCAATTGAAGTAGATAGACTAAACTATCACCCGGTTCACTCTCCACCCACATCTATTGAACAGGTGAAGAGGCTCATCCCTTGTTTCCTGTTTAGGATGTGGTTTCTGGCTTTCTCTTTTCCAATCTTTTCACTTTTCTTTTTTTTTTTCAATTGGAGTGGATAGACTAAACTGTTGCCCGGTTCACACTCCACCCACGTCTATTGAACAGGTGAAGAGGCTCATCCCTTGTTCCCTGTTTAGGATGTGGTTTCCGGCTTTCTCTTTTCCAATCTTTTCACTCTTTTCTCTCTTTATTTTTTTTTTCAATTGAAGTAGATAGACTAAACTATCGCCCGGTTCACACTCCACCCACGTCTATTGAACAGCTGAAGTGGCTCATCCCTTGTTCCCTGATTAGGATGTGGTTTCCGGCTTTCTATTTTCCATTCTTTTTACCCTTACGTAGCCCCTGCGCATCAGTGGCATTATCGCCTTGGGGTGATATGATTAAAAAAAAATGATAAAATGGAGAAAGGTTGTGCAATGGAATGGTTCTTATTTATTGAATAAATATTTAATGGCATAATTTTGTTTTGTTTTATTAATTTCCTTTAAAAACCAGCATTAACTTTCTGGACAACTCAATAGATATTGCATAACGACTCATATACTTGTTATTCTTGCAGTGTGCATTACACTTCTGCTTGATGAAATCACAGAACATAAGGACGAGAACCACCATGACAGTAACCGAATGTTTCTAACATTTGGTTCCATTCTGACTATGATTGAGATGAAATCTGAACGCAGAGACCGGGTGATAAGTCACGAAGTTGCTGTAATGGCTGCTGTCTACACTTCTTTTTATAACCAGGTAGGTACAATTAGTTTATTGTTCTGGTCAGTTTTGCAGACAGGGTGACAAGGTTGTTTTGATAATGTGTTTATTATGACTTTCCAGCCCTCATAGTTTTACGTAATCTTTTTGTATATTTGGTAGATGTGGCATGGACATGTTCATAATGAGATTCATACCTGAAAACCATCACACACAGGTGTGTCCAGTGAATGGGTAACAAAATGTCACATTTCTAGTGTGAGATCAGAGACAATGTCAGAAGTGTCTGAGGGAGAAATGGTTCCTAAAAAAGAATTCTTCCATTAATATCATAATGATATATCACAATCATTATCACAATATTTAGTAGAGACAACAGGTTTCCAAACTCATAGATACATGTCACATTTTGTTTTATATTAGACGATAGGTGTGAGAAAAATTTGTCTTTTCTTCACTTTTCCAAATTTTCTATTGCTTTCCTTTTTTTGAATTAAAAAAAATGATGAATCAGTTCATCTTTTCTGTGAAACCAGAGAAAGCGTAACATATGGGCCCAATGGGCACTTGCCTTGAGATCCCATGAGATAGGGTCCCTGTACTAATTTGTGTATCTTAAGTGTCTTTTGTTACAGAAGCCCTTTTTACTAAAAAAGTAATTACTACAAGCAGTTGCGATTGGTAAAAATATGTTGTAACATAGTCATTTGCGTTGGTTTTCAAATAAAAAATAAAGTGAAAGTGATTGTCCCCTTTTAACCTATGAAGCACTGGAAATGGCAAAGACTTTCTTTGGTGAAGCTGCCCACCTATATAAACAAAAGGGCTGGTTTGTCTCAATAGTTCAATTCACTTGCAGACTATTTTGTTATCATGGAAATGACAAAAGAACTGACTCTGACTCCCAATGATCAGTCTTCGCACAGGCCTAGCATACAGGCACCAGTAAAACTCTCATTTCTGTCTTTTAATAGTTATGACTAAGACTACTGTTGACTTTCTGTTAGAGACAATATCAACTTTTATTTTGTCTCTGGTTTGATTTAATTTTTAAATTTCCTCTAGACTGAATCAATATTGTTTTGAATGTTTAATTGTAATATATTTATATTTTTACTTTATTAAATAAATTATTTTTATTGATATAAAAATCTAGCATTGAAAGTATTTCTTTATTCTCCTTTTCTCTCACTTTCTCTATTTTTTTTTTTTTTTTGTTGACCCCATGACAAAATGGAGGCTCATCTTAAGCTGTGATGTTCATTTCAAACCAAAAACAGCAATTCAGCTGTCTCAAGTAAAACAAATAATTTTCTCCTTGATGTTCATTTCCTAACAACAAAGACAGTAATTAAGATAAAATTCACTTTTATTTGTGTTTGTTTAAAATGTTATTTTCTGTTGAAGAATTTTTTCTTTCTTCATCTAATTTGGATGAAGAATTTCACTTATTAAAAAAATTTTAAAAGTTATTGCAACTTGCTAATCTTTGAATACTTTAATCTTTGAACCATAAAACGTGCAGAGGCTTATTCACAGATTGGAAATCTGTTTTCTTTCTTTAATTATTTGAAAATCATTGCTTTGCTAAAGAAAAGGTGTGAATATCTGGCTAATATGTATCACAAAGACCTGAATTATGATGACCTTTTAAATGAATGTGAACATCTCGAACACTACATGGCTCTTGATGAAAATTGTGACTCTCCCTGCATCATACTGAAAAATAATTTCAGGCAATTTGAAATTTGTATTCCCAAATTTTAAAATTGTACTCAGTGTTCATGTGTATGATGGTAACCAGCTGTACAGGAGAATGTTTTTTTTCAAGACTGAAACTTATAAAAACTCTGGTTTGTAGCACAAGGGGGTAGCTTCGTTTGAACTGGCTTTAACTTATGTGTATGAAAAATCGCATCCTATTCCTGAAGACCATTGACTTCAAGCCAATAATAAAGCAATTCTCTGAAAAGAAATGCTGCAAAGGGTTGTTATAATAAGAAGTTTGTAGTAATTTCATAATTTGCCATCTAATCTGTGTTGCTTACTGTCATGGTGACATCACCCATTCAATGGATTGAACACTTCCTACAACTACATATACTTTCCCTCACAAAAGGTGAGAGCAGATCAGCAGATGAGGAGAGCAATAGGCAGAGAGAAGAGCAGCGATAGCCAAGACTGATACCGTAACTAGCATTGTGAGTCCCAGTTCTAGTATTACTACCTAACCTGTATTTATCGTTCTACTAACAGAGTTCCAAGTATTTGTATTTTGCTATGTTTTATATATATATCACTATCTCCTACTTTGGTTGTTGTATTATTTCTTGCTGGACTCTTAACCGGGTCCACAACACTTACCAAGTATTATTTTGCTTTTATAAGCCTTGTGTATTGTTCAAATGTTTATCGTGTTAATTTGTTGCCACAATACAGCATGTTGTTAATGTTTTAACACCAATTTTGTTGAAGTGCCAATAAAATAAATATTATTGACTATTTACTTTTTAGTCCTGTAAGTGGTTGTTGTGGGGGCACCAACACACTGGTTTGCCCAAGGGTTCATAATGCTGTTAAGATGGCTTTGTGTGAAACACATAAGAGAAATGAAATGAAATATAATAAAAAAACGCTAAGTTTGTGTTGTAAGAAAATAAAATATCTTTTCTTTTCTCTCTATCTTTGCAACCTGTACTCCCATCCTTATTTTGCCCTTTCTCTGGCACCCCCCTGTCACTGGTTTGTCTTTCTCTTTACTCTCCTCCTGTTTAATCTTTTACTCTTATGTAGCCCCCCTGTGCATCAATGGTATTGCCACCTTGCTTAAGGTGAGACGATTAAGAAAAAAACAAAAAAAAAATTGTAAATAAAATAATAATAATGAACAAAAAAAAAGAAAAAGAAGTACATTTTCCTACAATAAAGGAACCAGAAATTTTATTACCCCATATGGCTTTGCCAAATGCCCATTAGGTGGTGCTGTTTAAGTTTATAAAAAAGACAAACATTTCCCATCTCTCTCTCTCTCTCTCAGCAGGGCATGGGAAAAAAGATGTCCCCGCTGGTACTAGTTTGTTTTCCTGGACCACTGACGGCTGAAGTTTTTCCCATATTTCTAACGTGTGACATTTGTGCGTGCCTTCCAAAACCTCCACCTAAGTAAATCACATTATTTTGGTCATCCCAACTCTGCACAAAGCTGACTTGATTGAGATCATTATAACAATGCTTATCCTTACTTACCTGAACTTCTGGACTAGAGAAAGAAAAGGGACATACCCAAGAGACATTGAGAACTTTATTTCCCTAGAGTTTTTACTATGAAAATAAAATAAATGATCCAATGTATAAAGTCAAGTCATTTTGTATTCTTCTTCTTTAATTGTTCATGTAGTGGTGCAGTGAATATCAACTCGGAACGTGACATCGGGGTGCTGAGTTCAAATTCCAGTTGAATTCCTTGCATTCACTTACGCACAAATACCCTTGTGAAAGGTATTAATCTTTCTCTTTCCTCCAGTTATGGGTTAAATAATATGACAGATTAGGTTCTATCACCTTGGCTGGCAGCCAGTTTATCGCAGAAAGTAATGGCAACCTACTGTGGGATAATCTTCTGCTCAGTCAGTCATGTCTCTTTTGAGACATGATCGCCCAAAGCGTGTATCACATATGGCACTTAACTGACTTACCTCCAACATGCAGCCTTTAAATTCCATACTATAATTCCAATAGAGATTTTGAAGATTTTATCATAACAGATTTCTCTCTGGAATTCTTGGATGAAGAGTCGCCATTATTTACACCTTGACTAATATAATTATCTTTGTTGCCATTATCACAAATTTTAAACTGTAAATTTTAATGCTTCCAAAATTAAGCTGCTATCCTTTAACCACCATAGACAACAGCTCCTACCCCTCATCAGAATGGATCAGGCTAGTCTCGCCGAAAGCAAAACACTGTGCCTCCTTGGCCTAAATCTATCAGCTGACCTCAAGTGGAATGACTACATTGAATCCATGGGTAAATCTACTGATTTGAAGGTTTTTTCCTTTGTAGGGCCAGGGAGTTTTTCTTGACTAAATCCATCCTGCACATATATAAATCGGTAAATTTTTGTTTTGTTCCCTGAAGCCCTTTACCCCTTCAAATCTTTCCAAAACATCCCTATTTCTGTGCAAATGTATATGCTGAACTCAAATCAGTAATTGTTTATTGAAGAAACCTACCTTTTTTTCATTTTATCGAGGAGAAAAATATGGAACTTTTTGTCGCTGTTTTTTTCACCCCATAACCATGGTTCAGAAATGTCATTCATTGCAGACTGAATTCACATGTAGTTTTATGATTTTTCCATCTTTTTACTTCCATTTTGCGATTAATGTGTGGAAAATGAGCTCCGAAACACAACAAATTGCGGATTAATTGTCGTCAAAGGAAGTAAACAGAACAAATTCAGTATCCTACGCCTCAAGTCATTCAGCAGTTAATCAGAAATAAGAACGGTGGTAAGGGGTGAAATATAGTCCGATTTATTTCTGGTTGATAACATGAAAAAAGGTACGTTTCTTCTATAAACAATTATTGATTTGAGTTCAGCATATACATTTGGACAGAATTAAGGATGTATTGGAAAGATTTGAGTGGGTAAAGGCCTTCGGGGAACAAAATAACAATTTACCTATAAATCTACCAACTGCCTGTGCATTAAAGACTGCTGTCACATCTGGTCGGGTACCCCTGCAATTCATCTCAGGCTTCTTTAAAAAATCAAACAAAGAATCAATAATGTAACTGATCCTGACTTGGTAGCTCAATTCCAGTCACTTTCTCACCAACGTAATGTGGCTTCCCTCTGTCTCATCTACAAATACTTTCACAGCTTCTGCTCTGAGGACCTTAGCTCCCTGTTGCCCCCTCTGCATAAATTTAGTTGAGCTACTAGACTAGACCTTGTTCACCCTTGAATGCACTGCAGCTTTAACTCACTATAACCATTACTTTTATATCTTTCATAAGGAACAGAGTAGTTTGGTACTTGTCATATTCAAAACTGCCTGCAATTTCTGCAAGAAAGTTTTAGAAAATTCAGAATGTAACTGTCCAGGCTAATGTTGAAAACAAGTTGTATTCCAAGAGTTCTGGAATTTTAAATAGTTTCTGCACCCACCATTATAAATGATTCCAGAATCATTGCTGTCTTGTTCAATAAAGCAAAGCTCTTCATCTCAATCTTTGCCTCTAACTTAGTGTCAAATGACATCTCACTGAGCACAATCTCAGTCATGTTTTTATTACAACCTGAGAAGTCTCAAGACTTATCAAGTCTTGACTCTAAGAAAGCCACTGACCCAGACAAAATCCCAGTGGTTAGGAATATCAACCCAGAATTATCCCTGATCTTATTGAAATTGTTCAACTGCTGCTTGAAAGAAAAATCTTTCCTAGGTCTGTGGAAGGTGTCAAGCATATGCATTGCTTTCAAGAACGTAGGTGAATTCTCATCCTCCTCTCAGTATAAAACCAACCAGTCTCATCAGTGTCATTAGCAAGATTTTTTAACTATAATCAACAAAAATGTTGTTGATCACCTTAATAGAAGCAACCTCCTGAGTGACAAGCAGTATGAGTTTTTTCATTTCTGTTCTACTGCTGATATCCTAAATACCATTACTTACAAAATCAGTGAGGCAATAAATACATCTGTGGCATAACAGATTGCTGCAAATTCTCTCCAGCTATGAAATCACTGGAAGAATCTTTTCAATTATAAAGTCCTTTCTTATGGGTAGATCTTTAAAAGTAGTTGTTAACAGCCAGGTGTCTCCCCAATGCAGGCATCCTCTAGGATAGCAGTTAGAAACCCCCGGCTCATGGGCCACATCTGATCCTTGAGAGAATCTTGTCTGGCTCGCTATCTTACTCTAGACATAATATAAATATAGTTAAACCAAACAAAAGTGACAGTTGATAGTCTGAATATATTGTGTCAAAATTTAAAAAAAATATTTCTTTTAACCTGGAGAATGTGTTTTACTTTTATTTTTTATTTGTAGGGATCACCAAAATTAGCATATGGCCTCACTTTCACTTTTTCTGCAGAAATGCTTTCGTGAGTGGGCACTTTTAGATAAATATAAAATAGTACTTTTAAACAATTTTAATGAAATTTTTTTTTCAGTACTGATTTATGAAACATTTATTTTTAATATATAATGTTTTTTAACAAAATTCTTGTCAAATTATATTGAATCTTTGCTTTCTTCAAACACAAAAAATTTATTCACATATTTAATAACATGGTTCTTCTCCATGACACTGGAGCCAAAGCTGTTTGGCCTTCATCCATGATTCTACATAGCTTTTTGGCCCTTACTCTACAAAAGGTTGCCAGCATGTGCTCTAAGGGTTGCTTCTCGAAACAACTATCTTTTAACTTTACATAAATGATCTGCTAAGAGTGTACTTCAGTTGTTTGTGAATATCTATGCTGCTGATTTAATGGTATCTGGGTGCACCTCCAAAACTCTAGATGACCAAAGATTGGCAGCTGATCTCTTCTCTAGCCTAGCACTAAAATCTCAGTGAGGAAGAAACTGGTTGGTCCCATTCAATACCTTGAAAATGAAATGAGTTACATTCCATCATTGCCAATCAGACACTGAACTATCACCACTCATGATGAGTGGATGTTCCTTCAGGGAGACCCCATGCCTTGAGCGCATATTAAGACTTAAACTAAACCCAAACCCCAAGTGAAGCTTGTGTATACAATTCGTCTCTAAAGATGCTAGAAATATGGTTGGTTCCCTGTACTGCTCTAGTAAGTACCTGACTCCTTGCTGTATCGCCATGATGGATATGATACATAGAGGAAGTGTGGTATTATTCAGCACAGTATCTGGTGCTAAACTGATTTACACAGAACAGTACAATAGTTACAGTGATAGACAAGACAGAACTTACAACACAGAGAGGAGGGATTTAGATCACAGTAGTTACGGAAGTAATCATTACTCAAACGACACTTGAAAATTATGCCTTGAATGCTACTATACTTTACTTAAATAGACCATTTGAGACAATTGGGCTATTCCATCATTGAGAGTGCTGCAAGGGTGTCAGCCACTCTACAACACTCCTTCTGCTATCCTCTACCTTTATCAAAAGCTGAATCAGGCCTAAAATGGAGTACCACTGCAATATATGGGCAGGAGTTGCCCAGTTTTCAATTTCCAGTTTCATTAAAGTTCTAAAGTGTATTTGTGTCTTTGGGTGATTATTTTTCACCCTGCAACTCCTTTTCTACAAACAAAATGTTGCAAGCTTCTCATTGCTTTATTGCTATTTCCATGGGAAGTGTTTGAATGAACTATGTTCCTTAGTTCTATCAGTTCTACTCTTCATGGCAAAAGCCACCATGATATGAACACTGTATTGAGCCAGCCTCATCCCCTTTGTATTCCATTTGTGAGATGTAAGTTCCACTCAAACAGCTTCTTCCTACAAACTGCTGCTCTGTGGAACCAGCTCCAAAGAGGGTGTTTTTCTAATCTTCTTCTTCTGTGTGCCTTGTCCTTTCAGGACGTAGGCGATCATGGCCTTCCATGTTTCCCTATCCCTGGTGGCTCTTAGCACGCTTTCTCCTGTAACACCACCCAAACCCCGCTCTGCGATCCACTAGCTCAAGCCCATAAATCTAGGATATAAATGTGTAGAAACTAACATGACCACAAAATGAGGGATCAGTTTATATATTCATTATAATATAAAATTGATCCCCCATTTTATATCCACATTATAATATCTTATAAACAGTTTGCATGTATATTCTTCTTCTATGTGCCTTGTTCTTTCAGGACATAGGCAATCAAGGCCTTCCATGTCTTCCTATCCCTGGTGGCTCTTAGCATGCTTTCTCCTGTAACATCTTGCAGCCCCCATTCTGTCATCCACCTGCTCAAGCCCTTTAGATATGTTATCCATTGCTTTCCTCTGTCTCTTTTTCCCCCTATCTGGCCTGTTAGTATCAGGTTCTCCAAACCCTCCTTCCTCATTGCATGTCCCAGGAATTTCAGCTGTCTTTTCCTGATGCTCAGTATTAATTTCCTTTTCGTTTCCATCCTTTCCAAAACCTCATCATTGCTCACATGCTCGATCCATGATATCCACAGCATTCTTCTGCAGAACCACATTTCAATTGCTTCAAGTTTTCCCTTCATCTTTGTTGATATTGTCCAACATTCATTGCCATATTGAAGAACTGACATCCCATAGCAATCTAGTATTCTCTTCTTTGTTTCTAGTGAAAGTTTCCTGTGTCTTAATACTTTACTCAGCTTCTGGAATGGATCCTTTGCCATGCCAATTTGCCTTTGGATCTCTGTGTTGCACTTTCCGTCTTTGCTTAGAGCACTTCCCAGATATTTAAATTTTTGTATCTGCTTGATTTTCATATCCCCCACCTGTATTTGGCATTTTGGCTTGCTCTTAACAGAACCTTTGCCATGCCAATTTGCCTTTGGATCTCTGTGTTGCACTTTCCGTCTTTGCTTAGAGCACTTAATTCCCTAGTTTTTTTTTACTGGGTGAACTTCATTGTAAAAAAAATAATTCATAAATCTACCATTCGCCTGTGCACTGAATACTGTTGCCATATCCGATTCTCTTATGTTGTATCTGAAGGTTCTTGACAAAATTTAAAGAAGGGTTTGTGATGTAATCAATCTTGACCTGACATCTCAACTTATGTCATTTGCTCACCAATGTGATGTGCCTTCCCTCTGTCTTTTTGCAAATATTTTAATGGCAATTGTTCTAATGAGCTGTTCTCCTTTGTGCCTCAACTGCATGAATTTTAGCATGTTACTAGATTGGAAGTTAGGTCAAGGAGTTTCACTTTTGAAATTACTAGTTGTAACTATAAGTTCTATTCTAATAGTTTCTCCTCAAGCCTGTGGAACTCCATATTGATTTCTTGTTCCCTTGCCACCTACAATCTTCAAAATTTAAATGCACCATCAATCGACATCTTCTATTTTCCTTAATCCCATTCCTTATTGTCCTTTTCCACACTTCTCCTCATGAAGGTTTTCTTATTCTCTTTCACTCCCTGTAACCCACTCTGTCTAAGTGGCATTATTGCCTTGTTCGGGGTGAAATGATAAAAAGGAAATATATAAATAGATAAGAAGCAGATTGTGATAGATTGATCTGAATAGGTTTAGATAGATAGATAGATAGATAGATAGATAGATAGATAGATAGATATGAACAGACTGAGATAGATAGATATAAATGGATTGAGATAGATATAAAAAGACATAGATAGATAGATAGATAGATAGATAGATAGATAGATAGATAGATAGATATAAACAGACTGAGATAGATAGATAGATAGATAGATAGATAGATAGATATGAACAAAGATAGATAGATAGATAGATAGATAGATAGATATAAACAGACTAGATAGATAGATAGATAGATAGATAGATAGATAGATATGAACAGACTGAG
The DNA here is from genome assembly GCA_037127315.1 of Ascarosepion bandense. Taxonomy (NCBI): domain Eukaryota; kingdom Metazoa; phylum Mollusca; class Cephalopoda; order Sepiida; family Sepiidae; genus Ascarosepion; species Ascarosepion bandense. The sequence continues at coordinate 2,613,393 of JBBBDQ010000496.1, forward strand.
ATAGATAGATAGATAGATAGATAGATAGATAGAAACAGACTGAGATAGATAGATAGATAGATAGATAGATAGATAGATAGATAGATAGATATGAACAGACTGAGATAGATAGATAGATAGATAGATAGATAGATAGATAGATATGAACAGACTGAGATAAGGTATTGCCTTATTTGTCAAGATTCATTTCTTAAATGTATTACAATGTATTATTGTTTCTTCAATTTTTTTGTATAGGTCGTCAGTGTCAGTCAGTGTGGTGTTATGACATTTTGGATGGTGGACAGTGGTCAGAAGGTCAAACAACTGAATAACATTCATAATAAGGCTGAAGTTATGTGTTTAACCCTGAAAGACGACACTCATCGATTGTACACAGGAGCGACAGATGGAACTGTGAAGGTAAACAATACAGCCACTTTTTTCTCTTTTTTGTTCATTGTGATAAGACATTTCCCAGCCATAATTGTCCCAGCCAGAATTGCACTGAATCATGGATATATTTGTAAATACTGTTTCATCTTAGCTACAAACTCATGAGATATTTGTTGGCTGAAAATTATTAATATTTCGTAACAAAAGTGATGGAAGGAAAAAGAAATGAGGCTAGATTAAAAGAAAGTAATTTTAATGTAAAATTTCCAGCATCTCTTGTTTATGCGCATGTGTAGTTGCACCAATGTAACAAATTTAGTTTGATGAAGTCATAAAGGACGAAATGTCTCTCAAGAAAACTTTATCCTTTTTGTTATACATTTTCCGCAATTTTGTTCTTTCTTGATATATATATATATATATATATATATATATTCTCTAGACATATACTGTTAAATATACAATCAGTGAATGTCTATTATGTTTAATCATGAGCCGTTCTAAACATTGTATTTTGGCTTTAATTTCAGTTGAAAACAAAGACAAAAATTCTCCACCATTTCGTTAATTTTTTATTAATTTGGTTCTAAACTTTTGGCTCACATGAGCCATCTTCAGAGAGGTTGTTTAGACTGAAATATTATAACATCCACCATCACCGATGATTTTATTTTGTGTTGACATAAAACTCCGCTAGTCAACGGCAATTGTTACCAAAAATAACAAATTTGCAAACTACATTTGTTATTTTTGGTAATCATTGCCATTGCCTAGCAAATTATTTGCTGCCTTGATACACTAAATATATATATATATATATTTTCCATTTGTAAACAAGTTATTATGCAACCCATTTTTTCTACCATGAGTGGTGTCTTCTGTTGCTTGGAAATCTTCCATGTAACCAAGACCAGTTTGTCATTCTGGTTTGTCCATGTTTATAATATATAATGTAATTTGACATCTTTGAAAATGGCTTATGTAAGCTGAAAGCTTAGAGTGGATTAATAAAAAAATTATGTATCAATATTGTAATTTTCTTTCTTCATTTAATGATAATGCGATTAAGCTTATCAGAGAAAACTTGTCTCTATTATTTAATGAAACATGCATTAATGAAAAAATGCTGCCTAAATACACACAATATATATATATATATATATATATATATATATATATATATAACAGTACCATTGTAAAAATACTAATAAGACAAGACTAAAATTTTAATGCATAAAATTGTTTATTCTCATCTATTCTCTTCACCCAAAGTCAGTTAATATTGGCATGTAGGTGTATGCTTTTGGTGGTTTTCTCCAAACACGACCCCTTCTCTTTCTAAGGATGTAAGAGAGACTCACTTATGTATTCTCTCAACACCATATATAATGGGGGACTTCCACAAGTAGACACTGGAGAACAGAAGTTACCTTTAAATTTGTCTATATTTCTGATATGAAATATTTACATTATGTACATTGTTCAGACTGTTGTCCTCATCTTTAATGTCATATTCATGACAAGGCTTTGAAGAATTTAAAAAATATTTTTGAAATTTTATAAATTATTATAATTAAAAAAGAAAAACTAAAATCAATTCTTGTAACAATCCATTATTTATGGAAAAAAATTTTTTTTTTCAGACTATAATTTCCTTAATATATATATTAAAAGCATTTAAAAGTATATCTAATTAAATAATGTCATTGTTTTATTGCATTTTTTATTTTACTATTCAGAGCAGATTTTCAGATAAATGGCCAACTGAACCATAAAGAAAAAATAGATGATTTACATTCCTCAAAGAGCCTTCCGCTTAACAAATAAAACAGATTTTTGATACAATATATAATTTCTTGAAATTTCATGAATTTACGCAGAATTTTATAGATGTAAAAAAATATACTTTTACCAAGATTTTAGAAATAATGATTTCAAAAATAATTTCATTCATTTGCAAATAAGTACTGAAAGTTTCATTAAAATCTGACAAAAATTTGATTTTTGCAAGAATTTTTCAATTTGTGTTTTTCTGTGAAAAATAATGAGTTTCATAATATTACATTATTCATAAACTCTGGTAACAGTTTGACTACCTGCTGACGACAAAAAATTTCGAAGGTGTTAGAAAGGATTAAAAATTTAAAAAAAAATAATTAAAAAAATATTTTGTTCTTTCCTCTTCATAATAACATAAACATTTTGGCGAAAAAACTTTGTTTTAATTCAGTTTACTTCATGCTAAACTGTTTTGTTTCTTGTTTTTTTTTTTCAGCAGATTGAGGAGGTACCTACATGTTTAGAACCATAAATGAAATGGCTTCATATTTGATCATTTAATATTTACCTATTTATGTTTCCCACGGAGATATGAAACAACACAAAGTCGAGTTTATGGTAGGGAAACCAAGCGCGTACGCGTATTATTTATAAATAATAATTAGAATATAAGTTTTGGTTGTTAACCTAGAAATTCGATGCTTCTATATTTCCTGTGATTAAAGGTGCAAAGAAACATGAATATTAACTAAAAGGAAAGAAGCAGAAATCTTTTCAAGGGAAGTTACTACACATTATTTAAACTAGTTATCTCCCTTGGTACTTAAACATTTGCGTGTATTGATAAGGTGTAATTTAAAATTACTTTATCTCTTATGTGCATCATTGACATTGACGTGAGCGATTATGTCTCTCCACAAGTTTCAAATATTTTTTAGCTTTTTTTATTTTTTAATCATATCACCCCAAGCAAGGCGATAACGCCACTGATGCGCAGGGGGCTACGTAAGGGTAAAAAAGAATGGAAAAGAGAAAGCCGGAAACCACATCCTAAACAGGGAACAAGGGATGAGCCACTTCACCTGTTCAATAGACGTGGGTGGAGTGTGAACCAGGCGATAGTTTAGTCTATCTACTCCAATTGAAAAAAAAGAAAAAAAGAAAAGAGTGAAAAGATTGGAAAAGAGAAAACCGGAAACCGCATCCTAAACAGGAAACAAGGGATGAGCCTCTTCACTTGTTCAATAGATGTGGGTGGAGTGTGAACCGGGCTCTAAACATTATTTGTCTCCTTATTATCTCTGTCAGTTCATGTTCTACCATCCATTTACATAATCTTGTTAGACAGATTACTCTCTGATTCCCTCTTCTCTTGTTTTAGAAAGTAGGTACCTTCACCCATTTTTTATATCTAACTTTTAAACTGAATTTTTAAAATTGTGTCGTGTGGGTGTCAAATTCTCCAAGCCCTCTTCATTATGGAAAAACGAAAAATGATCCATTTAATCAAAAGTGACTCAGATAATGATCAAAACTTGTCATTTAACAAAATCCATATAAGAATCCTCATTAATTGCTTCGATGTGTGTGACTTTGTTCCAAATTAGATTTAGTTAATACCTGTATGACAAACAATTTTTTAAATGGTAAAATATTTGAATTTTGATTTTATCATTACTGGGAAAATGAATCCTCTGCTATCAATGATGGCTTCTTTTTTTTTTTTTTTTATTTAAACACTTTCATATAACAAAAATACTTTGTGTATGAAATGCTTTAATTTAGTTGCAATAGATTTGAGATGTTTTTCCTTCTCATTTATACTAATTCTGAAGTTTGACTCCCAAGAAGAAGATTAGAAAATAAAACCAATATGGATCTTCACCTGTCTGTTTTGATAAAATTCAAAAGTGTCTATACTTCATTGTGGATGATGAATTATTTTCTGTCCTACAACTCATTCCCTACAGACAAAATGTTGTGAGCCTTTAACTATTACTATTTCCATGGCACATATTCTGATGAACTACACTCCTTGGTCCCACCATCCCTGACCTTTGCAGCTGGGACCTGCCATGCTGTGTATACAAGCAATAAGCATCCTCATTCCTATTCTTTTTCATTAGTAAGAAGTAAGTTCCATTCAGTCAGCTGCTTCCAAAAAACTGCTGCTTTCTGGAACAGACCCCCAGTAGGATGTTTTCCTAATCACTAAAATCTTGACCTTTTCAAGTCTAGGGTTAACTGTTATATTTTCTTTTCCTCTTTCTATAGTAAAAAGTAAGTTCCATTCAGAGAACTTCTTCTCAACGTCTGCTACTTTGTGGAACAGACTCCTGGCAGGATGTTTTCCTAATCTCTAAAATCTTGACCTTTTCAAGTCTAGGGTTAACTGTTATATTTTCTTTTCCTCTTTCTATAGTAAGAAGCAAGTTCCATTCAGAGAACTTCTTCTCAACGTCTGCTACTTTGTGGAACAGACTCCTGGCAGGATGTTTTCCTAATCTCTAAAATCTTGACCTTTTCAAGTCTAGGGTTAACTGTTACATTTTCTTTTCCTCTTACTATAGTAAGAAGTAAGTTCCATTCAGAGAACTTCTTCTCAATGTCTGCTACTTTGTGGAACAGACTTCAGGCAGGATTTTTTCCCAATCACTATAATGTTGACCTCTTTGTCTTGGATTAACCGTTTTCCTATATAACATCATAAACTACACATTGTGCTTTTTTTTATGCTCATACAACACCACACTGTAACCTTTACCTTGAGTGGCTCTTGGACCTTCTTTTGGGTACACATTAGCATAAAGAAAAATTCAAATCTGGAAAACAAGTCACAGGTATTATTATGAGTTCATGCCTTTCATAATTATTTTGCTTATAAAACATTCTCTTTGTTATGTGGCATGTCCCTTCAGCACATGGACAGTCATGACTCACCACAGCTTTCTATATTTTACCCCCTCTCCCAAGCCTTTTCTGCCATCAATTTACTCATGCTCATTAGTAATGTTACTCACGGATTCCCTCTTTTTCTCTTGCCTTTAACGTCCTGTGAATGTGAAATTCTCCAAGCCCTCTTTCCCCATTATGTGTCCTAGAAATTTCGACTTCCTCTTCTAGATTCTAAGTATAATTGTCCTTTTTATTTCCATTTTATTTAAAACTTCCTAATTTCTTACATGTTCAGTCCATGGAATTCTCAGCATCTTTCTGTAGAATCACATTTCTGTTGCCTCAAGGCAGTACTTCATCTGTGATGAGATTGGTTAGCATTCCCTTAACATATAGAAGGACTGATATCACATAATAGTTTATCACACTTTTCTATGTTTCTCATGGAATTTTCCAGTTTCTTAATACTTTGCTTAGCTTTTCGAAGGTATCTTTCATTATTCCAGTGTGCCTTCAGATTTCAGTGTCATATTTTCTCTGTTAAAACACTTTTCAGATATTTGAATTTTATATTTACTTGATTTTCGTGTCCTTAATTTGTTGCTGATATCTTGGTTTGTTCCTTTTGCTAGCAACCATACATTCTGGTTTCTTACAATTAATGCTTAGTCCTTTCTTCGTACTTTCTCAAGAAATTCCTGTAGTTTATTTTCTGTGTCTGTTATTAACACAGGGTGTTTTTTTTATATAATCATTTCACCCCAAGCAATGTAGCACTGCCACTGGTGTGCAGGGGTTACAGTGAGAGGAAAAGGAAAAAAGATTATGTTGAAGAAAGGATAAGAGAAAGATGGGAATCAAGGAGATAGAAGATGGCAATTGACATTGCACTTAAACTTTTAGAGATTTTAGCTATCAGGGAAGCAAGTAAATGGAAGGGAGTTCCACAGGCGAGAAAAGAAGCTGATGGAGTAGAAGTGACGGTTACATTTTACTATTTTGACGGTAAAAGGGTGGGACCTATTTGCCAATCTAGTAGCATAAATAAATTCAAGTGGTCAGAGCATCAGGAAAAAAATTTCATCAGAGTAGAAGCTGTGAAAATATTTGTAGAAAAGACAGAGGGAAGCCACATCTCATTAATGGGAAAGTGGCTGAAGTTGAGCTCCTAAAACAGGATCAGATTCTCCTTTGGATTTTGTTGAGAACCTTGAAATGAATAGCAGGAGCACCCTATTAGATATGGCAACAATATTCAATGCATGGACAAACGGTAGATTTATAAATGTGCAAGATGGATTCTGACAAGAAAAACATTTTGGCCTGACACCGTGTCCCAACCTTCTTAGTGGTATATGTAGCTATTGATTCAATGTAGCCTTTTCACTTGAGGTTAGCTGAGAGAGTGAGGCCGAAGAGGTACAGTGTGTTGCTTTCTGGGTAACTAGAGTCATACATAGAGATCGAAAGTAGCTTCTATTGTTAGGATTGTGTCTACCAATAATAAATCCTGGTAGGACTTCTAGTTCTCTCAGGATCACCTTGTGGTAAAGGTCAAATATGTTTGGTAAGAAAATAACCAGTATTCATTTATTCTTGGCTCAGGTGTAAGATAGGAAAGAAAGGTAAATGATTCTAAGTTTTTTTTGTTTTTTTTTTAATCGTATCACCCCGAGCAAGGCAGTAACACAACTGATGCACAGGGGACTACATAAGAGAAAAAGATTAGATAGGAGGAGAGTAAAGAGAAAGACAAACTAGTTACAGAGGGTGTTAGAGAAAGGAGCAAGAGAAGGATGGAAATACAGGTGTGATAAGATTTGTAAAGGTAGAGAGAAAGGAAAAGAGATACAGGGGAATGTAGAAAGAACTGGAGTCAAGTGGATAAGGGATAGGTATTGACATTGCATTTAAATTCCTGGAGGTTGTAGCCGTCAGGAAAGCAAGAATATGGAAGAGAGTTCCACAGGTGGAAAGTGCAAGAAAAGAAGCTGCTGGAGTAGAATTGTCAGCTGCATTTGGTTGATCTAACTGTGAATGGGTGGGACCCTGTTGCCAGTCTGGTTGCACAAGTAAACTCATGTGGCAGGGGTACCAGTGACTTAAGTTCATTGAAGCAGAAACCATGAAAATATTTATAAAACAGAGAGAGGGAAGCCACATCCCATCGATGAGAAAGTGGCTGGAGTCAAGCCACCAAGTTGGTACCTATCGCATTACTGATTCTCCTTTAGAGCCTGTCGAGAACACTGAGATGAACAGCGGGTGTGGGATTTTAGTGGGCAGTGATTTCTAATTAAAAAAACAAAAGAAAAATCAAATTTAAAATGTTCAAAAATAAGAGATAGCTGTTTATTCCTTTTTCAGGTGTGGGATTTTAGTGGGCATTGCTACCACACACTGATTTGTGCAGGTGGACAACCTGCAGAAATAGGTCAAGTTTTTATTCTAAAGCGATGTGTGTTGGCTGTTGGATGGAGCAGGTAAGTACCACAATGAAATCAAACAATGAATTGGCAATAATCTCGCAGTGAAAATGAGATGATGATTTGGTTTTAAATTTTTGTCACATTTATGATTCATTAAGGGAATTTCTTTAAAGAAAATAAAATAAAATTTTCGTCCTTAATTTTTTATAACTTTTTTTGTCTTTGTGCATAATTTATACTTTCCTCGGTCTATCCAAAGATATTTTCAAGGGCAGTTAAAGCTCAGAGCATTACCTTTTCACAATGTAAACAATTTAAATCTATCTCATTCATATCGTATTTATGTATCCCAGCCTGTCCATATCTATCTATCTATCTATCTATCTATCTATCTATCTATCTATCTATCTATCTATTCCAATCTTTTTCTATCTATCTATCTATCTATCTATCTATCTATCTATTCCAATCTTTTTCTATCTATATATCTATTCCAATCTTTTTCTATCTATATATCTATTCCAATCTTTTCTATCTATCTATCTATCTATCTTAGCCTGTTCATATCTATCTATCTATCTATCTATCTATCTATCTATCTATCTATCTATCTATTCCAATCTTTTTCTATCTATCTTAGCCTGTTCATATCTATCTATCTATCTATCTATCTATCTATCTATTCCAATCTTTATCTATCTATCTATCTATTCCAATCTTTTTCTATCTATCTATCTATCTATCTATCTATCTATCTATCTATCTATCTTCATATCTATCTATCTATCTATCTATCTATCTATCTATCTATCTATTCCAATCTTTTTCTATCTATCTTAGCCTGTTCATATCTATCTATCTATCTATCTATCTATCTATCTATCTATCTATCTATCTATCTATCTATTCCAATCTATCTATCTATCTATCTATTCCAATCTTTTTCTATCTATCTATCTATCTATCTATCTATCTATCTATCTATCTATCTATCTTAGCCTGTTCACTTATCTATCTATCTATCTATCTATCTATCTATCTATCTATCTATTCCAATCTTTTTCTATCTATCTATCTTAGCCTGTTCTATCTATCTATCTATCTATCTATCTATCTATCTATCTATCTATCTATCTATCTATCTATCTATCTATTCCAATCTTTATCTATCTATCTATCTATCTATCTATCTATCTATCTATCTATCTATCTATCTATCTATCTATTCCAATCTTTTTCTATCTATCTATCTATCTATCTATCTATCTATCTATCTATCTATTCCAATCTTTTCTATCTATCTTAGCCTGTTCATATCTATCTATCTATCTATCTATCTATCTATCTATCTATCTATCTATCTATTCCAATCTTTCTATCTATCTATCTATCTATCTATCTATCTATCTATCTATCTATCTGTCTGTTCATATCTATCTATCTATCTATCTATCTATCTCAGACTGTCATTATGTATGTATGTATGTATGTATGTATGTATCTATCTATCTATCTATCTATCTATTCCAATCTTTTTCTATCTATCTATCTTAGCCTGTTCATATCTATCTATCTATCTATCTATCTATCTATCTATCTATCTATCTATCTATCTATCTATTCCAATTTTTTTCTATCTATCTATCTATCTATCTATCTATCTTAGCCTGTTCATATCTATCTATCTATATATCTATCTATCTATCTATCTATCTATCTATCTATCTATTCCAATCTTTATCTATCTATCTATCTATCTATCTATCTATCTATCTATCTATCTCTGTTCATGTCTGTATATAAATAAATATACATTATTACTGCTAATAGTTCTGTTATTGAATTTTCCTATTAATTATCACATTTAAAAGGAGTCAAAGTAAAAAATGGTAGATTCTAAGTTTCTTAGAACCAACCTTATTTAAAACTTAGTTTCTTAGTATGCATACTTTTCAGGTTCCTGACCATTTTTCGTGATTCAGACTTCAAAGACCATGTGGTTTATCCCAACGAATGGAAAGGAAATGACGTGAGTACAAATGTCTTTCATTTTAATTAAACTCTCTTTTTGTTTTCGTAATACTTGCTTCTAATGTGATGCTTTTTAAAGCAGATACATTAGACAAGTTGTTATGTTGGGTTGGATCCAAAGTTGGTAGCATTCTTGAATACATAATTTTGTTTCACACATGGCTGAAATATATGACATGTACATGTCCTGAAAGGTGATATCGTAATGCATTTTTCTATGTGGCTTGTGTGCAGATTATGAATGTTAAAGTGTTTAATGTTAAAATTGAAAATAGAAGAAAATTTGAATCACTTGATGCACTTTTATTTTAAAATGTTGTAGAAACAGCAAAAAAGATATGTGTCATTTATGAAGATAGTGTCATAGCTGAGAGTACTGTTTGTTAGTGGTTTGTGAGGTTAACAATTAGAGATTTTTATCTTAAAGACAAGGAGCATTCAATCACGATGATGACCAAATTTTTTTCTTCTTATAATCATTTCACTTCAAGCAAGGTAGGACTGCCACTGGTGTGCAGGAAGTTACAGTAAGAGAAAAAACAAGGTACAGGGGATGTCGAAGAAAGTATAAGAGAAAGATCAGAATCAAGGAGATAAAAGATGGCAATTGATGTTGCATTTAAAATTTTGGAGATTGTAGCTATCAGGAAAACAAGCAAATGGAAGGGAGTTCCACAGGTAGGAAGTGTATGCAAAGAAACTGTTAGAGTAGAAGAGGTGGTTACATTTAACTATTTTGATAGTAAATATGTGGGACCTTTATGCCAATCTATTAGCATGCACCAGAAAATGAAGCTCATCAGAGCAGTAGCCATGAAAATACTTGTAGAAAAGACAGAGGGAATCAACAGCATATTGGTGAGAAAGTGACTGAAGTCGAGATGCCAAGTCAGGAATGATAATATTGCAGATCCTGCTGTGAATTTTGTTGAGAACTTTAAGATGAATAGCAGGAGAACTCGATCAGATATAGCAGCGATATTCAAGGCATGGACAAATGGTAGATTTATAAATATGCAAAATGGATTCTCTTGAGTGAGGATAAGGAGGCACAGTGTGTTGCTGTCTAGGAGACTAGCATCTCCCATTCTGATGAAAAATAAGAAAGTTTCTCTGTGGAAGCTAAAGGAGAACAGCTTTTGTTAAAATTAACAAGTCATTTTCTCTCTGATTCAATTAGAGATTAGAAGTTCCTTTTAAAAGCTGCAGCTAGGATTACTTTGTCAACCTTGACAGATTTATTATTGAGTCAGGAGTAAATGATGGTGTCTTCTGCATAGATGCCTACTGGGGAACTGATTACATCAAGAAGACCATTGATGAAGATCAAAAACGTGTAGATCCTATGACAGACCTTTGAGGGACACCTGTGCTCATATGAAAGGATCTGGAAGCTTGCCCATTCAAAATTACCTACATTTCACTGCATGATTGGAACGATTGTATTACATCAAACAATTGCAAAGAAATACTGTAGCTTTAGAGCTTGTGCAGAAGGCCAGCATGCCAAACCCTGTCAAATGCTTTCAAGATATCAAGAGCATCAGAAGGTTGGGAACACAGGTGTGAAGACAGTTGCAAAGGTAGAGAGAAAGAACAAAAAACAAGATATTCAGGGTGATGTAGAAAGAACTGGAGTCAAATGATTAAGAGATGGGTATTGACATTGCATTTAAATTCCTGGAGGTTGTCAGGAAAGCAAGAATATGGAAGAGAGTTCCACAGGCGAGAAATGTGCGAGAAAAGAAGCTACTGGAGTAGAATTGTTGGTTGTATTTGGTTGATCTAACAATATAATTGTGCAACATGGATTATGACAAGAAAAATTGTCTGGTATAACAGAAAAACAGCCATTTTAGCAGAAGATTTAGCAATAGATTCAATATAATTGCTACATTTCGTGTTAGTAGAAAATGTGAAATCAAATAGGCATTAAGATTTGTTTTCTAGGAGGTTAGCATCAGCCATGTTAATGGAGGGCAATAATAAAAGGATTAATATTATATAACAGCTCAGTTGGCTTTTAAATCATGATGATGTTTGGATAACTCATGATATAAAGGAAAGAAATCATTTTCCCTCATTTCCATTTGCCTCTAGTCTGATTTGCACATCTAGGCTTCTGCTGGTATTTGTTTTAACAATGAAATTATAAGATCATTTCATAATTTTTTTTCAACATTGGATTATCCCATAATATTTTCTTCTATATAACTTAAAAAAAAACAACAACAAAATTATACCATTAAATTAAACTAGTGGAACTTCTGGAATTTCCACAGAAGGATAATTATGATTTCCTGGAAAAATTTTACTTTGTCATACTACAAATGATAGTAACGTCTTCAAACATAAAGGTATTGGATAATAAAATAACGATAACACAGAGTGTAATTTTATTAAAATATCTATAAAAGTAATGCCCATAAAAGCTACTTTTCTGTAATCTTATATTAAGCCACATATGCACAGACCATAACCAAAATACTGTACGCTATTTTGTAAGAGATTTTGAAAGAGAAAATGTTTTTTTTATTACTAAAAAATCATGGTTCCTGTGTCCATTGTAAACAGAAAAGACCAACTGAGTAATGGCCAAGGGTGTAGAAGCCAGAAATTTCGTTATTAGGTCGCGGGATCTGACAACAAATCTACCTATTTTTACTATATTGTACAGTACACACACATATACACAAATGCAATTACTGCCACAACCATCTCTCCGCCTACTCTTTCACTCTTTACTACCCTTCTATTTGGCAAAAGTGAGAGAAAGGCAGAGGAGAGTAGTGTTTATAGATTATAAAAAGATAGAGGGGAAGGAAAAACTCGTGTAGAGAGTAAGTGTGTTATCTTTCTTCAGTGGTGTAACAGACGGAGGAACTAAGTAACTAACTAAAGGAAGGAACAAGCAGAATTATTATATGGTAATGGATTTTTGGAGACAATATCATTGAAAATGAGGACAAAACTGGAAGCGGCCGAAATGTGGTTCTACAGAAGGATGCTACGGATATCGTGGACTAAGCATACAAGCAACGACGAGGTGTTAGAAAGAATGGCAACAAAAAGGAAATTGATGCTGAGCATCAGGAAGAGACAACTGAAGTTCCTGGGACATGCAATGAGGAAGGAGAGCCTGGAGAACCTGATACTGACTGGACAGATAGAAGGAAGGAGAGATAGAGGAAGGCAGCGGATAACATATTTGCAGGGACTGATCAGGTGGATGACGGAACGGGGGTTGCCAGGAGCAACAGGAGCAAACATACTAAGAGCCACAAGGGATAGGGAGACGTGGAGAGCCATGATCGCCTACGTCCTGAAGGGACAGGGCACATAGAAGAAGAAGAAGAATGGATTTTAGTTTCTTTAAGATACATGTGCATTGTGGTACAGATTTCAGTTGAACTTTTTGCATTCATTTATGTATAAATACTCTTGGAAAAGGCATTATTCTATCTCTTCTACTGCCAGCTATGGGTTAAATAGCAGGACAGATTGGGTTCTGTAGCCTTGGTTGGCAACTAGTCTACTGCAGAAAGTAATAGCAACCTACTGTGAGAAAATCTTCTGCCCAGTCAGTCATGTCTTTTTTCCAGACATGATCGCCCAAGCATGTATCACGTATGGCACTTAACTGACTGAAGGTATATGTGGGGTGCTGAAATGTTAAAATAAAATATGAATATAGAATATTAAAGAAAAGTTAAAATTAAAATAAGGCACTTGCTTTTTTAAAAAAAAACCATATCTCTTTTTCTCTGCCTTTTTACTCTCCTCTCTCAACTCATGTGAAAGCAACTAAAAAAGAGAAGAAAAAAAGACTGAATATTTGCTATGAAATGGCATTTCCTTCCAGAAACAGTTCTGGAATCATAGGATGAAGTTGATCACTTAAAATTCTTGAAACGTCCTGACTGTTAATTTTAATAAAAAATTTTAAAAATAATATCTGTAGAAAAACAACAATTTGGGGGAAAAAAAATTTGGGGGGAAAAAAAATTAAGTACCACTAATATTAACTCAACAGACATAAAAATAGACAAGCTTTTGACACTTTAATCAAATTTTTAAAATTATGCTATAGATTAAAATGACTACCAGAACAGTAACAGAAACTCGACATGAAGCAAGCGGACAACGTAAGATGTTGTCTTTGAAAGAAACAGTTTACCTTGTTGTTTTGTAGATTTTCAGCTGTTTTTGAAGTATTTCATTTCCAGATAATGTCAGGTCATCAGGAGAGAATACGCACCATTTCGGGGCCTTATCTGCTACTATGGTACTAGGTGTTTTTGTTATTTTGTCCCCCCCCCTATACAGATATGACATTTTACATGGAAAGGGTACAGGTTAATCTTCTTGATAGAATGGTCATGTGATCAGTATAGATTAACTTTTGTTTAATTAATGACAGAAACACAGTGTCCTAAGAAGTGAATTGGTATGCATCATTAGTCTTTTACCTATTATTGTGTGTGCGTGTGTGTGTGTGTGAGCGAGAGAAAGAAAGAGAGAGAGAGCAAATATGTTTGGAGCCATGAAGTTGATTATTTTAAAGTTTTTTTATAACCTAGTATCCATGTATCCTGATGTGCGTTGTGGTGCAGTGGATATCAGCTCAGAACGAGAAATCGAGGAGCTGAGTTCAAATTCCAGTTGAATTCCTTGCATTCACTTACGCGCAAATACCCTTGGGAAAGGTATTAATCCATCTCTTCCTTCCAGTTATGGGTTAAATAACAGGACAGATTGGGTTTTATAGCCTTGGCTGGCAACCAGTCTACCGCAGAAAGCAATGGCAACCTACTGCAAGATAATCTTCTGCCCAGTCAGTTGTGTCTCTTTTGAGACATGATCGCCCAAGCGTGTTTCACGTATGGCACTTACCTGACTGATCTATGTACACCACAACACCTATATTTATCTATAAAATTCTACAGCCAAAAAGAAAATAGTCTTTTATTTTTTTTTAACAGAATCATACAGATGATATTCTTTCGCTGGCATTTTCATCACCAAATACGCTCGTTACAGGAGCATACAATGGGGAAATATTTGTGTGGAACACAAAATCAGAGAAAACAACAAAATGCTTAAGACAACGATCCAAGATTAGACAATCTCCATCCGAAGATGACAATCTCCTTGCAGAGGTAGGTTTTGAAATCAAAGCCAAGACATAATTTTTTACAAATAAAGTTAAGCAATGTCGAGCCTGGTTAGTACCTAAATGGGTGACCACTTTGGATATGGTGTAATGGATAATAGCTTGAAATTGTTAATCAGAGAGTCAATTCTGGTTGGGGTTGTTATATTTACTTATGCACAAATACCCTTGGGAAAAGTATGAATCCACTTCTTCTCCCCCAACTATGGGTTAATTAGTGAGACTCGTATCACTAAAACCATTATTATGACAAAAACATTCTTGCTATCTAGAAATATTTTCTGGCTTTAAATAACCTGTAAAGGGTTAATAAGCCATAGAAAACAAATCAATCTTTGATACCTTAATTGTTGACTGCCAGAGGTCAGTTTTGAATTTCAGCCACCAATTTTATAATAGCCAACTTAGGTAATAAAAAAATTTTGTGACTAAATGTATAGCTTCAACTAAAGACTTAACACAGTTTTCACTCTAAAAGCATCATTGCAAATAAACTTGTTGTTGGAGCCTGCCTGCTGATGAAAATGTATCAGAAAATGCTAAAATGCTAACTCATGGTTGGCATCATACTAAAACTGTCAACCAAAAGTTATTTCATCGTTGACAGTCAATGCATTAGTACTATTGGGAAAGTACAACTCAATATGCCATGGTCCTGGGCATGATGTTAAACTGCATCCAGCAACAAGGCCTCTGATTGGAAGGTTGTGAGGAGCATGGAACCACCTCTTAATTGCTCTTGCTCCCAGGTCCACTCTGACCTGGAGTGGTAGCACCTGTTAGGGTCCCAGCTATGGGCAAATAGTTAACCCCCAAACTGGGGTCAAAACACTATGAAAGTATAAAAATACACTTTTATAGAAATATATACATAAAAATAAACTTTTACAGAAAAATATACATTTTTTAAGGAAAAAAAATTATTCCCAGTAAAACATTTTTGAATATAAAACTAGAAGACATTTTCAGTTTTCTAAAATCTAAAAGAATAAAACAAATTTTTCATTAAAATCTGACTTAATTAACTTTTTCACTATTACCAAACATTAAAAACAAAATACCTTAAAACCCACCTTTTTGGCATTAAATAATCCACAGAGATGTTGATATGCCATTAAACAAAACTCAAATTCATTACTGGCAATTCAACACCAGGAGGTCCTGGGCATGACGATAACTGCATTTGGCGGCAAGGCCTCTGATTGGGAGGTTGTCAGGAGCATGGAACCACCTCTTAATTGCTGTTATTCCTAGGTCCACCATGACCTGGAGTGGTAGCACCTGTTAGGATCCCAGCTATGGGCAAATAGTTAACCTTCGAACTGGGGTCAAAACCCTATGAAAGTTTAAAAATAAAATTTTATAGAAATATATACATAAAAATAAACTTTTATAAAAATACATAGATTTTTTTAAAGAAAAATATTAACAATAATACAGTTTTGAAGACAAAATTATTACCATAACACATTTTTGAAGGAAAAAAAAATTATTCTCAGCAAAGCATTTTTGAATACAAAACTGGAAGACATTTTTCGTTTTCTAAAATAAAAAAGAATAAAAACAAAAAGATTTTCATCAAAGTCTGACTAAATCAAGCTTTTCACTATAACCAAACATTAAAAAAAAGTACCTTAAAACCCCACTTTTTTGGCATAAAATAACCCACAGAGAGTGATATGTCGTTAAACAAAACTCAAAGTCAACACCAGGACAACTAAGAAATAAGACAACCCAGCACCAGAAAAACATACCTTTTTACAACAAGATAAAAGTAATTTCTATATTTCTGAAATGTGTTATTGTAATTATCTATGTTATTTACATTGTTTGGACTATTGTCCTTATCTTTGTTGCCATATTCATGACATTTCGACCACTATACACTCTGACCTTCCTCAGGGTCTGTCTATATTTCTAAAATGTGTTATTGTAATTATTTACACTATTTACATTGTTTGGACTATTGTCCTTATCTTTGTTGCCATATTCATGACATTTCGACCACTATACACTCTGACCTTCCTCAGGGTCTGTCTATATTTCTAAAATGTGTTATTGTAATTATTTACACTATTTACATTGTTTGGACTATTGTCCTCATCTTCATTGCTATATTCATGACATTTTGACCGCTGTACGCTCTGACCTTCCTCAGGGTCTGTCTATATTTCTGAAATGTATTGTTGTAATTATTTATGCTATTTAAATTGTTTGGACTGTTGTCCTCACCTTTGTTGCCATATTCACAACATTTCAGCTTCTCCAGGTGATTAGAATTTTGAAATGGACCCTTTATTTCGTTCACTAAAGTAGATTGTTCTAATTCCATAAGTCATGGCTGTTCCAGATGTCTCAGTGTCAATTATCTCCCTTTAACTCAACTCTCAAAGCTTCTCTTTAAGTCAAGTCACTGTATCCTTAACTTCAGATAACCTCCACTCATTGGTTCCACTAGTTTAGACCTTTAAAATTATTTCTTACCTTTCTAATTCTATAAATTGAATCAGCCTCATTTCCTCCATATTCTCTTTTTAAAGTGGAAGTTTCATTCTGAAAGCTTTTTTTTCTGCTACTTTCTGGAACAAACTCCTACATGGATGCTTTCCTGAACACAACAATCTTAACCTCTTCAAGTCAACAGTCAATCACAGTCTACTCTCATGAACTTCATTTCCTTCTACTTCCTCTTGCATTTAGTAACCCTCTACTATGAGTGGCTCTTGGGCCTTGTATTGAGTGAATCATAGTATAAAGAGATGGTAAATTCTGTCTGTGACAGTTTATTGTAAAAAGAAGCAGAAAGCATTAATCTAATAAACTCTGCAAGGATAAATTTTCGTTGTAAGTTACGACGCTTTTCCCCTTCAAATTTACCCAAAATAGCATTATCTCTGTGCAAATGTATATGCTAAACTCAAATCAACTGTTTGTTATTGAAGAAACTTACCTTTTTTTATCTAAATGTCCATAAAAACGAACTATATCTTGCACTTTTTCTCTCCCATAACTCTCACGAAGTCATGTAATTAACTGCAGAATGACGTACTGCGCATTTGAAGGAATTTTGGCAGATTTTTGGTCGATTTTTCTTCATTTACTAATACTTCCAGCAATGTACTTTCGGAAATTAAAGTAATGCGCTATTGTATTTCTACGCTTGTTACTCTCATAAAAGGAAGTACATCGCCGGAAGTTTCAGTAAAGGAAGAAAATCGGCCAAAATTCGACAAAAATTCTGCCTACGTAGAACATCATTCTGCAGTTAATTACATGACTTCGTGAGAGTTACGGGAGAGAAAAAGTGCAAGATTAGTTTTTTTTTTTATGAACTTTCAAAGCAAAAAAAGTAAATTTTTTCAATAACTAATTGTTGATTTGAGTTCAGCAAATACATTTGCACAGAGATGATGCTCTTTTGGATAAATTTGAAGGGGGAAAAGCCGTCGGCACCTAAAATGAACATTTACCTCTGCAAGAAGTTAAACACTTTAGACTGTCCGTTTTAGATTGCAAATGCATATTTGAAATTTGCTCAGAATATTTTTATTGAACCAATAAATACAAAACAATTGTTGAATTTCCAATTTATATTTTTGCAATCCATTATTTCAGGAAGTGAGAAGCCATTGTGAAAGTGTCAACAGAACAATCAATGATAGAACAATTGTTCTGAGTCGTTCCAGGTCAAGGCTATCATCAAGAATCAGTGACAATGGAAATGACGATCAGGTAGGAACAAAGGTTTACAATTGTTATTTACTAATTCTAACTTCGACTGGAACAAGACAGCAAGTGTGGAGCACCCAGTGATGACCAAACACCCTACACCATAATCTGCAAGTTTAACTCACTGAATATTACCCAACAACAAAACACTCATAATGCTTTTTACTCTACTTAGTCTGATGCAATTTTTAAGATAATCAATGAAGATCAAATTCATCACTCAGTAAGAATGCTCTGCGAGGCAATCTATAAAGTTTTTTTTTAATAAAATTATGTATTTAGAATCCAAAACATAAGTTTTTATTAGGTTATTTTTTTAAAACTTAACTGCCATCCTGTCAGTTGGAGGCTTACGGCCTATCACGTTGAACACACCGGTTCTCGCTCGATCACCAAAGTTAAGCAACGTTGAGCCTGGTCAGTACTTAGATGGGTGACCACTTGGGAATACCAGGTGCTGTAAGCGTTTAGTAACAGATGTGAGTTGTGGTGCAGTGGATATTAGCTCGGAAAGAGAAATCGGTGAGCCAAGTTCAAATTCCAGTTGAATACCCTGCATTCACTTAAGCACTGGTACCCTTGGGAAAGGTATTAATATGTCCCTTCCCTCCAGTTATGGGTTAAATAACAAGAGTAGGACTTGGGGACCCTGTCCTTAAAAACAAATGCCAATGAATCTTGATACTTGAAAAGAAAAAAGTATTACTAGACACAAAAACTTATATAAAAACAACAATAAATTGTTGAAAGAAAAAGGTATTACCAGCAATAATAAATAAAATTTAGTTGGCAATAAATGACCTGCTGAGGTTGATATGCCATAAAAATAAAACAACCAACCAACCAACCAACCAACCAACCAACAACTGTCAGTTGGTTGTTGGTTTTTATGAAAAAAAGCAGCATCATTCTGGTTTTATTGCTTTATGAGAGACCTTAAAAATTATCTTTGGTTAGTTGATGTTATATTTGTTTTTTCAGCAGTTTATTGTTTCATCATTCTCGGGAAAGTAAAAGAAAAAAGCAAGAGAAAAAATGAAAAACTTAGAAAAGAACTAAAAATAATATGAGAGGAAAAAAATATAAAAAAAGTTAGCAAAAGGAAAAAAAAATGAATGAAAATATTACCAAGAAGAAAAGTGAATTAAAAATATTACCAAGAAGAAAAATGAATGAAAAATATGATCAAAAGAAAATAAAAAATGAAAAAAAGTTAGCAAGAGAAAAAAATGAAAAACTTAGATAAAGAACCAAAAATAATATCAAGATAAAAAAAATATGAAAAAAGTTAGCGAAAGGAAAAAAAATGAATGAAAAATATTGCCAAGACGAAAAATTTATTAAAAATATTAACAAGAGGAAAAATATGAGAAAGGAAAATTGAATGGAAAATATTACCAAGTAGAAAACTGAATGAAAAATATTAGGAGGAAAAATGAATGAAAGATACTACCAGAAAAAAAGAAAGAATGGAAAAAAGTTTGCAAGAAGAAAAATGAGTGAAAAAAATGAGCAAGAAGAAAAAAAAACAAAAGAAAAGTTAGCAAATGGAAAACAAATGGATACAAAATATTACCATGATGTAAAAAAATGAAAAATGTTAACATGTGGGAAAAATGAATGAAAAATATTACTAGGAGAGAAAAAATTCATAAAATAAGCATGAAGAAAGAAAAACGAAAAATCATAGCAGGAGGCACAAAGAATGAGAAAGTTATCAAGAAGAAAAAAAAAGAATGAAAAAATGTTAAGAAGGAAAATAGTTAACAAAAGAAAAAAATTAAGAAGTTTCAAGCGATGCAATATTAGAAGGCCAGAACAATGCCAAAACAGTGATCAAAACAATGAAGATAAAGATTCTCGTTCAAATGACTCTTGGTAAAAAGAAATTTTGTTTACAAGACTAGTTTTACAATTCACTGAATATGTGAATATCTTGCCTGCTTTTGTCCAACAAATGTTTTGTCAAAAATGTGTTCAAAGCTGATAATAGCAAACATAGTACAAATTGAAAGTTTTCAAAGAGTTAATATATTCCTTTGGATCTGTGGTGATACTGAGCAAAGTGAGGGACTGGATGTTTGCCCTCAGAGATCCAGAAAGCAAATGACCAAAACTGGTTTGTGCGCACCCGGCTCCACGCATATGTTCCGGCAGAAAACCAAAAATTAATAAATATCAAATTCCTTTTCACAAGCCTACACAAATTTTATTTATCATCCAATGGGAAGCCCAGAATTAAATACAGGTGTGAATTCCCAAATGACTTGCTGAGACCCACAAAGACGAAATAAAAAGCCAACACAGGACGCATCGCCAGTTTAGAAAGTACGAGCATAATTAGCACATCCCTTGACCTCATCAAGCGATCATACTATGCTCGCCTCTCCTTTCTCTCTCACCTTCTTCTTCACTGTCCCCTGAGCTACTTACCCGACCAACAGAGCAGAGACATCAAAGATATTCCTAACTGACAAACGCTCACACATACAGAAGCACAAACTCGCTTTCGGCATTTACTGCTATGAACATTTTAACGTCCTTTGAACCCATCCTAAAGACATTACTTTATTTGTAAAAAAACCTTAATTGATATCTGTGTATATATAAATGTTGTTTCTATATTCAATTTGATTTTCTTGTTTATACCCCCCTTATAGTGGGCTATCTACTAACAAGGCCAAATTCAGTTAATCTGTTTCAACACACAACTATGTTTTACTAGAACGGATAACCCACTATAGAGGAAAGAATGCTTGGAAAATCAGATACTTACTAGATAGATTGAAGGCAAGAGGAACATAGAAAATGTTTCTATACTCAATTTGATTTTCTTGTTTTATAACCCCTTTTATAACTTATAATGGGCTATCTACTAACGAGGCCAAATTCAGTTAATCTGATTTCAACACAAAACTACGCTTCACTAGAATGGATAACCCACTATAGATCTCCTTTTTGGTTTGCCTCAGCATTACATTTTAAATGAAACAAAAAGACAAATAATTCAATGTTTCAGAAGAAATAATTTATTTTGCTTTGTATTGCAGAATGAATTTGCTTATGCTGTTGTAAATTTGCACATTCTCGAAAGTCGGCGCAACCTGACAAGCACAGCTGCCAACCTAGTCTCTTGTGGTGGGAATGGTTGGGTTCGTTTTTGGAATACTCACAATGCTTCCCTTGCAGCAGAATTTGTAGCTCATGCTCACTGTAAGTTGGACATCCTTTTCTTTTTATTCAGTATACAAGATCTGTCTGAAACATATCAAGCCATTTTGAATGTCTTAAGAACTAGTTGTGCAGCCTCGATGTAAATTATCAGTTGATCGGCAGGGGGACCTTACTGTGCATGTATAGAAAGACACTCTTCCATGGGGTTACTCAATCAGAAATGAGATACCACAGAGTAAGCTTAGGTATTGTGTATCATATTGACAATAACTAAATAGATTCTTTGTGCTTATACAGGTTTTTTTGGTAAAGAATATCACTCACATATGTGAGTGCTCTCTTTGCAAACTTGGAACTTCATTCCTGTAACATATCAGAGAGTCAAAAAAACACTTTTAGCCTTGACAATGCTATTATTTTACCTACCTTCACTCTTTGGTTTATTGTTTTAAAAAGCAACTAGCAGTATAGCCCGGCGTTGCTCAGGTGTAATGAAAGATTTGAAATCCATGGTCCTGGAGCTCAGAATCAGCCTAAAGAATATTTGTGTGAAGTTTGGTGAGAATTGGATAAAAATTGTGGATTTGTATAAAGAACATACAGACAGATAAACAGACATACACACAAACATCTTGCCTTTTATATATATATATTTATATATATATATATATTATCAATTTTCTGCACTATTGTAAAAACTGCAACCTTGAAACTTCTGAATATCGCTTCTTATGTCTTTGTCTATGAGTGTATCAAATTTGATTAAAATCGGACCACTCCTTCTATAACCCGATTTTTTCGATTATCGATTTTCAATATTTATCGGGGGTACCTTGACACAAAACCTAGCTAAGAACACTCGCAGACACTTATAGTACAACTGTGTAAATTTTCAAGAAAATCGATTCAGCTGTTTCGGAGTCTATAGGTAACGGATACACACACACACACACACACACAGAGACAAAGTTCCATTTATAAATATTTTAGATAGATAGATTATTAAAATTGTAATAAAAACTACACATATGATGAAAGTGAATTTATACATTTTTTTGTTCTTGAGAATTTCTAACAAAAATATTAAACACTATTCATTTATTAGATTGTTTTGTTTACAAGAATAACTTTATATTTGCAGTATTTAAAAAACTAACTCAATTGTATTAAAACAAATGCAACGCAATATTTATCATTTAACAATTTTTAAAGAAATAAATATGAAAATTTTTATTCATAAATTTTCTAAACATTTACTAAATTATAAAAATGAAAGAAATCCTTATTATTTACTTGTTAATTAAAGTTTGAATTAGCAGTTAACCAATGTTTTGCCAACCATTTCAATAAACAATATAATAAATAGTGTTTATTATTTTTATTGTCATTTCATAAGTACAAAGAAAATATATGAATTTATTTTCATATGTTTAGGTTTTATTCTAGTTCAAATTATCACTTTTTAAAACAAAATAGCCGAGGAGTGTAGGTAGTTAAAATAATAGCAGTGTCAAGGGAAAAACTGTCTTTTTGATCTTCTGTTGTTTTTTTTTTTTTTTGGTGAATATAAAAAAACCCAGACTTGTCTTCCTGTAATTTCTAACTTATTCCAAAAATCAAAAATTTAAATAACATAGACAAGGTTAGAATACAATAAAACAGCCGATGGAAATCCCATAAGTTAATGTTGTAGACTATTTTACAAAATGAAAGAGAGATTGGGATAAGTGTGTGAGGTCCAAGGGGAGTAACTTGAAGGAGAATAAGGTGCCACTGCTGAGGCAGCCTCTTTTCTTTAATAATAATACGTTAATAGCAATATTAGCTGTTTCCTTATAAGGAAACATTTGACATTCATCAACTAAACAGGTGGTACTACTGTCAGTTGAAATTTATGAAATCTTTTTTTAAAACAATTTTTTGGGAAAATACATTTCTTAAGTCCAGTAGCTGTTATTGCTCTTTCCAGTATCGAGGGGGAGTTTTCTTTCATAACCTTTTGTTTGAAGGAGTGTGGAACATAGGCATCATGATTATATAATTATTTTCTCTTTGAGTTACATGTGCTATTCATTTTAGTTGCTGCTGCTTTTGAAAGTCCTCAAATGACCTAATTTCTGATATTTGGTACAAATCTTTGTTTGTGATTCGATAGAGCCAGTAATATTTTCGTTTGAAAATTTATAAAATCTTTTTTTAAAACAATTTTCAGAAAAATATGTTTCCCAAGTTCAGTAGTTGTTATTGCCCATTTAAATTCTTGGAGATTGTAGCTGTTTGGGAAGCAAGTAAATGGAAGGGAATTCCACAGGCAGGAAGTGCGAGAAAAGAAGCTCCTGGAGTAGAATTTGTGTTTACAATTTATTGGTTTCACAGTAAAAGAGTGGGACCTAGTTGCTAATCTTGTGGCTCAAGTAAATTTATATATAGGGGGCATGAGTGAACTAAGTTCAGCAAAGCAGAAGCCATTGTATTTTATATCCATTTGGGGATTCAAAATGTAATTAAACATAGAGGTGTGAAATTTTAAATACAAGGTTTTCATTGGTTAGAAAATAATTTCACACTGGCGTGCAAAAGTTTTTTCCCAAATTTGACAGAGTGGTGAAGGGATTTATTATTGTTATTTTTTAAATGGTCCAATAATAACACATGGTATTTCTACAACTACAACAGCATGTATTTTGGCAATATTTTCCCTAGTAATGTTTGCCTATCCAACAAAACCTTCTGACAGAATTTCATTGGTTGAAAAATATATATAGGATTCTTTTAAACAACAATGCATGAATAAGCCATTAAACAAACAAAGAATTCACTTTCTTTTCTTCTCTGTTAACCATTATGGCTTGCCCAGTCTTTTCTTTTTTTTTGGGGGGGGGGGGGTACTCTAACTGCATAAGTTTAAGTGTACTTAAAGTTTAAGTGTACTAGGCCTCTTTCTTTTATGTTGAATAGCTAAATTCAGCTCTCACTTCTGTGACAACAGTTTCTTTATTCACATTTCCTACCTGTGCATCTCCATCACATTTACTTGGTTACCTGAAAAATACAATTTTCAAAAATTTAAAAGCAACATCAATCACCAATTTTTTGTCTTCTTGAAACCCATTCATCTTTTGTCCTTTCCTCAATCCTCCTTTTTCTCTGTCTTCACTTTCTCATTCACTCTCTGTAACCACCGATGTACTCGTGGCATTCCCGTTCATCTTTTGTCCTTTCCTCTATCCTCCCTTTTCTCAGTCTTCACTTTCTCATTCACTCTCTGTAACCACCGATGTACTCGTGGCATTCCCGTTCATCTTTTGTCCTTTCCTCTATGCTCACTATTCTCAGTCTTCACTTTCTCATTCACTCTCTGTAACCTCCTATGTACTCGTGGCATTCCTGTTCATCTTTTGTCCTTTCCTCAATCCTCCCTTTTCTCAGTCTTCACTTTCTCATTCACTCTCTGTAACCTCCTATGTACTCGTGGCATTCCCGTTCATCTTTTGTCCTTTCCCCAATCCTCCCTTTTCTCAGTTTTCACTTTCTCATTCACTCTCTGTAACCACCGATGTACTCGTGGCATTCCCGTTCATCTTTTGTCCTTTCCTCAATCCTCCCTTTTCTCAGTCTTCACTTTCTCATTCACTCTCTGTAACTACCTATGTACTCGTGGCATTCCCGTTCATCTTTTGTCCTTTCCTCAATCCTCCCTTTTCTCAGCCTTCACTTTCTCATTCACTCTCTGTAACCACCTATGTACTCGTGGCATTCCCGTTCATCTTTTGTCCTTTCCTCAATCCTCCCTTTTCTCAGTCTTCACTTTCTCATTCACTCTCTGTAACCACCTATGTACTCGTGGCATTCTCGTTCATCTTTTGTCCTTTCCTCAATCTTTTGCCCTTTTCCTCTGTCTTCACCTTCTCATTCACTCTCTGTAACCACCTATGTACTCGTGGCATTCCTGTTCATCTTTTGTCCTTTCCTCAATCTTCCCTTTTCTCAGTCTTCACCTTCTCATTCACTCTCTGTAACCACCTATGTACTCGTGGCATTCCCGTTCATCTTTTGTCCTTTCCTCAATCTTCCCTTTTCTCAGTCTTCACTTTCTCATTCACTCTCTGTAACCTCCTATGTACTCGTGGCATTCCCGTTCATCTTTTGTCCTTTCCTCAATCTTCCCTTTTCTCAGTCTTCACTTTCTCATTCACTCTCTGTAACCACCTATGTACTCGTGGCATTCCCGTTCATCTTTTGTCCTTTCCTCAATCCTCCCTTTTCTCAGTCTTCACTTTCTCATTCACTCTCTGTAACCTCCTATGTACTCGTGGCATTCCCGTTCATCTTTTGTCCTTTCCTCAATCTTCCCTTTTCTCAGTCTTCACTTTCTCATTCACTCTCTGTAACCACCTATGTACTCGTGGCATTCCCGTTCATCTTTTGTCCTTTCCTCAATCCTCCCTTTTCTCAGTCTTCACTTTCTCATTCACTCTCTGTAACCTCCTATGTACTCGTGGCATTCCCGTTCATCTTTTGTCCTTTCCTCAATCCTCCCCTTTCTCAGTCTTCACCTTCTCATTCACTCTCTGAAACCACCTATGTACTCGTGGCATTCCCGTTCATCTTTTGTCCTTTCCTCAATCCTCCCCTTTCTCAGTCTTCACTTTCACATTCACTCTCTGTAACCTCCTATGTACTCGTGGCATTCCCGTTCATCTTTTGTCCTTTCCTCAATCTTCCCCTTTCTCAGTCTTCACTTTCTCATTCACTCTCTGTAACCACCTATGTACTCGTGGCATTCCTGTTCATCTTTTGTCCTTTCCTCAATCCTCCCTTTTCTCAGTCTTCACTTTCTCATTCACTCTCTGTAACCTCCTATGTACTCGTGGCATTCCTGTTCATCTTTTGTCCTTTCCTCAATCCTCCCTTTTCTCAGTCTTCACTTTCTCATTCACTCTCTGTAACCTCCTATGTACTCGTGGCATTCCCGTTCATCTTTTGTCCTTTCCTCAATCCTCCCCTTTCTCACTCTTCACTTTCACATTCACTCTCTGTAACCTCCTATGTACTCGTGGCATTCCTGTTCATCTTTTGTCCTTTCCTCAATCCTCCCTTTTCTCAGTCTTCACTTTCTCATTCACTCTCTGTAACCTCCTATGTACTCGTGGCATTCCTGTTCATCTTTTGTTCTTTCCTCAATCCTCCCTTTTCTCAGTCTTCACTTTCTCATTCACTCTCTGTAACCTCCTATGTACTCGTGGCATTCCCGTTCATCTTTTGTCCTTTCCTCAATCCTCCCTTTTCTCAGTCTTCACTTTCTCATTCACTCTCTGTAACCTCCTATGTACTCGTGGCATTCCCGTTCATCTTTTGTCCTTTCCTCAATCTTCCCTTTTCTCAGTCTTCACTTTCTCGTTCACTCTCTGTAACCTCCTATGTACTCGTTGCATTCCCGTTCATCTTTTGTCCTTTCCTCAATCCTCCCCTTTCTCAGTCTTCACTTTCTCATTCACTCTCTGTAACCTCCTATGTACTCGTGGCATTCCCGTTCATCTTTTGTCCTTTCCTCAATCTTCCCTTTTCTCAGTCTTCACTTTCTCATTCACTCTCTGTAACCTCCTATGTACTCGTGGCATTCCTGTTCATCTTTTGTCCTTTCCTCAATCCTCCCTTTTCTCAGTCTTCACTTTCTCATTCACTCTCTGTAACCTCCTATGTACTCGTGGCATTCCCGTTCATCTTTTGTCCTTTCCTCAATCCTCCCCTTTCTCAGTCTTCACTGTCACATTCACTCTCTGTAACCTCCTATGTACTCGTGGCATTCCTGTTCATCTTTTGTCCTTTCCTCAATCCTCCCCTTTCTCAGTCTTCACTTTCTCATTCACTCTCTGTAACCACCTATGTACTCGTGGCATTCCTGTTCATCTTTTGTCCTTTCCCTAATCCTCCCCTTTCTCAGTCTTCACCTTCTCATTCACTCTCTGTAACCACCTATGTACTCGTGGCATTCCCGTTCATCTTTTGTCCTTTCCTCAATCTTCCCTTTTCTCAGTCTTCACTTTCTCATTCACTCTCTGTAACCTCCTATGTACTCGTGGCATTCCCGTTCATCTTTTGTCCTTTCCTCAATCTTCCCTTTTCTCAGTCTTCACTTTCTCATTCACTCTCTGTAACCACCTATGTACTCGTGGCATTCCCGTTCATCTTTTGTCCTTTCCTCAATCCTCCCTTTTCTCAGTCTTCACTTTCTCATTCACTCTCTGTAACCTCCTATGTACTCGTGGCATTCCCGTTCATCTTTTGTCCTTTCCTCAATCCTCCCTTTTCTCAGTCTTCACTTTCTCATTCACTCTCTGTAACCACCTATGTACTCGTGGCATTCCCGTTCATCTTTTGTCCTTTCCTCAATCCTCCCTTTTCTCAGTCTTCACTTTCTCATTCACTCTCTGTAACCTCCTATGTACTCGTGGCATTCCCGTTCATCTTTTGTCCTTTCCTCAATCCTCCCCTTTCTCTGTCTTCACCTTCTCATTCACTCTCTGTAACCTCCTATGTACTCGTGGCATTCCTGTTCATCTTTTGTCCTTTCCTCAATCCTCCCTTTTCTCAGTCTTCACTTTCTCATTCACTCTCTGTAACCTCCTATGTACTCGTGGCATTCCCGTTCATCTTTTGTCCTTTCCTCAATCTTCCCTTTTCTCAGTCTTCACTTTCTCGTTCACTCTCTGTAACCTCCTATGTACTCGTTGCATTCCCGTTCATCTTTTGTCCTTTCCTCAATCCTCCCCTTTCTCAGTCTTCACTTTCTCATTCACTCTCTGTAACCTCCTATGTACTCGTGGCATTCCCGTTCATCTTTTGTCCTTTCCTCAATCTTCCCTTTTCTCAGTCTTCACTTTCTCATTCACTCTCTGTAACCTCCTATGTACTCGTGGCATTCCTGTTCATCTTTTGTCCTTTCCTCAATCCTCCCTTTTCTCAGTCTTCACTTTCTCATTCACTCTCTGTAACCTCCTATGTACTCGTGGCATTCCCGTTCATCTTTTGTCCTTTCCTCAATCCTCCCCTTTCTCAGTCTTCACTGTCACATTCACTCTCTGTAACCTCCTATGTACTCGTGGCATTCCTGTTCATCTTTTGTCCTTTCCTCAATCCTCCCCTTTCTCAGTCTTCACTTTCTCATTCACTCTCTGTAACCACCTATGTACTCGTGGCATTCCTGTTCATCTTTTGTCCTTTCCCTAATCCTCCCCTTTCTCAGTCTTCACCTTCTCATTCACTCTCTGTAACCACCTATGTACTCGTGGCATTCCCGTTCATCTTTTGTCCTTTCCTCAATCTTCCCTTTTCTCAGTCTTCACTTTCTCATTCACTCTCTGTAACCTCCTATGTACTCGTGGCATTCCCGTTCATCTTTTGTCCTTTCCTCAATCTTCCCTTTTCTCAGTCTTCACTTTCTCATTCACTCTCTGTAACCACCTATGTACTCGTGGCATTCCCGTTCATCTTTTGTCCTTTCCTCAATCCTCCCTTTTCTCAGTCTTCACTTTCTCATTCACTCTCTGTAACCTCCTATGTACTCGTGGCATTCCCGTTCATCTTTTGTCCTTTCCTCAATCCTCCCTTTTCTCAGTCTTCACTTTCTCATTCACTCTCTGTAACCACCTATGTACTCGTGGCATTCCCGTTCATCTTTTGTCCTTTCCTCAATCCTCCCTTTTCTCAGTCTTCACTTTCTCATTCACTCTCTGTAACCTCCTATGTACTCGTGGCATTCCCGTTCATCTTTTGTCCTTTCCTCAATCCTCCCCTTTCTCTGTCTTCACCTTCTCATTCACTCTCTGTAACCTCCTATGTACTCGTGGCATTCCTGTTCATCTTTTGTCCTTTCCTCAATCCTCCCCTTTCTCAGTCTTCACTTTCACATTCACTCTCTGTAACCTCCTATGTACTCGTGGCATTCCCGTTCATCTTTTGTCCTTTCCTCAATCTTCCCCTTTCTCAGTCTTCACTTTCTCATTCACTCACTGTAACCTCCTATGTACTCGTGGCATTCCTGTTCATCTTTTGTCCTTTCCTCAATCCTCCCTTTTCTCAGTCTTCACTTTCTCATTCACTCTCTGTAACCTCCTATATACTCGTGGCATTCCCGTTCATCTTTTGTCCTTTCCTCAATCCTCCCCTTTCTCACTCTTCACTTTCACATTCACTCTCTGTAACCTCCTATGTACTCGTGGCATTCCTGTTCATCTTTTGTCCTTTCCTCAATCCTCCCTTTTCTCAGTCTTCACTTTCTCATTCACTCTCTGTAAACTCCTATGTACTCGTGGCATTCCTGTTCATCTTTTGTTCTTTCCTCAATCCTCCCTTTTCTCAGTCTTCACTTTCTCATTCACTCTCTGTAACCTCCTATGTACTCGTGGCATTCCCGTTCATCTTTTGTCCTTTCCTCAATCCTCCCTTTTCTCAGTCTTCACTTTCTCATTCACTCTCTGTAACCTCCTATGTACTCGTGGCATTCCCGTTCATCTTTTGTCCTTTCCTCAATCTTCCCTTTTCTCAGTCTTCACTTTCTCATTCACTCTCTGTAACCTCCTATGTACTCGTTGCATTCCCGTTCATCTTTTGTCCTTTCCTCAATCCTCCCCTTTCTCAGTCTTCACTTTCTCATTCACTCTCTGTAACCTCCTATGTACTCGTGGCATTCCCGTTCATCTTTTGTCCTTTCCTCAATCTTCCCTTTTCTCAGTCTTCACTTTCTCATTCACTCTCTGTAACCTCCTATGTACTCGTGGCATTCCTGTTCATCTTTTGTCCTTTCCTCAATCCTCCCTTTTCTCAGTCTTCACTTTCTCATTCACTCTCTGTAACCTCCTATGTACTCGTGGCATTCCCGTTCATCTTTTGTCCTTTCCTCAATCTTCCCTTTTCTCTGTCTTCACCTTCTCATTCACTCTCTGTAACCACCTATGCACTCGTGGCATTCCTGTTCATCTTTTGTCCTTTCCTCAATCTTCCCTTTTCTCAGTCTTCACCTTCTCATTCACTCTCTGTAACCACCTATGTACTCGTGGCATTCCCGTTCATCTTTTGTCCTTTCCTCAATCTACCCTTTTCTCCAGTCTTCCTTTCTCATTCCTCTCTGTAACCTCCTATGTACTCGTGGCATTCCCGTTCATCTTTTGTCCTTTCCTCAATCTTCCCTTTTCTCAGTCTTCACTTTCTCATTCACTCTCTGTAACCACCTATGTACTCGTGGCATTCCCCGTTCATCTTTTGTCCTTTCTCAATCCTCCCTTTTCTCCAGTCTTCACTTTCTCATTCACTCTCTGTAACCTCCTATGTACTCGTGGCATTCCCGTTCATCTTTGTCCTTTCCTCAATCCTCCCTTTTCTCAGTCTTCACTTTCTCACATTCACTCTCTGTAACCACCCTGTACTCGTGGCATTCCCGTTCATCTTTTGTCCTTTCCTCAATCCTCCCTTTTCTCAGTCTTCACTTTCTCACATTCACTCTCTGTAACCTCCTATGTACTCGTGGCATTCCCGTTCATCTTTTGTCGCACACTCAATCCTCCCCTTTCTCAGTCTTCACCTTCTCATTCACTCTCTGTAACCTCCTATGTACTCGTGGCATTCCCGTTCATCTTTTGTCCTTTCCTCAATCCTCCCTTTCTCAGTCTTCACTTTCACATTCACTCTCTGTAACCTCCTATGTACTCGTGGCATTCCCGTTCATCTTTTGTCCTTTCCTCAATCTTCCCCTTTCTCAGTCTTCACTTTCTCATTCACTCTCTGTAACCACCTATGTACTCGTGGCATTCCCTGTTCATCTTTATTCAACTTCCTCAATCCTCCCTTTTCTCAGTCTTCACTTTCTCATTCACTCTGTAACCTCCTATGTACTCGTGGCATTCCTGTTCATCTTTGTCCTTTCCTCAATCCTCCTTTTCTCAGTCTTCACTTTCTCTTCACTCTCTGTAACCTCTATGTACTCGTGGCATTCCCGTTCATCTTGTCCTTTCCTCAATCCTCCCTTTCTCACTCTTCACTTTCCACATTCACTCTCTGTAACCTCCTATGTACTCGTGGCATTCCTGTTCATCTTTTGTCCTTTCCTCAATCTCCTTTTCTCAGTCTTCTTTCTCATTCCTCTCATAGCTCCTATGTACTCGTGGCATTCCTGTTCATCTTTTGTTCTTTCCTCAATCTCCTTTTCTCAGTCTTCACTTTCTATTCACTCTCTGTAACCTCCTGTACTCGTGGCATTCCCGTTCATCTTTTGTCCTTTCCTCAATCTCCCTTTTCTCAGTCTTCACTTTCTCATTCCTCCTCTGTAACCTCCTATGTACTCGTGGCATTCCGTTCATCTTTTGTCCTTTCCTCAATCTTCCCTTTTTCTCCAGTCTTCACTTTCTCATTCCTCTCTGTAACCACCTATGTACTCACGTGGCATTCCTGTTCATCTTTGTCCTTTCCTCAATCCTCCTTTTCTCAGTCTTCACTTTCTCATTCACTCTCTGTAACCTCCTATGTACTCGTGGCATTCCGTTCATCTTTTGTCCTTTCCTCAATCCTCCCTTTTCTCAGTCTTCCTTGTCTCATTCACTCTCTGTAACCTCCTATGTACTCGTGGCATTCCCGTTCATCTTTGTCCTTTCCTCAATCCCCCTCCCCTTTCTCCTCTTCACTTTCACATTCACTCTCTGTAACCTCTATGTGCTCGTGGCATTCCCGTTCATCTTTTGTCCTTTCCTCAATCTTCCCTTTTCTCAGTCTTCACTTTCTCATTCACTCTCTGTAACCACCTGTGTACTCGTGGCATTCCCGTTCATCTTTTTGTCCTTTCCTCAATCCTCCCTTTTCTCAGTCTTCACTTTCTCATTCACTCTCTGTAACCTCCTATGTACTCGTGGCATTCCCGTTTCATCTTTTGTCCTTTCCTCAATCCTCCCTTTTTCTCAGTCTTCACTTTCTCATTCACTCTCTGTAACCACCTATGTACTCGTGGCATTCCCGTTCATCTTTTGTCCTTTCCTCAATCATCCTTTCTCAGTCTTCACTTTCACATTCACTCTCTAGCAACCTCCTATGTACTCATTAGCATTCCCATTCATCTTTTGTCCTTTCCTCCAATCTTCCCCTTTCTCAGTCTTCACTTTCTCATTTTCACTCTCTGTAACCACCTATGTACTCGTGGCATTCCTGTTCATCTTTTGTGCTTTCCTCAATCCTCCCCTTTCTCAGTCTTCACTTTCTCATTCCTCTCTGTAACCTCCTATGTACTCATTAGCATTCCCATTCATCTTTTGTCCTTTCCTCAATCCTCCCTTTTCTCAGTCTTCACTTTCTCATTCACTCTCTGCAGCCTCCTATGTACTCATTAGCATTCCTGTTCATCTTTGTCCTTTCCTCCAATCCTCCCCTTTCTCAGTCTTCACTTTCACATTCACTCTCTGTAACCTCCTATGTACTCGTGGCATTCCCGTTCATCTTTTGTCCTTTCCTCAATCCTCCCTTTTCTCAGTCTTCACCTTCTCATTCTTTCTCTCCGCCTCCTATGTACTCGTGGCATTCCTGTTCATCTTTTGTCCTTTCCTCATCCTCCCTTTTCTCAGTCTTCACTTTCTCATTCACTCTCTGTAACCACCTATGTACTCGGCATTCCGTTCATCTTTTGTCCTTTCCTCAATCCTCCCTTTTCTCAGTCTTCACTTTCACATTCACTCTCTGTAACCTCTATGTACTCGTGGCATTCCCGTTCATCTTTTGTCCTTTCCTCAATCCTCCCCTTTCTCAGTCTTCACCTTCTCATTCCTCTCTGTAACCACCTATGTACTCGTGGCATTCCCGTTCATCTTTTGTCCTTTCCTCAATCCTCCCTTTTCTCAGTCTTCACCTTCTGTTCACTCTCTGTAACCTCCTATGTACTCGTGGCATTCCCGTTCATCTTTTGTCCTTTCCTCCAATCCTCCTTTTTCTCAGTCTTCACCTTCTCATTCACTCTCTGTAACCTCCTATGTACTCATACACTTGCTTCTGTTTCATCTTTTGTTCTTTCCTCAATCCCTCCCTTTTCTCAGTCTTCACTTTCTCATTCACTCTCTGTAACCTCCTATGTACTCGTGGCATTCCCGTTCATCTTTTGTCCTTTCCTCAATCCTCCTCCTTTTCTCAGTCTTCACTTTCTCATTCACTCTCTGTAACCTCCTGTACTCGTGGCATTCCCGTTCATCTTTTGTCCTTTCCTCAATCTTCCCTTTTCTCAGTCTTCACTTTCTCATTCACTCTCTGTAACCACCTATGTACTCGTGGCATTCCTGTTCATCTTTTTTGTCCTTTCCTCAATCCTCCTTTTCTCAGTCTTCACTTTCTCATTCACTCTCTGTAACCTCCTATGTACTCGTGGCATTCCCGTTCATCTTTTGTCCTTTCCTCAATCCTCCCCTTTCTCAGTCTTCACCTTCTCATTCACTCTCTGTAACCTCCTATGTACTCGTGGCATTCCCGTTCATCTTTGTCCTTTCCTCAATCCTCCCTTTCTCAGTCTTCACTTTCACATTCACTCTCTGTAACCTCCTATGTACTCGTGGCATTCCCGTTCATCTTTTGTCCTTTCTCAATCTTCCCTTTCTCAGTCTTCACTTTCTCATTCACTCTCTGTAACCACCTATGTACTCGTGGCATTCCTGTTCATCTTTGTCCTTTCCTCAATCCTCCCTTTTCTCACTCTTCACTTTCTCATTCACTCTCTGTAACCTCCTATGTACTCGTGGCATTCTATATTCATCTTTTGTCCTTTCCTCAATCCTCCCTTTTCTCAGTCTGCTTTCTCATTCACTCTCTGTAACCTCCTATGTACTCGTGGCATTCCCGTTCATCTTTTGTCCTTTCCTCAATCCTCCCCTTTCTCACTCTTCACTTTCACATTCACTCTCTGTAACCTCCTATGTACTCGTGGCATTCCTGTTCATCTTTTGTCCTTTCCTCAATCCTCCCTTTTCTCAGTCTTCACTTTCTCATTCACTCTCTGTAAACTCCTATGTACTCGTGGCATTCCTGTTCATCTTTTGTTCTTTCCTCAATCCTCCTTTTTCTCAGTCTTCACTTTCTCATTCACTCTCTGTAACCTCCTATGTACTCGTGGCATTCCCGTTCATCTTTTGTCTTTCCTCCAATCCTCCCTTTTCTCAGTCTTCACTTTCTCATTCACTCTCTGTAACCTCCTATGTACTCGTGGCATTCCCATTCATCTTTTGTCCTTTCCCTCCAATCTTCCCTTTTCTCAGTCTTCACTTTCTCATTCACTCTCTGTAACCTCCTATGTACTCGTTGCATTCCCATTCATCTTTTGTCCTTTCCTCAATCTCCTTTCTCAGTCTTCACTTTCTCATTCACTCTCTGCTCTCTATATACTCAACAGCATTCCCGTTCATCTTTGTCCTTTCCTCAATCTTCCCTTTTTCTCAGTCTTCACTTTCTCATTCACTCTCTGTAACCTCCTATTACTCGTGGCATTCCTGTTCATCTTTTGTCCTTTCCTCAATCCTCCTTTTTCTCAATCTTCACTTTTCCTCATTCACTCTCTGTAACCTCCTATGTACTCGTGGCATTCTCGTTCATCTTTTGTCCTTTCCTCAATCCTCCCCTTTCTCAGTCTTCACTGTCACATTCACTCTCTGTAACCTCCTATGTACTCGTGGCATTCCTGTTCATCTTTTGTCCTTTCCTCAATCCTCCCCTTTCTCAGTCTTCACTTTCTCATTCACTCTCTGTAACCACCTATGTACTCGTGGCATATCCTGTTCATCTTTTGTCCTTTCCCTAATCCTCCCCTTTCTCAGTCTTCACTTTCTCATTCACTCTCTGTAACCTCCTATGTACTCGTGGCATTCCCGTTCATCTTTTGTCCTTTCCTCAATCCTCCCTTTTCTCAGTCTTCACTTTCTCATTCACTCTCTGTAACCTCCTATGTACTCGTGGCATTCCCGTTCATCTTTTGTCCTTTCCTCAATCTTCCCTTTTCTCAGTCTTCACTTTCTCATTCACTCTCTGTAACCTCCTATGTACTCGTGGCATTCCCGTTCATCTTTTGTCCTTTCCTCAATCCTCCCCTTTCTCAGTCTTCACTTTCTCATTCACTCTCTGTAACCTCCTATGTACTCGTGGCATTCCCGTTCATCTTTTGTCCTTTCCTCAATCTTCCCTTTTCTCAGTCTTCACTTTCTCATTCACTCTCTGTAACCTCCTATGTACTCGTGGCATTCCTGTTCATCTTTTGTCCTTTCCTCAATCCTCCCCTTTCTCAGTCTTCACTTTCTCATTCACTCTCTGTAACCACCTATGTACTCGTGGCATTCCCGTTCATCTTTTGTCCTTTCCCCAATCCTCCCCTTTCTCAGTCTTCACCTTCTCATTCACTCTCTGTAACCACCTATGTACTCGTGGCCTTTCCGTTCATCTTTTGTCCTTTCCTCAATCATCCCCTTTCTCAGTCTTCACTTTCACATTCACTCTCTGTAACCTCCTATGTACTCGTGGCATTCCCGTTCATCTTTTGTCCTTTCCTCAATCTTCCCCTTTCTCAGTCTTCACTTTCTCATTCACTCTCTGTAACCACCTATGTACTCGTGGCATTCCTGTTCATCTTTTGTGCTTTCCTCAATCCTCCCCTTTCTCAGTCTTCACTTTCTCATTCACTCTCTGTAACCTCCTATGTACTCGTGGCATTCCCGTTCATCTTTTGTCCTTTCCTCAATCCTCCCTTTTCTCAGTCTTCACTTTCTCATTCACTCTCTGTAACCTCCTATGTACTCGTGGCATTCCTGTTCATCTTTTGTCCTTTCCTCAATCCTCCCCTTTCTCAGTCTTCACTTTCACATTCACTCGTAACCTCCTATGTACTCGTGGCATTCCCGTTCATCTTTTGTCCTTTCCTCAATCCTCCCTTTTCTCAGTCTTCACCTTCTCATCACTCTCTGTAACCTCCATGTACTCGTGGCATTCCTGTTCATCTTTTGTCCTTCTCAATCCTCCCTTTTCTCAGTCTTCACTTTCTCATTCACTCTCTGTAACCACCTATGTACTCGTGGCATTCCCGTTCATCTTTTGTCCTTTCCTCAATCCTCCCTTTTCCTCAGTCTTCACTTTCACATTCACTCTCTGTAACCTCCTATGTACTCGTGGCATTCCCGTTCATCTTTTGTCCTTTCCTCAACTCTCCCCTTTCTCAGTCTTCACCTTCTCATTCACTCTCTGTAACCACCTATAAAATGCAGGTATCTCTGGGTTCATCTTGTCCTCCTTCAATCCTCCCTTTTCTCAGTTCTACCTTCTCATTCACTTCTCTGTAACCTCCTATGTACTCGTGGCATTCCCCTCTGGGTTCATCTTTTGTCCTTTCCTCAATCCTCCCTTTTCTCAGTCTTCACCTTCTCATTCACTCTCTGTAACCTCCTATGTACTTGTGGCATTCCTGTTCATCTTTTGTCCTTTCCTCAATCCCCCTTTTCTGGGTCTTCACCTTCTCATTCACTCTCTGTAACCACCTATGTACTCGTGGTCTTTCCGTTCATCTTTTGTCCTTTCCTCAATCCCTCCCCTTTCAAAGTCTTCACTTTCACATTCACTCTCTGTAACCTCCCATGTACTCGTGGCATTCCCGTTCATCTTTTGTCCTTTCCTCAATCTTCCCCTTTCTCAGTCTTCACTTTCTCATTCACTCTCTGTAACCACCTATGTACTCGTGGCATTCCTGTTCATCTTTTTTGTGCTTTCCCAATCCTCCTTTCTCAGTCTTCACTTTCATTCACTCTCTGTAACCTCCTATGTACTCGTGGCATTCCTGTTCATCTTTTGTCCTTTCCTCAATCCTCCCTTTTCTCAGTCTTCACTTTCTCATTCACTCTCTGTAACCTCCTATGTACTCGTGGCATTCCTGTTCATCTTAAGTCCTTTCCTCAATCCTTTCAGTCTTCACTTTCTCATTCACTCTCTGTAACCACCTATGTACTCGTGGCATTCCTGTTCATCTTTTGTCCTTTCCTCAATCCTCCCTTTCTCAGTCTTCACCTTCTCATTCACTCTCTGTAACCTCCTATGTACTCGTGGCATTCTGGTTCATCTTTTTGTCCTTTCCTCAATCTTTCCCTTTTCTCAGTCTTCACTTTCTCATTCACTCTCTGTAACCACCCTGTACTGTGGCATTCCTGTTCATCTTTTGTCCTTTCCTCAATCCTCCCTTCTCAGTCTTCACTTTCACATTCACTCTCTGTAACCTCCTATGTACTCGTGGCATTCCCGTTCATCTTTTGTCCTTTCCTCAATCCTCCCTTTTCTCAGTCTTCACCTTCATTCACTCTCTGTAACCTCCTATGTACTCAAAAGGGTCTCTGTCTATCTTTTGTCCTTTCTTCAACTTCCTTTTCTCAGTCTTCTCACTTTCTCATTCACTCTCTGTAACCTCCTATGTACTCGTGGCATTCCTGTTCATCTTTTGTCCTTTCCCTATCCTCCCTTTTCTCAGTCTTC
Organism: Ascarosepion bandense; assembly: GCA_037127315.1. NCBI lineage: Eukaryota > Metazoa > Mollusca > Cephalopoda > Sepiida > Sepiidae > Ascarosepion > Ascarosepion bandense. The sequence continues at coordinate 2,651,493 of JBBBDQ010000496.1, forward strand.
ACTTTCTCATTCACTCTCTGTAACCTCCTATGTACTTCTGTACATTCCCGTTCATCTTTTGTCCTTCCTCAATCCTCCCTTTTCTCAGTCTTCACCTTTCATTCACTCTCTGTAACCTCCTATGTATTCGTGGCATTCCTGTTCATCTTTGTCCTTTCCTCAATCCTCCCTTTCTCAGTCTTCACCTTCATTCACTCTCTGTAACCACCTATGTACTCGTGGCATTCCTGTTCATCTTTGTCCTTTCCTCAATCCTCCCTTCTCAGTCTTCACTTTCACATTCACTCTCTGTAACCACCTATGTACTCGTGGCATTCCCGTTCATCTTTTGTCCTTTCCTCAATCTTCCCCTTTCTCAGTCTTCACCTTCTCATTCACTCTCTGTAACCTCCTATGTATTCGTGGCATTCCCGTTCATCTTTTGTCCTTTCCTCAATCCTCCCTTTTCTCAGTCTTCACTTTCTCATTCACTCTCTGTAACCTCCTATGTACTCGTGGCATTCCCGTTCATCTTTTGTCCTTTCCTCAATCCTCCCCTTTCTCAGTCTTCACCTTCTCATTCACTCTCTGTAACCACCTATGTACTCGTGGCATTCCTGTTCATCTTTTGTCCTTTCCTCAATCCCCCCTTTCTCAGTCTTCACTTTCACATTCACTCTCTGTAACCACCTATGTACTCGTGGCATTCCCGTTCATCTTTTGTCCTTTCCTCAATCTTCCCCTTTCTCAGTCTTCACCTTCTCATTCACTCTCTGTAACCTCCTGCGTTCTCAGTTTTCTCTTTCACTTTCCCTCGTTGTGACCCCCTTGTGCAATGCTTTAAGTAAAATGATTAAAAAAAAATGGGTAAATTATCTAGTGATATGTCAGAGCATTGGAAATAAAGAGTTCATGCCTTTCTCAAGGGAAATAGATCAAAATGAAACCTAAATGAAATCAGTTAGAATTCAAACTCTGGTTGCTGAGGTTTTCATACCATCACCACAGCTAAGCAATGTAGAGTTTGGTCAGTTACTAGATTGGTGACTGCTTAGGAATACCAGTTTATTTGAATCCAGAAAATATACATTTTCTATGCTGGTAACATTTCTATGCATAAAAAAAAATAAAAGAAAAATTAAAAATTAATAAAAAAATTTTCTGCATGAAGATTTGTATTAAGCTTTTCAAATTTTGATGAGTTTTAAGGAGTGTAGAATCACCTGCTGTTGTTCCCAGATCCACCTTGAACTGAGACAGTAGAACCTGTTATGGTCTCAGCTATCGGCAAATCAGAGAGCTGAGTTCCAATTCTAGCTATGTTTGTTATGTACACTTCTATGTAAATTAACCTTGTGAAAGGTATGAATTTACCCCAACTATGGGTTAATTAGTAAGACTTGTATCACTAAATCCTTATTATCTTTAAATAAATAAAGTTCTTACAATCTAGATATATTTTCTGGCTTCAAATAACCTGCAAAAGGTTGATAAACCATACAAATAAATCATTCAATCAGATTGCCAATTCTGTTTTCTATTCTGGTAACTGAAATGCCCCAGCAGACCTTCTGAAGATATAATTAAAAATGTATAAAACAGATACCTGACTTTGATCTTTTTTCTATTTGTTTTGACAGCTGGCAGCATTACTATGGCTATTGATGCTACAGACAGTTATTTGGTAACAGGAGATGTTGAGGGTTTGATTAAAGTTTGGAATATTGAAGAATATTGCTTGGAACTTCAAAATGGTATCCAAACTCTGTCGCCATGTATGTATCTCATTTATTATTTGTTGTTTTTTTTCTTTCTTCTTATTTTTGTTTACACTTATTTTTCTTAATAAAGGTACCTTTTTCATTTATTTTAGTTCACCCAATACTAGACCCAAGAGCCACTCAAGATAGCTATCTTATTGAGTGAGATTGTTTTAAAGACATAATGGAGTGCAAAGGAGGAAGTAAGAAATGCCTATTATCAGGATATGTAGGATAGATATTGGTTTCTCTGAGACTTGCAAAGGTTAAGGTTATAGTGGTCAGGGAAGCATCGTCTCAGGATTCTGTAAACAAAGTAACAGATCTGGGGAAGAAGCTGCCTGACTGGAACTTAATACTCACCAACGGAATATGAATGGAGTGGGGTTGATTTGATGCTTTGTATGTGGCATGGTGGGTCCTAGCTGTGAAAGTCTAGTGGCTCTCCAAGTAACTACACTGCCCGCACATCCAACCTTACAACATCTGATATTCAGCCAAGCAGTCACCAATCTAGCTACTGACCTGGATCAACGTTGCTTAACTTCAGTGATCATATAGAAACTAGTGTTTCAGCTGTTTTGCCCTCCTGCCTCCATTAGGTGTATATCAATCTGGGTAACCTAAAAGGTATTCTGAACTGAACACTTTATTTGGTCTATGGTGAAAGACTGTTCTCGTTCCACTGCCCATGTCTGAGTATATCTCATCTAGCTCTTGTTTTTAGTACTGATCAGTTAATGTGTGCCTGTTTTTTCTGAGTCTGAGTGCACAGTGATTGGCCTCGGGATTGAACTCACAATTACTATGTCATCAAATTCAAGAAGCAACACTTTAATCTACTAGGCCATTGTCTTGTAGGAGAGAGCGAGCAAGAACTGAGCCTTACTAAATATGATAACAATATGATAACTAGATGAGATAATATGAGATATGGGTATTGGGACCTTTATACGTCTGTCATGTTATTTTTTATTCATTTTACTTGTCCTGGGTATGACTATAAACTATATCTAATAATAATAAACTAAAGCCTCTGATCAGTATATATATATATATATATATAAACATTTTTTCCTGTAAGGGGAACAACCCTTGAAACAAATTAATCTTTTCAAAAAAAAAGGGTCAAAACATTATGGAAATATAAAAATACATCTTTATAGTAAAAATACCAACAATACATTGTGCGTTGTGCTGCATTGGATATCAGCCCGAAACAAGAAATTGGAGAGCAGAGTTCAAATTACAGTTGAATTCATTGCATTCACTTACAGGCAAATACCCTTGAGAATGGTATTAATTTGTCACTTCGCCCTCCAGCTATTGGTTAAATAACAGGACAGATTTGGTTCTATATCCTTGGTTGGCAACCAGTCTACCACAGAAAGTAATAGCAACCTACTGCAGGAAAATCTTCTGCTCAGTCAGTCATGTCTCTTTTGAGACATGATCACCGAAGCGTATATCATGTATGGCACTTAACTGACTGACTGACCAACAATACAGTTTTGTAAAAGAAATTACCAAAGCTCCCAAGAAAATTTGCTCAAGCCCATCAAGTATTTTCCATGTTAATTTCTTCTGTCTCTCTTTCCCTCTATCTGACCTGTGAGTATCAGACTCTCCAAACCCTCCTTCCTCATTACATACCCCAGGATGGAACTTCAGCTGTTTTTTCCGGATTTTAAGTATTAGTTTCCTTTTCATTTATATCCTCTCCATTACCAGTTATGGAAGCTCTTGCCGCATATTTGGTCTGTAACAGTGCCTTATTATTTTATTTTATATATATACTCTCTATTATAATAAAGCCCGTTGTTTATGGGTATATATATATATATATATAGTATTATTTATATATATGAAAATAAATTGGATGCGTTTATTTTATAAATATACTCTTTATTATAATAAAGCCCATTGTTTATATATATATATATAGTATTATTTATATATATGAAAATAAATTGGATGCGTTTATAAATTCATTGGTAATAGTTTATTTTGCAGAAATTTTATAACCCGCTCATCAGTCCAAAATTGATGAGAACTCAATGTTAGAATTTAACTGAGTATTATAATGATTATATATAGTATTATTATTTATATATATGAAAATAAATTGGATGCGTTTATAAATTCATTGGTAACAGTTTATTTTGCAGAAATTTTATAACCCGCTCATCAGTCCAAAATTGATGAGAACTCAATGTTAGAATTTAACTGAGTATTATAATGAAAATAAATTGGATGCCTTTATAAATCTATTGGTAATATTTTGGTCTCAGGAGCGGTTTCAAAATATCCCGTGAAATTACCAATAGATTTATAAAGGTATCCAATTTATTTTCATTATAATACTCAGTTAAATTCTAACATTGAGTTCTCATCATATTACAATCCCCGTGGAATTAACCTTACAAATTACCAAGGATACTACTTTATATATATATTTCCCTCCTGTCCTTTGAATTATTTTGTTTCTTTTTTCTTATGTCCCAATGTAAAATACTCGATAGTAGGTACATAAATATATATGTTGCTGTTATTTTAGATGACGCATCAATATAAATATTTTGCCATCATTTTTTATGGCACAGGTCTACACATTTGCAATATTTCATACAAGTAGTTGTGTTCTATCAGTAACACTTAATTCTTAATAACTGACAATCCCTCTTTAATTAAGTACCTACACTAATATTTGAGACCAAATTTTTATGAAAAAATTTCTTGAACTTTCATTTTAGCTTTAACTGAAAGAGAAATGATTAAATTTACTATTTTCTGTAACTAAAATATTCTGGTGTATTTCAAACAGAAATTATATTGATTAGAATGTTTATTTTTTTTTTTTAGTGTTTTCCGTTAAATCATTAAAACTGTCCATTTGATCTGATTTGAAACAAATGTTACTTACTAGCAGTATAGCTCGGCGTTGCTCGGGTGTAATGAAAGCTTTAAAACTAATCCATGGTCCTGGAAGCACAGACTCTTTGGACGTTGGCACAGAAGACTAAAAAGCAATAGTTGTTTCCAGTGAAAGTGAAACCGTAGACTGAAAGAAAAATGAATGGATGTAATTTGATATCAAATTTTCTGTTGTAAGAACTGCAACCTTGAAACTTCTGAATATCGTTTCTTATGTCTTTGTCTATGAGTGTATGAAATTTGATTGAAATCGGACCACTCCTTCTATAACCCAATTTTTTCGATTATCGATTTTCAATATTTACTGGGGTACCTCAACACAAAACCTAGCTAAGAACACTCACAAACACTTATAGTACAACTGTGTAAATTTTCAAGAAAATTGGTTCAGCTGTTTTGGAGTCTATAGGTAATGGATACACACACACGCACACGCACACACACACACACACACACACACACACACACACACACACACACACACACACACACAGAGACAAAGTTCCATTTATAAATAAGTTTAGATATTATGAAATGTGGTATACAAGCATTTATTAATCATGGAAGTTTTGTTTTTCTGATACCTTCATTGATGATTGACAGTGAGATGTGTTGACAAGTTAAGTATGGTTGACCAAAATTGATATAAATTTATGAAACTTAAGTCAATGTTTTATTTTTGGGTTTTAACTCTCTAGTAATTTACAAAAAATAACATTATATTTTCAGCAATTATCTAATATTTTATCGAATTTTAGTTACTTTAACTTTATAGCTGGAGTGAAATGAAAAGATTGGAAACAGCCAGAAAAGTTTACATAAAAACATTTTTTTTACTTTAAGAGGAACAACCCTTGAAATAAATTAACCTTTTAATCAAAATGTCACTTATGAAAAACCATTTTTAACAAAAAAGAACATTTCTATGCATAAAAAAAAGAAAAATTTAAAATTAATTAAAAAATTTTCTACATGAAGATTTTCATTAAGCTTTTCAGTTTTTGATTAGTAAACATAATCTTCACTTAATAGCTTAATAACTGAACTGCAATGAGGCTTTGAAGATTTTAAAATTATTTTTTACATTTTATCAATGATTATTATTAAAAAAGAAATTAACACAATTTTTGCAAAAAATTCATTATTCATAGAAAATTTTTTTTCTTCAGACTATAATGTCCTTAATATATATATATCTCAAAATCAATTAAAAGCTTACCTTATTAACTAATATCATAATTTTATTGCATTTTTACTTTACTATTTGGAGCAGAATTTTGTGAAAGTTGTAATTGATTGAAAAAAAAAAAAAGAAAACAAAAAACAGACGGTTTACATTCCCCCAGGAGTCCTGCATTTAACTAATAAAACAAAGTTTTATTGACTTTATGGGCATTTCATGAAATTACTTTTAGTATGTGGGGGGGACAGCAGATGTAAAAAAATATTTTTACCAAGATTTTCTAAAAATGATAATTTCAAAAATATTTTAATTCATTTGTGAATAAGTCCATCTTATTAAAAATCCGACAATTATTTGGTTTTTGCAAGAATTTCCAAATTAATGGGTTTTTCACCAGAAACAAAAAAGTTTTTCTATAGTCACATTTATTATAGTAAACCCTGGTAAAAATCTTGTCACACTCTGACAAAAGAAAAAGCAAAAGTTTTAATAAAAATTTTGAATGTGTTATAAAAGAACACATTAAAAAAAAATTTTTTAATTTTTTTAAAAAATTAAAAAAAAACGATTAAAGAATACTTTGATTTTTCCTCTTAAAATAGCATAATTATTTTGACAAAAAACTTTGTTTATATTAATTTTGGGTTTTCTTTTATGCTATGCTGTTTTTTCAGCGAATTAGTGGTGGTACCTACTTTTTAATTATGTAATTAAATTTTTAAAAAAATTCAGTATGTAATTGTTAAATTTTTCCCTTACTGCCATAGACATTTATTTTGTACAGAAATTGATGACAATTAAACAGTGAAAACCTGGAGTAGTGGTAATGTCAGTGGGAAAAATAAAAAATAACAGTATGCTGCAAATCAGAATCCAAAACTACAGACATTTTTAGGACATAATGAAATATGTTTTTTTCTGTACTTGAAATATTTGTTAAAATTTATATTGTCACTTTGAAAAAAAAAAATGTATTTGTCCATAGCAAAAAAAAAAACAAAAAAAAACAAAACATATGCACCATTTTGTTTTATTATTATAGAGCGCAACTGATATCTTTACCATGTCCCGAAATTGAATTATTCTTTCGTTTAAACTAAATACATTTATTCCAGGGAGGCTATTTTTAAAAGCTACACCAAACTGAGTTACTTACCTTTGTTTTGTGTCATAAAACAATATTTAATAAGCATGAATTCTTTTATTTATTTACGATTTTAATGATTTAATTATAATATAATTATATTTTTTATATGAATATAATTAAACAGTAAAACATTCAGAGAAATTTGTAGATATTAAGGTGAAAGGTTTTAAGAACCCAAAGGTTAGTTCATTAAATGTGGATGATCTTCTTGTACTTGTAATTAAAGCTCGTTCTTACATTTTCATCTTAGTAAAAATGGCTTTCCCTATTTATAGTTGCATTTTTTAAATCAATGGTCAGAATCATTTCTAGACAGATCTTCTATTATAACAATGTAGGATATTTAATAACAAAAGTGTTAAGAACAAAAGAAAGCTAAATTATGTTTATACCCAAACAACACTTATTTAACAAATTAATTTTAAAATTTTAAAATTTCAGCATTTTTCCAGTATTTACATTATTCGGACTATTGTTACCATTTCTACGACCTTTCGGCCATTGTATCCTCCGGTCTTCTTTAGCTGCTAGGAATTTCGAACCGAACCCTTTATTACAATCACTAGGGTACAATACATGAACTCCATTCCTTGTCTAATTCCTCTTCTGACAGTTTTGAGTTATCTCCCTCTAACCCTGTAAGTTACTTGTTCAACTCACAACTCTTTTGGGTCAAGTCACAGAAACTTACCAACGTCTATATCCACTGGGCCATGTATATTTAAGGACAAGAACAACTGAATTTTGTGGGGAGGCTTATAAACCTAATGTCCAGTAACCCTTTTTTTACCAGAGTTCATATTGCAATTTTTTGATGTTAATGGTTTTCTCTAGTATTTTTGATGTTCATGGTTTTCGTTAGTATTTTTTCCAGAACTCAATTTGCAAAAAAAGGTTCAGTTCAAAATTCCTAGCACCTGAAGAAAGCTGGAGCGTACAAACGCCAAAATGTTGTGCAAATGGCAACAAAGATGAGGACAATAGTCCGAATAATGTAAATACTGTAAATACTACCTCATCTCAGAAATATAGACAAATAGCATTTTTCCTATTTTTCATGCACATATGAAACACCTTCAATATAGTTTTTTGTTTGGTTTTGTTTTGTGACGTATCAACCTTTTTGGGTTATTTCATGCTGAAACTTAAATAATCTGATTGCTGTATAAAAATGTATTGCTGGTATTTTTACTCTAAAAATATATTTTATATTTTCGTAGTGTTTTGTTTGGGGGTTCCCTATTTGCCCAAAGCTGAGACTCTAACAGCTGCTACCATCAGAAGTTAAGTCGGACAACAACAATTAAAAGGTGATTTCATGCTCCAATCCTCAAAACCTACACTCTCCCAAACAAAGGTCTTGCTGCCAGATGTACTTTATCATCATGTCCAGGACTCCACATCAATATAAACATCACTTTAAGTTTGATGAAGTCTTAAAGAATAAAATGCCTAAAAAAAATTTGCACTTTGTTATGAATTTTCCTAAAATTGTTTTTTTATACAAAAATTGATATATTGTTTTCCCATATATGGGCGTGTGACTAAGGGGTTTGAATGTTCACTGTTTGACCATGAGACCTTTGTTCGAATGTCACCAGAGTCAATTTGTCAGGAAGGTGATGTGCTGATGTTATCTGTCTGGAGGAGGTGATCTCACCTTTGGAAAGTACCTGAAAACAATGTCATGGGTTAACCATGTGAGTGAAATTGGGTCGATGGGACCCTTTTGAAGCCATCAGAAAGCGCCTGAAAGTCAAACTAAGATTTGAACCAAGCCTTATGAGAGAAATTGGAAATTTGTAGTAGAGGCTGATGGTTCATATTTAAATATGCCTGTCTGTTAAAGTGGCTAACTAATCCCTTGTTGCAGACACCTGCTCAGGCATATTTATGCTTGTTTGTTGCTCACAACTATGCTTAGTTACAGTTTCTGGGAGAGAGCACATTATCTGGTGTGATCAAGTCTGAACAAGGCCAGTACACTCTAACCCTCGCTCACAATGACTTGTAACTTGATGCTAGCACAACCACCAAAGGCTCTCAACTTAGTAGCAGTTGGCCATATATATATATAAAGTGAATAAGGAACGAAGAAAAATTTACAATGTCCAAAACATTAATTAAAAACAATGCTCGATATATAATATAGAGCTGTGAATATTTATTATAAATTATATTTTAGAACATGTACAAATTTTTTTTCCCCTACAAAGTGTACATTTTGTTTCGACATTGAAATTACAGTGTCTCATCAGGTGGTGTGGAAAGGAATGGAAAGCCTCTTTTCTTATATTTCAAGTTGTGTGTGGGATGTTGGTGGGGCTTAGCAATAAGGGAATAAGTCTTGTAAATTGTCCATTAGAATTTTGAAAAAAGTGGGGTGGGTAAGGAATATAGTTGATTAATGAAATTGTCGGGAATTTTGTAGACAGATTTAACATTAAAAGATGGGGTATAGGTTTTATGGCCTCATGGATAGGCTTTATTTTTGGGGTTTATTAGCAGGGGAGAGTAAGGAAGTGTAAGGGTGGGGAGGGATGGGATTGGACCTATCTTTAATGTTTGTACAACTGTAGAATATTTTTGTATTTAAACACAGTTTTTATAATTAATCTAATTGTGTATATTCAACAATAATTTTGAATTTAGGAAATCATTTTTTTCTATAAAACTTTAAAATTAGATCACAGTTTGTGGTGTGTAATAAGAAAAAATTTGATGTAAAAGTGTTGTTAGTACTATACATGTTAGTACTATATATATATATATATAGTTTTAAGGTATGCTATATTTATGAGTTAAAGTGCTCAATATCAGAGATAAAACTTATAAAAATGTAACTCTATACTTCAAACCTCTGCTCCTTGGTTTTTTGAACAGAAGTAGAAGTTAAACTCTTGTTCCCTGTTTCGGATTGGGTTTCCAGTTCTTTGTAAATTCTACTTCAACTCTATGCTTCTAATGTCTTCTCCCTAGTCTTTTGAACACAATTACAAGTTTATCTCTTGTTCCCTGTTTAGGATTGGGTTTCCAGTTCTTTCTAAACTGTACTTCAACTCTAGACTTCTAATGTCTCCTCCCTAGTCTTTTGAACAGAATTACAGGTTTATCTCTTGTTCCCTGTTTTGCGTTGATATTCCATTTCTTTGTAGTCTATTTCAACTCTATACTCCTAATGTCTCCTCTGCAGTCTTTTGAACAGGAGTAAAGGTTTATCTCTTGTTCCATGTTTAGGATTGGGCTTCCAGTTCTTTGTAAAGTCTACTTCAACTCTATACTTCTAATGTCTTGAACTGAACTCTGAAATTTTAATTATTAATCATTTTTTCTTCTCTTCAATATGAGTAGATAGGTTTGTCTATTGCCTGGTTTACACCACATCGTGATCTTTTGAACAAGAGTAGAGGTTTATCACTTGTTTCCTATTTTGGATTGAGTTTCTGGTTCTTTCTAAAGTAAATTCAGTCTCTATGTCTTCCAGTAATTTCTAACTTGAGTGGCACTTGGGCTTTGTATATGGTAAATATTATTTAACAAAATTTAACTGAGTGAAATTAATTTACTTGAAGCAGAACCTTTAAAAAATTAGGTTATTGGCTTTGTTCTGTAGGATTTTCAGTTGACCTGTTTTTTTTATATTAAAAATCTGAATTCCAAACAAATTAACAAAAATAAATAAAACCCAGATATGTCTATTAAATAAACCATTTCAATATACAAACATATGTTCATGAATTCAAATGAATGAAAAAAGAGTAAAAATATTCTTCAGTTAAGTTAAAGTCTTTGAGTAGTTGGTACACAAAAAAACTGAGGTCGAAAAAAGTCTTTTATCATCAACAAAGATTCCCTGCCCCTCTTTGATGTAGCTGATTCATTTGAAGTCACAGACACATGTCTCTTTCTACTCACACTGGGGGAAGGAAAAAGTTATGTCACCACATCTCTTCTTCCGCTTGAAGACAGCTGCACCTCAGCTCTTTGAAAGTTGAAATCTGTGGGTTTTTATAAGAATTTTTTTATGAAAATAGACTCAAGAAAAATAGTGTTTTTGTTTTTTCTGATCGGTCAAATATTTCACATGTTAACATTAACCAGTAGACACTTTGATTTAAATAGTGTGTATTATAATGTCGAATCTTTTTTGACATGTTTGCAATATTGTATGTTATTGGATAGAAAAACAAGTTTCAATGTGTTTTAATATGATATATATGTGGGTATGTAATTGTGTTGGAAATAAGGTTTGTTTCCTATAGAAGGCATTATTGTTTTTCACAAAGTCTTCAAAAATAACCATTTTTCAAGTTTATATCAAATATTCAATAGATAATGTGCTATTTAAAACTGTAGATAATGTAGAATATGTTTTCATGTATTACTGAAAGAAATGATTTAATATTCTATTCCTAAATTTCTGAAATACTTGTATTTTTATTCATCACTTGTAAATTTAACAGGAAAAAAGAAGCAACGAGTAACTAGAAGAACAACAGAATTGCTTTTGTTTCATTGAATTATCACCGAAAATGAAAAAGAAATGACTCATCAGTGATCAAATACTTCACATGGTGATGTTAATTTTTAACCAATAGAAATTTTTATTTAAATAGTGTGTTATATTGTGAAATGTTTTTTGGCATATTTGTAATTAATTGTCTGTTACTGGGTAGATTTTATTACGGTATGTGTGTAGCTATATAATTGTATTGGAAATAGTTTTTTTTTTCCTATAGTTTTTCATACCTTACTTCATAGAGAGAAAAATAAGAAAGAATAAAAAATAAGGAATGGAACATCATTTTCTGTTTTTAATTCTTGATGTTTTTAAATTTCTCACTTCTGATACGACAAACAGATAAAATTAGCTAAGATGTATGAAGGGACATAACTCCAAAAAACATTTGAAAACTTTAACTACAAAATGGCTTCCTCGAAAAAGAAATCATTAATAGATAATCAGGTTCTTTATTTCGTCATAGAGTGTTTTTTTTTCAGTAATGTGTTAAATATTCAGTGAGATAAAAGAAACGACAGGTGAGAGGTAAATCTGTTGAACTGTCTGGACCTTTTGGCTATACCTTATGTATATAAAATATATATTTGTGACAGAGATGATTTGAGTTGTTATGATTTTGAGGAATCATATTGAAATATACAGATCTTCATACATGTGTTAAAGAGTTAAATTCTTTCTTTTAATCTTCAGTTTTCTTTTATGCTGATTTTTTTTTTTTTGCTTTATTTCTTTTTGCTCTTACAAATGTTGCCATAGATTTCTTTTACTATTATAGCCATTGCCTCCTTCTTAGCAAAAATAGAGATGCCATTTTTTTTTTCCAGGTCTACTGATCATTATTATATAATAATTTATTTTATTTAACTGATTTCTTATCAAGATTTCACTCTTATCTTCATTTTATTTATATTTTATTTGAAACATAGAAACTGAAACTTTTAAAATTGGTGTAAATTTTTGGTATTGTAATTTGTACTAGTAACATAAGAAATCTTCACATGGATCACCACAGTCACAGCAATGATAGCTAGTCTGGAAAAGATATGGAACAGCAACATCAGCTTTCATACTAATTTTAAGCTCTACAAATCATTGGTCATATCCATCCTCCTCTACAAGTGTGAAACTTGAGCACTCCTAGTTGGAAAACGGATCCAGGTGCTTGAGAACAAATGATTCTCTGCATCTTCTACTGATAGCACAAAACTAATAACTATGTACAGGGCAAGGTAAAAAGTATTGTGAGCCAACATGAATCTCTCCTTGCCACTATTAAGTGCTGGAAGATGGCATGGTTTGGGCAAGTCAAACTGTATAACAGCCCTCCAAGACCATCAGAGAAGCCACTACTGAAGGCAGATGCAAGTGGCGATGGCAGTACAAAAGCTGGTCAGACAAAAAGTAGATACTGGAACTTGAACTAAATTAAATTTAATAACTTATTTTCTTTCTCTTTTTTGTGCTTAATTTATATTGCTATTCATTTGCAATTTGAAATTGATTAAAGTGCTTGCAATCGCGAAATAGACCTCTTCATTTTTCTCTGTTCCTTCTACTTCAGGCCAACCAAAATTTTTTTCTTTCCGCCTCTTTACCTCACAGACTCGCTCTTTTTGCCTACATTGGGTGGGTGGGGAGTAATAATATTTGCATTCGAGACTCAATTGCTCCTTTAGATTTTCTTACTTGATAAATTCAAACTGGTTTGAATTATTTTCTTTTATTTATTGTACATCTGCAAGCAAGACCTTGGAAGTCAGAATAATCCATTTCACTTTTAATGGCAGTCACGATCTCTCAACAAGATCTGTCTCGCCAAATAAATTCTCGTTGCGGGAAGTAAGTCTCTTCTCGTTCCTCATAAACAGGTTAATGAAAGTAGATAGACTCACCTATTGTCTAGCCCAAACTCTTTCCATGTCTATTGAACAGGAGTAGGTGTTCATCTCTTGTTCCCTGTTCAGGATATGGTTTACTGGCTCTTTTTTTCTTTTTTCTTTTTTTTTAACAGGGCTAAAATTATTCAACTGTCTAGCAATCAGACTAACCAGTGGCTGGGACTTTCTATTGTGAGGGTTCCAGTTTGGTAGTTTGCTGGCTGCTGCTTCTGATTGGTCAATGAAGCCCAGAATCTTTGATAACATTTAGAGAGGCTGCTCTGATCATTAGTCACATAATATCAGCATATTTGTAGTGCTAGGTCACGCATGGGTAGGTGTCCCTGCATGTATTTCTAGTGAACAACCCCGAGACCACACTATGGTCTTTTCTCAGCCATACTCTGGCTGGTTGGTGTTGCCATTGATAACAGTAACAATTATGGTGATCTTTTTTCTGTCTCCTCAAAACGAATCTCATGGAAAACACAACAAAAAGAAATAAGACTAAACCAGTAAAAAAAAAAAAAGAAAAAGAACACCTACCCCTCTTAGCCTGTCTTTCAATAATATTCATGGTATTATGTGTTAATCCTGGACAAGCCCCCAATTTTTTTGTTACATGTTAATTGTAACAAAAGAAAAAAAAATGATTGACCAAAACTCAGAGGTAAATCACAGACAAATATTTAATTTGCAAAACACCCCAAATGAAATATTTACAAATATACAATTTTTGTTGCATTTAAAACAAGAAACATAGAGTTTACTACTGGCAAGTGTTAGGAGGAGAGAAGGGGAAGGTAAGGTGTCAAGTATCTTTACCCAGTTAAGCTAGCGAAGTAGTCTAAGTGCTATACTTTCTGGAAATCCTCAAATGTGTATATAAGGAATAATTATTAGTTCGGTCAATGAAAGAGTCAAAAATATGTATTTACCCTTTTTGTTCCATGAGGTTCTCTTTCAGGTTTTAGTTGGTTGGCAACTTTTCTTACAGAGTCTTTCAGCTGGATATAAATCCTTGAATCACAATCGGAGTTGTTAACAACAGAAATCCCTGGTAGCAACTGTTTACTCTCTTCCCCAAACCTATTTTTATAGGGGCTAACACCTAATTTGCATATTTATAGAACTTTTAGAATTCTCTCAAATCTACTGGAATATTCTACAATCTTTCAAAATGTTCTATTCCTAATTTCTTTATTTTTACGACTACTTCATGAATGAAAACTTTTTTGTAATAACAAGTAGGACTCTATAGAGTCCCTTACTACAACTTTTAAACATTATTAATATTATTTTTATATATAAATGTATCCTCGTAACAACTTCTGCAGCATAAAATCTTTTCTCTTAGAACAGTCACTAGATATATTTGCTTTTTTATTTATTTATTTTTTTTTTTTATCATCTCACCCCAAGCAAGGCATTCCACTGCCACTATTGCGCATGGGGCTACATAGGGGAAGGTAAAGAGAAGGAGTGGTTAGACATAGGGAATGTCAGGAGGAAGGTGACAGATGAGTAAGGATAGCGAGGATGTGGGTTGGACAGATGGGAAGAGTGTTTGATAGAATGGGAGCAGGTTAGTGTGTTAGGAGGTGTCTATTGACCTAACATTTAAACTCCTGGAGATTGTATCCATCGGGGAAGCAATCGTGTGGAAGAGAATTCCACAGTCGGGAAGTGCGAGGAAAGAAACTGTTGGAGTAGAAATTGCAAAAGAAGTTGCCCTCTGTGAAATGAACTTAAATTCTTTCATTGCTATCAATGAATTCTTGGTTTTAACTGATACATCTGGGATAATCTTCTGATGACCAGGAAATTGTATCTCTAAGCCTCTGACTACACTTTCATGTGCTTCTGTCTGTCATTATTAAACTCTGTTATCTGTCTCTTTTTCATCTGTCTTTCCCACTTTTCCCAGGACTGCAGTATATTAAACATAATATCTGACAGTATAAAAAAAGGCACTTTCTCTCCATCCATCTGTGAACATTTTTGTCCTCAGTGACTTAAATGCTCACCATGACATGTGGCTGAAACATAGTAAAGGGACTGATGTTTCCTGTGTTTAGCCATTACATTTTTTCATTACTCAATCTTACTCAAATTGTGAATTTCCCTTCTTGTTTCTCTAAAAAGATTGAGCAACAGGCTTCTCTAATTGATTTATTTCTTACCCACTCTCCTCACTATTTTTTTTTTGTAATCATATCGCTCCAAGCAAGGCATAGGAGAAAAGTTATGAGAATGAGTGACAGGTTATAGGAGGTGTCAGAAAGTGGGTAAGAAAAGATGACTATGGCTATAAAGTGAGGGATCAGTTTATATATTAATTGTGATGTAGAATTGATCCCCCACTTTATATTCACATTATAATAGTATAGAATTTTTTTTATAACCATATCACCCCACGTAAGGCACTTTACTGCCACTGTTTTTCAGGGAGTTAAATAGGAGGAAAGTTATGAGAAAGACTGACAGGTTATAGGGGGTGTCAGGAAGTGGATAAGAGAAGGATGAGAATACTGATGAGAGTGAAGTGGACGGAGAAAGGAGCATGAGAGAGAGGATGCAGGTTAGTGAGATATGAGATGGCTATTGACTTTACATTTAAATTCTTGGAGATTATAGCTGTCGAGGAAGCAAGTAAATGGAGGGGAATTCCACAGGCGGGAAGTGCAAGAAAAAAGCTGCTGGAGTAGAATTTGCATTTACAATCTTCACAATACTGTCCTCTTAGTAACTCTGACCACTCTGTTGTAGCTGTTAATATTTAATTCCAATCATTTATTAAGCAAGAAACCCCTATCTATCAGACCTTTCTGTTACCAGCATACTGAATGAGATTCACTCCATGATTTTCTTTGTAATGCCCCATGGACTAACATCTTCAACTTTCCAATTAAAAATTGTGCCACTGAAGTTTCTTCTTGGGTCAAAGCATGCATGGGCACTTTCATCCTTTCTTAGAAATACCAGGTAAAACTTCAGTCCTCTCCTTGATTCACATCAGCGTGTGCAGCCACTATAACACACACAGGAAGCACTGTTTTCGGCTATACCAGTATGAGAGTTCTTGTAATAACAGATGTCTGTTTGTTATTGCTAGTAATAAATGTAAGCAAGTCCTTGAAGACGCAAAGTCCCTGTTTTCCGAAGTAATGAAGCACTAACAACTCTAGCAGCTTTAGCTGGTAGAGTTGTTAGTGCTTCATTACCTCGGAAAACAGGGACTTTATTACTTTCATTATCTCGGAAAATGGGGACTTTATTGCCTTCATTACCTCAGAATACAGGGACTTTACCTTCATTACCTCAGAAAACAGGGACTTCATTACCTTCATTACCTCGGAAAACAGGGACTTTATTACTTTCATCTCGGAAAATGGGGACTTTATTACCTTCATTACCTCAGAATACAGGGACTTCATTACCTTCATTACCTCGGAAAACAGGGACTTTATTACTTTCATTATCTCGGAAAATGGGGACTTTATTACCTTCATTACCTCAGAATACAGGGACTTCATTACCTTCATTACCTCGGAAAACAGGGACTTTATTACTTTCATTATCTCGGAAAATGGGGACTTTATTACCTTCATTACCTCAGAATACAGGGACTTCATTACCTTCATTACCTCGGAAAACAGGGACTTTATTACTTTCATTATCTCGGAAAATGGGGACTTTATTACCTTCATTACCTCAGAATACAGGGACTTCATTACCTTCATTACCTCGGAAAACAGGGACTTTATTACTTTCATTATCTCGGAAAATGGGGACTTTATTACCTTCATTACCTCAGAATACAGGGACTTCATTACCTTCATTACCTCGGAAAACAGGGACTTTATTACTTTCATCTCGGAAAATGGGGACTTTATTACCTTCATTACCTCAGAATACAGGGACTTCATTACCTTCATTACCTCGGAAAACAGGGACTTTATTACTTTCATTATCTCGGAAAATGGGGACTTTATTACCTTCATTACCTCAGAATACAGGGACTTCATTACCTTCATTACCTCGGAAAACAGGGACTTTATTACTTTCATTATCTCGGAAAATGGGGACTTTATTACCTTCATTACCTCAGAATACAGGGACTTCATTACCTTCATTACCTTGGAAAACAGGGATTTCATTATCTTTGCTAGTTTTAGTTGTTAGCCTCTAACAACTTTGACTTTCACGATTACACAGTATTAAATAAGTGCAAAGTCTCTATTCCCTCCCTTTTCAATTAATTTGAAGTTTTAACATCCTCCACTGATAAAGCTGAATGCTTTGCCCATAAATTTTCCTGAAACTCAACTCTTGACTCATTCAGAGTATATCTGCCTAAATTCTCACTTAGAACTGAGTCTCTGTTGAGCGATATCCATATAATCCCTTTCATGGTTTCTGCTGTCATCTAGATCTCTCATGTGGACCCTACAGTATTCCTGTAACAGTCACTAAGAAGTGTGCTCCCAAATTGGCTCCTATTCAGTCTTAACTGTATAATAAATGCCTTGCTGCCTCTCTGCTTGCTGGAAGTCATCTTGTTCCAGTTTTTAAGAACTCTGCTGAGCCTACTGACCCTTCCAACTATTGGTCTATTAGCCTTCTTCCTCTTTTTGGGAAACTCCTAGGGGCCTTCATCAATATTGAATCTGTTCATCATCTCTCATCAGGGGGCCTGTTGATGTACTGACGAAAATTGTAGAAAGAGTCTATCATGCTCTAGATAAAAATGGTGAAGCCTTTGACTGGTTTGGCATACAGGTCTTCTCCACATTTTTTAGCCAATCCTGCCTTTCCTATCAAATCATGAAATGAAAGTTATCCTGAATGGCCACTCATCTAGATCCTTTCATACTAACAGTGGTGTCCCCATTCTTGATCCTTCACACTTTTTAATTTTCATTAATGACCTTCCTAATAGCATCAGCTCTCAACTTGGCATTTACATTGAGGACACTGCCATTTACTTGATAGTGAGGCAGATCACTCCAACAAGGTCAAAATGGCAGATAATGTTTAAAATGACCTCAAGATGGGGTAAAAGATGGCTTGTCACTTTTAACATTCCCAAAACTAACCTTCTCTTCATTAATCATCTGAAAGGCAATCCTTTCTGCCTTCCATTAGCATGACTGATGCTAACCTCCAGGTAAATGACTCATTGTGCCTTTTCGGTTTAACATTCTCAGCTGACATGAAGTGGAAAGACTATATTGAATCCTTTGTTAGATCAGCTGCTAAGAAAGTTAGTTCACTGTGCTGTGTGAGACAATTTTTCTCTCCAGAATCTATCTTAGTTGTCTATAAGTCTACCATTCACTCATGCTTAAAATATTGCTGCCACATATGGTTCAGTGCTCCTGTGATTAACATTGAGCTTCTTGATAAGATCAGAAGAAGAATCAGCAATATTATTGGTCCTGATCTGGTTTCTCGGCTTCAGTCACTTACCCACTTCTGCAATATTGCTTACTTCTGTCATTTTCATAAATACTTTCACGGTAATTATTCAGATGAGCACTTTGCTTTAGTACCTAGACTTTATGAAATCAAGCACAATAATCAACCTGGTGTTATGTTAAGTTCTGAACATGGTAAGCATATTGTTACCATGTTCATAATTGATGTTAGTAAGTTCAAGATTTTTCTTTGTTATTAGTAATGCCTCCATTTTCTAAATGTTTTTGCATGTGGATGATGCTATTTTTTTTATTTATTTTATTTTTAATCATATCACCCCGAGCAAGGCGGTATCGCCACTGATGTGCAGGGGGCTACGTAAGAGTGAAAAGATTGGAAAAGAGAAAGCCGGAAACCACATCCTAAACAGGGAACAAGGATGAGCCTCTTCACCTGTTCAATAGACGTGGGTGGAGTGTGAACCGGGTGATAGTTTTGTCTATCTACTCCAATTAAAAAAAAAGAAAAAAAGAAAAGAGTGAAATGATTGGAAAAGAGAAAGCCGGAAACCACATCCTAAACAGGGAACAAGGGATGAGCCTCTTCACCTGTTCAATAGATGTGGGTGGAGTGTGAACCGGGTGATAGTTTAGTCTATCTACTCCAATTAAAAAAAAAGAAAAGAGTGAAAAGATTGGAAAAGAGAAAGCCAGAAGCCACATCCTAAACAGGGAACAAGGGATTATGTATGTATTATCAACAAGGATATCATGGATCGGTCCTGGAAGATCTTGATGTGTGTTTAAATGAGATTGAATAGAACTGTTGTGGGAACTTAACATATACAAGACTCTATATGCATAAATTTTTCACATGTTTATTTATAAGTAAAACAAAATGAAATTCTTGATAATGACTAAAAGTATAGCCAAAAGCAGTCAAAAGTTCAAAAGCTTTGGACAATTCTTATATAATTTGAGTTCCAAAAAGAAAAAAATTAAACGAACACATGAAAAATTATATACAAACCTTAATGATAACACCTTGTCTGTCATTTCCAATGAAATCTGTGTATATATATATATATATATATACAGTACTTTGCAAAAGTATTAGGACAAGAACTATTTTATCTTTCATGAGGCATCAAAATAAAGTTTAAAATCACCCCTGTCCTAACACTTTTGCACACTACCGGTAATGTGCAAAAGTATCAGGACAGGGGTGATTTTCGTAAAAACCTCACTGAAATTCAAATACAGGGTGAAAAGCCAAGTAAATTGCTAATAAATATTGATTATTTAAAACTAGGTGTAAAAGAAATGTATTAAAAAGAAGTTATATTTAATTTTTCCCATTTTCTCTTAAACAAGTTATTTTGAAACAACTCATTATTCTATTATCCTTGGATATGAATGACTTTTTCTTATTCCCCCCCCCCCCCCCCCCCCCCCCCCCCCCCCCCCTCCCCTCTCGAATAGATAAATCTAATATTACTTCGCAAGACTCACTTTGGGAACAAATACAAGCTGCTTGGCAGGAGATACCATTAGATACATTGAAGAAGCTTGTGATGTCAATTCCTGACAGAATGAAGGCTGTGATCAAAGCAAAATGCTATTATACTAAATATTAAATTTATTTTGTAACAAGTATGTTTTCCTTGTTAAAGCATTTGTTGAGTAAATCAAATAAAATTACTTTAATTAAATTGTTTATTTTCTGCCAATATGCCTCAAAAGATAAAGTAGTTCTTGTCTTGATACTTATGCATAGTACTGTATATATATATATATATATATAAGGTTTTTTTTATTGGTATTACCCCATGCAATGCAGGAAAGTCACTAAGACACAAGGTTTTAGAGGGTGTGAAAGAATGGCAAACAGGAAGATTAATAATGATGAACTGAAAGAGAAAAGAGTAATCAAAAGGTGTTATGTCGTGAGTAAGAATAAATAACTCAACAACAGGAATAGGTTAATTGTTGTATTCCGTGAAAATAGTATTTACAAAGGTTATTAGTATCCAATACAAGAATAAAGGTTAATTGTCTCAACCGTCGTAAGACGTAGTATGAGCAATGGGTACTTCCGGGTCGCCACCGGAAGTCTACGACTGACTTGTTGATCGGCTGCTCGGCACACTCTCTTACGTAGATGCCACCATTACTTTACATAGTAATGGAATAGTCCATTATAGCCGAATAGGTGTGGGTGTCCCAACAAAAGGACAGTAGACAGTGATTAACATTGCATTTAAAATTTTTACTGATTAAACTTGGCTGGAAAGCATGGAGCAGGAGGGGAGTTCCATAGGCAAGAATTGTGGGAAAAGAAACTGTTAGAACTATATATATATATATATATATATATATATATAACGAATATATATATATATATAACGAATATTAACGAAACTTGGTTATAAACAACCGACAATTTGAAATGACTTGTTTGAACATTATTTTTGATCAATACTCATATTTAAGTAGATATTATGTTTTTTTAATTAGACAGTATTATATATTTATATCTACTGGCCTGATTATTTACGATAAATTTTTATTACAAAAATCCTGCCAAATGACGCATTTTCGTAATAAAAATTTATCGTAAATAATCAGGCCAGTCGATATAAATATATAATATTTAATGATTATATTCCTTTTTAGCAGCATTGTTGAATTTTTTTGTTGATTTGTCAATTGTTGTCGATCTCTTAGCTGTCAGTGAATTTATGAACAAATTTTCGGTGCTCATGATGAATAAATTGAACTGTCTGAGGATCAGAAGAGGTGCCCCATCAGTATTTTATGCGAAATAGGATTTGTTCTCAAGAAACTATAGATCACAAAATCAGAATAGTCAAATCAAAACAGTAAAACTAAATTTTTGATCTCAAAATGTTAAAAAGTCTGATTCAAAGACAATCCGTTGGTACTTTGCTCATTTCTCAACAGCCCCATTCTATGGAATTGGTGTCTTGATTCATTTTCCTTACATGTAATTAATTTGGTAATTGGAAGTTATTTGAAGCTTTATAATTGAGTTCTGCAGTCAATGATTGAAAAGGGTGCTAGGTGAGTTTGTTCTGTGTAGAGATAATAGCAACTGATGTTGAGTAAATTTGAATTTTGTCGCATTAATGTAAGTAACTCCAAAAATTATCTAAAAAAAAAGCATACATAATAAAAAAAGGCCTCAGCTTGATAAAAACAAAGTTTTATTATGAAAATCTTTGTTATTATTTAGAGGAAAGACCAAAGTATTTTCTTAATTTAATTTTTTTAATCATTTTTAGCACAATTCAAAAATGAATTTGGTTAAAAATTTTATTTTTCTTGTGTCAGTGGGTGAGTCAAAGATTAGTACAGAGATTTTTAGTGTTGTTTTTAGCATTAAAAACACATTGTTTTTTGAAATTCTTGCAAAATTTAAATAATTGTTGGATTTAAATGAAATTTTCAGCCGTTATTGACAAAAGAATGAAATTATTTTGGAAATTTATTTTTTTTATATCTTGGTAAAAATATTATTTTACACATGTTACCACAACTTAAAGTACAGTGGATATTGGCTTGGAATGAGAAATCAGAGAGCCGAGTTCAAATTCCAGTTAAATCCATTGCATTCACTTATGCGCTAAATACCTTTTGGAAAGGTATGAATCCATTGCTTCTCCCTCCAGATATGGGTTGAATAAGAGGACAGATTGGGTTCTGTAGTCTTGGTTGGCAACCAGTCTACCGCAAAAAGTAATGGCAACCTACTGCACAAAAATCTTTTGCCCAGTCAGTCATGTCTGTTTCAAGACATGCCCAAGTGTATATCACATATGAAACTTAACTGACTGACCAATCCCAGCTTAATTTTATGAAATTTCAGAAATTAAAATTTCTTTTTTGCTTATAAATGTGCTGACTGTTTTGTGTATAAACATGCTGATTTTTGTAATACACAGTATTATCTGAAAATGAAGGTGATAACTATAATAAATTTAAAGCCAACATTCAAGTAAAATTCAATAAAACATGAGATTGCAGATAATTTCCTAAATCTTTAAAATTATCAAGTTCTTAAAAATTATATAAAAAAGGCGGTCATGTCATTTTCTTCAATTATTTTTTACAGATAAAATCTCCGTAGAACATTAGAGGCAGTCAACACATCAAAACAGCATTTTTGAGATATTTTAAACTTAAAGTAAATGATATTTGTTTCAAATCAAATTAATTATACTTTGATCCAGCTAATTTTCCTCAAATAAAGTTCTAGTAAAATATATTTTTTTAGAAGATGTTTTAATAAAGCGAATTACATTGAGTTGAAAGACAAGCAATAAAAGGATGCTAATCAACTGTTTTAGCAAAAAAAAAAAAAAAAAAAGAATGAAAACTTATTCCTGTCAATTTAAATTTGTTTTTGAAATACAATAAATATTTTAATTATTTAATACATTAAATTTAATCTATTAGCTTGAAATTAAAACTAAAATAAAAGCTTCAAGGAGGTCCTACAACAATGTCCCATATAATCAGCAAAGAATTGTTAATATTTGATTTGTAAACTGAATATTTAGCAGAAAATGGATCTGTGCAAAGGATGTCATTATATTTGTTTTCATAAATATTCTGAGTGATCATTTAACTATTTATTAACACATTTTTTTCTCATCACCATAATTGTTAGAAACATAAATGCAATCAATGTTATCATTGAATATATCATCATAATTACCAGGCTGATAATCACAAAGAAATATTGACACCAGTTGTATGTAGCAGGCTCAAGAGTAAGAAATACTAAGAATTGATGTTTTGCTGTTAGAAAGTAAAAGAAAAAGAAATCTTTTAAAAAATATTGTTTACCATGAAGTCCTATAAAATTAACTTGAATTAAAGAAATTATTAAACTGCAAAATAGGGACTTTGTCAAAGTATTTTTCCCCAAAATCAGCTTATCCAAATTTCATTGATTGGTTTGTGAAATTGAAAGATATGTAGCGTTTGTAAATCTCAGCAAAAATTATTAGCGATAACTGTAACAAATACTGTGATGATTTTCTTTCATTTGCTTTACCCATAAAAATTCACTAAAATAAGTTGGAAGCATCTCTTCCTCTGAATCAAACATTTTTTTTTAATTTTAGATTTTCGGCAAGATCACAAACATTCAATATTTTGAGTGTATATCTCTGGAGAAAGTTTTGATGAAGAAAATTTACATTGTGTTTGAATATAGAAGATCTGTGGTTTTTATCACAGATATTGAATTTTAGTTGCTTTCTATGTTTTGAATAAAGAGATTTTTTTTCAAATTTGCTTCTTTACAAAATGGTAAATATGAAAATTTTATAAATGGCAAAAAATGAATATTACATTCTACTTAGTTCACATAGTTTATAAATCTTTTAAATAAACATTGCTGAGGATATAAACATTGCCATCAGGTGTGTGTGTATATATATATACTATGTTATATATATATATATATATATAACATAGTACACTTGGTATGTAATCTGGGTAAATTCTAAAAGAGACGAACTCGAGAGAACTCAATGTTAAATTCATTTATTTGATTTAACATTGAATTCTTTTATAATGGATTTTTGAATATTAGCTTGGATGTTACATATTTCACTGCTTTGATGTTCTTAATGTGGCTCGTCAGATCCAAAATCTATATATATATATATATATATATATATATATGCATATATCTCCAAATGAATAAGGAATGAAGAAAATAATTGCAATGTTCAAAATATTAATTTAAAACAGTGCTCAATATAAAAATAGAGCAATGAATATTTATTATTAATTATTACTTTAGAACATGTACAAACGCCAAGCTACTACCAAAGTGTACATTTTGTTTCAGCATTGAAGGAACAATGTCTCAATCATTGTTAATTACCTGATGAGACATTGTTCTTTCAATGTTGAAACAAATGTACAATTTTGTAGTAGGTTGTAGTTTGTTCATGTTCTAAAGTTATTATTAATATTATATATATATATATATATATATATATACTAGCATCATAGCCCAGTATTGCTCGTGCAACTCAGAACATTTTTTAATTTGATGATTAATTCAGTGTGTTGCGATTTCTGAGCGCTTGTAGTCACCACCTCACTTTAAAACACAGTTATATAAAAAAATAATGAATAAAAATAATAAATAATTATATAAAAAATTGTTGTTTAAAAATTGTTAAAAAATTCTATTAAAAAATCTATTTTCTTTTGTTTTGCGTAAATGTGAATTGATGTTTTGCGTGACATTGTAAACAACATTGTTTTGTTTTTGTTTCAAAATTACAGGGGAAAATATTTACATTTTTTGTTGACTGAATGAATTTTAGAAATTTTCGAAGAAAATTGAAAAATGTAGACAATTAATTTTAGAGGAAAAAGTTACATTAATGCCACATGAATTACAGACAGTTGATTTCCTGCATGAAATATTTAGCGAAAAAAGCTTTATTTTTTTAAAAATTTTATTTTCTGAAGTATGAAATACTAAATTTGAAAAAAAAAACTTAAATAATTAAATTAACCATTGGCACTTTTTTTTCCATATTTTGTTTTTGTTTGAAAAAATACTTTTTTAAAAAAATATCTTTTGTTTCAAAATTATGGGGAAAAATATTCATATTTTTTGTTGACCAAATGAATTTGAAAACATTGGAATAAAAATTAAATATAAAGGCTCATCTTTCTTTTTTTTTTTTAGTTGCATTTGACACTTGTGATTTGATTTCTGGGATCTAGCAACCATCTTAGAAGCAAATGTAAACAATTGGCTCCATTAGCCAAAGAGTATGAAAGGGAAAATTGCTGAACTTAAACTCAAAAAGTATGTGTTGATCTGGCTTCCCTGTAGATATGTGTTTCTAGAAAGTTTGAATAGCGTAGCTTAAAAAATGTAGGCGTGCATAGATTACAGTCACACACAGACTCATAGATTGCCTTTTCTATATATATATATATATATATATATATATATAAGAAGACGGACTTGATACCACAGAAGATAAATAGTGATTTGAATAGGTACAAAGGTATTTTTTCAATAGTTAACCCTAATGAACGCTTTCAGGTCAGCACATTTTCAGAAGAAATTGTTGGCATACTTTTGATGAAGGCAAAAAGATAGCTGATTACAAGAAATAATAAATCAGATGGGCAAAGGTTGGAACACCATTAAAACAGTTTATTATTAAAAAGAATTTATTATTAAAAAGAATTTATTATTAAAAAGAATTTATTATTAAAAAGAATTTATGAATAAAAAATGTTAAAAGTTCCAACAAAGTATAAAAAAGAAAACTGCTACACACTTTCCTCTGAAAAGACATAGAGAATAAATAAAATACTTTTTTCTGTCTACATATGCTTGGTCTGTGAAGTTTGATGTGTATAGCTTCAAGCACACATAAACAGTTTGCAGTGCGAACTCTGTAGAAAACAGTAAAGCTGTTATCTAGACATACTTTGGCACAGTCCATACTATTAAGAAGGTGCTGGTCTATCACTGGGTCATGTGAAGACTGAGTCATTCTCAAAGGGAGGCTTGGGTTGCTTGCTCTTATACTAGCAGGAACATGCTGATTGATTTGGGTCTCTAGTCTCTGATTGGTCTATCCCACATATTTTTTGTTCACTCTTCTTATTTAGTATCCCCTTGCCCAAGTGTCTGGTATTGAACTCACAACTCTAAGAGTCAAAGACACATGTGAATATAGACGTTGGTTAGTTCCAGTCTACAGCAGTTGTGAATAAATAACTTCCAGGGTTAGAGGGAGATAACTTATAACTTCCAATCAAGGCTTTTAGTGAGGAATGGAGTTCATATACCCCAGTGATCGTAATAAAGGGTTCGGTTCGAAATTCCTAGAACCTGAAGAAGGCCGGAGCATACAACAGCCGAAATATCATACAAATGGCAACAAAGATGAGGACAAAGGTCAGAATAACGTAAATACTGTAAATACTACCTCATCTCAGAAATATAGACAAATACTAAAGATAAGACGTCGACAAATACTAAAGACGTCGAAAACCAATGCCAGGATCCATACCACAGTGCTGAGGATATCCAGGCTGTTGACTCAAAGGTTGGGATGCAACTCAAATTGCCAAGAATAAAATGTCCACCAGAATTCAAATTGGAATTGGGCTGTATGTTCGATCATATCATAGGCAATACACTACATAAAGAACTGGGAAAAAAGAAATATCATGAACGTTTCAATCAAAGTAATCAAATCATCTACAGGGTTTGTAAGGGAATCTATGGTGGGAAAGAGAAAAATGATAATCCACCAACAAAAAGAACAGACATCGGAGGGGCCAAACTGGAATGAGGGGCCAAACTGGAATGAGGGGGCCAAACTGGAATGAGGGGCCAAACTGGAATGAGGGGCCAAACTGGAATGAGGGGGCCAAACTGGAATGAGGGGCCAAACTGGAATGAGGGGGCCAAACTGGAATGAGGGGCCAAACTGGAATGAGGGGGCCAAACTGGAATGAGGGGCCAAACTGGAATGAGGGGGCCAAACTGGAATGAGGGGCCAAACTGGAATGAGGGGCCAAACTGGAATGAGGGGGCCAAACTGGAATGAGGGGCCAAACTGGAATGAGGGGGCCAAACTGGAATGAGGGGGCCAAACTGGAATGAGGGGCCAAACTGGAATGAGGGGCCAAACTGGAATGAGGGGGCCAAACTGGAATGAGGGGCCAAACTGGAATGAGGGGCCAAACTGGAATGAGGGGGCCAAACTGGAATGAGGGGCCAAACTGGAATGAGGGGGCCAAACTGGAATGAGGGGCCAAACTGGAATGAGGGGCCAAACTGGAATGAGGGGGCCAAACTGGAATGAGGGGCCAAACTGGAATGAGGGGGCCAAACTGGAATGAGGGGCCAAACTGGAATGAGGGGGCCAAACTGGAATGAGGGGGCCAAACTGGAATGAGGGGGCCAAACTGGAATGAGGGGCCAAACTGGAATGAGGGGCCAAACTGGAATGAGGGGGCCAAACTGGAATCAAAGGGTGTAATAGGGCCAAATGCATAAAACATCTAACTGAAAATAATTCTATGTGGACATGGAATAAAGAAATATTCCATGGAGCATTTCAGCGAACATGACGACATGACTTGATCATGAATGATTGGTGAGGTTCACATTATATTCTCAGAATGCAAGCAAGGTTTGCCATTTTTTGTAAATCTAATTTTGCCATTGGATATTTGAATTAGTATATTTATAATACACTAGAAATATATCATTAAAATGGAGCCTCACATCAATAAGGCGGGGTCAGTGTGCAAGTGTAACCATTGAGAGGAAGGCTCTAAAATGGTGCACATTCTCTCCTGATAACTCCAAATTAATTTAAATGTAAATTGGAGAGGAATAAATTAAAAACAAAAATGTAAATTCAATGAAATCCTATGCCGTAGAGAAGCTCGAGGAAAGTGTTACTAGCATGAAGCGCATTATACAATCAGCTCACTTCAGGTGAGTTTCAATTACTTTTCAGGTAATTTCCTTCTTAATCAAAAACTTATACTGTCAGCAAATTGCCTGCATACAGGTAGAAAGAGTTCAGCAGATATACAAAAATAGAAAGGTGTGTAAGACAAGAATATCTACAGCGAGGCAATTCTAAGAAAATTACATGTTCTACTGCAATCTTAACAATGTAAGATATGCAAATGACACAGTACTGATAGCAGATGTGGAAGGAAAACTACAAAAGCTCCTACAGAAGGTAGGGAAGAAAAGCAAGAAGAAAAGACTAAATATCAACCAGCATGCATGGTTGTTAACGAAAGGATAAGCCCAAAATGTAAATTATAAATTGGAAGTGCCAAAATTAATCAAGTATAAAAATTTAGATATCTGGGAAGTGTTCCAACAAAGAACCAAAAACACAACCCTGGAATCCAAAGACACATTGGGATAGCCAAAGATGCCTTCAGAACCTAAGCAGAGTATTAAGAGATAGAAAACCTTTCTTAGAAACAAAGAAAAGTGTACTGAACTGTTATGTGATATCTATCCTATTGTATGTGCGTTGTGGTGTTATGGATATCGGCTCAGAACAAGAAATCGGGAAGCCAAGTTCAAATTCCAGTTGAATTCCTTGCATTCACTTACGCACAAATACCCTTAGGAAAGGTATTAATCTGTCTATTCCCTCCAGTTATGGGTCAAATAATAAAACAGATTGGGTTCTATAGCCTTGGCTGGCAACCAGTTTACTGCAGAAAGTGGTGGCAACCTACTGTGGAATAATCTTCTGTCCAGTCAGTCATATCTCGAAAGAGACATGATCGCCCAAAGTGTGTATCATGTACGGCACTTGACTGACTAATCCTATTGTATGGCAGTGAATGCTTTACAAGATGAAGAGATGTGGAGCAACAGAAATGTAGTTCTACTGAAAGGTGTCAAGGATACCACGAACCAAACATGGTATCCTCAATATCTTTATCTGGGACACTTAATGAGGAAAGAGGGCTTGGAAAATCTGTTGCTTACAGAACATTAATTTTAACACGGATAGAAGAAAATGATGCGCAACAGACTTAACAAACCTGATAAAATGGATGGCAGAAAAAGGAAATAGCAAAAAGACAGAAATTATTTAGAGCTGCAAGGGACAAGAAATTGTGGAGAGCCATTATTGCTTATGTTCTGAGGGGATAGTATCAAGCATTTATTAGTCAAAAGGAGATGCTAATAGGTCAACAATTTAAAGATTCCCTTCCTTGCATTGCACAGTAACAGCTAACATTCTGCCAATATTGACATTTTATTGTTAGCAGTAATTTACAATGTCTATCTCTTTTGAATCATGCACCAAAGTTGCTGGGAACATGATGCATGCCAAAAACATTAGGCATGTTATCAAAAATGACTTATTGGGTATTTGTCTATACTTCTGAGCTGAGATAGTATTTACATTGTTTACATTGTTGTCCTCATCTTTATTGCCATGTTTATGACGTTTAGGCCATTGTACGCTCTTTGGGTTAAGTCACTTGAACAAACCAATGCCTATATCCACTGGACCATGTGCCCTTGATCGTAGAATGACTGAAACATTGTAAACATGGCAATAAAGATGAGGACAACAGTCCGAGCAATGTAAATGATGTAGGATTTATTTGCTTCGTTGATGATGGCAAAGACCTCATTGCTGCAGATGATGGTGTGAAAACTCTACGAAATTGATTGGAAAGTGTAAGAAATTAATTTGCTTGTCTTGTCTTCATGTCACTTCAACATTCTTTTTCTTCCTCTGTGTGTGTATTGATTTTCAATTTTGAACTTGGTTAAGGCAATGAAACATGATTATAAATAATACTTTTAATTAGACAATTTTGAAAAATCAAGATTCTTTTTTTAAATGAGATGAAAAATACAAGATAAAATTATCTCTAAAAAATTTAATCTATAAAGCATGGGTGGTTTTTATTCATTTAATTAAGAAAGCGTAGGTGATCCTTATTAATTGAATTCATAAATTGTAGACCACTTTTATTAATTCATAAAGTGTTAGTGACACTTATTAATTTAATTTAGGAAATGTGGGTGACCCTTATTAAATCACAAATTATGGATGACAATTATTAATTTTCACTTAGTACTTTTTTATTTTAATTTTAGTTGATTTTCATTATATTTATTCAAGCTATCAGACTACAAACCATCAGCAGGCAGAAAATGTTTTCTCATTGAGTAGATCACATAATGACTTTCCTTTGCATGTTCTTGAGACATTTTTTATTAAATGAAGACAGTCTTCTTTGTGCAAACAAAGGGAATGGTTTTTGGGTTTCGGTGTGATCTACTTATAGCACATGATTAAAAATGGCATTGAGCGAGTGAAAGATGCAGGTCTTAGCAAGTACAGTCCTTCTTTGAAAGTCATGGACTGGTGTTACTAAATCACAAACAGAGAACTGTACTAGATAATAGGAACCACATCATTTGAGGACTTTAACAGCAGTAACAACTAAAATGGATAGTACAACTTGAAGAGAGAACAATGAGATAAGATTTTGGAATTCCACACTACATTCAACAAAACTTTTAAGTTCAGTATGGGTGTCCATATTTACACAATCAAAAGTTATATAATTCAAATTTATTTTTAAAGTACTGGCAGTCACTGAATTGTAAATTTTTTTCTGTTTATAATTAGTACATATAGTTTTTAATTAATAACAATATCAACTAACTGGTACATATTAATGCTAAAAAAATTCATTATTCACCTGAAATTTTTTTCTAAGACCATAATATATGTTATTCATAAGAGTAATTAAACGCTTTGCTAATTAAATAATGTCTTAGTTTTATCGTATTTATTATTTCATGATTCAGAGCAGATTTTTTGGTATCTGTGGGTCTGGTTCTGAAAATAAAAATGGATTTAAATTGTCCAAGAACTTAAAACTATTATAAACATTAAGCCATACAAAACTGAATTTCTCATAATTTCATAAAATTAAATAAGTTGATGTAATAGATGTAAAGAAATATTTTTACCAATAATTTCTAAAAAAGAAACCATTTTAAATTAATTTTATTCATTTGTAAATACATTCTGAAAGTTTCATTAAAATCTGACTATTATTTGATTTTTGCAAGAATTTCCAAATCAATGTGGTTGCAAAAAGATGCTAAAATTTTCGATACTAATTTATGAAAAAATTATACATGAAAAAATTTTGAAGGAGTAAAAAATATAATTTAATAACCAAAACAACTTTTGATCTTTTCTCTTAATAATAATCTAAATATTTTCATGATAAAACTTTGTTACCCCTGTCTTAAGGTATTTTGCTGTATTTGCCTGTTTGTTTGTTCATTGTCTGTGGTCAAGATATCTCAAGACCCACTGGATAGATCTGAATTAAACTTTCAGGATTGGCCCCATGACTGTCACAAACTGATTAGATTTTGGGTTCAATCAGGTACAGAATAAAGTTTCTGGGTTATTTTTTTGTTTTTTTAATTACTAATATTTTTTGTACATTTCACATGCCAAATACTGAGTTACCTCCCTTAGATTGCTTTACATCATTTCATTTTTTAACACATTATTTTTTTACTAGAAAATATTATTTATAATATAAATTTAATATTCTTTATCCAAAAGCAAAAAAAAAAAAGAGAGGTCAAATTCATTGCAGTTATTTTTGCTTTAATAATCATCTCTTGCTAATCGCTGAGACGTTGTCAGTGTTGCCTTGGCAGAGGTTTGCAGTCTTTGACTGCTCTTGTTTTTATTAAGTTTGAGGCATTTATTCACTCATTTTTTAGTAAATCTTTATAGGTATCTACCTGTCTATATATATATATATATATATATATATATATAGTCATCCGCAGACAGATCTGTTTCGCAGTATCATAGCTCATCAGTTTGGTTAGACATCTGATTGCTTTTTACCCAGGATTGAAACCCGACTGAATTGGCATCTGTCAGTGATTCTACCTATGAGCTATGGGTGCTCGGTAGCAGGAGGCAGACTTTTAGCATGTGATCTATCATGTCTACACACGCCAATAGCTGAGAGTGTTTTCATTCATTACTGAATGAATGATGCATAGATGCTAGAGTAGCTACTGTTTTTTTCAAAATATATATATGTGCATGTGTGTGAATATATTATTAATATATTATTAATGTTTTTTTTTACAATAATGTTCCTCTTGTACAAGGCCCAAGAGCCATTGAATGAAACAGCTAACTGTACAATCATTGGCTTTCATTATGTGACAGCCTTTATAAATACTTTATTCAATATACTGCTCCTGGTATGCTCTGATGTATTATGAATAATTGATTTCATTTTATTTTATTGATGATACTGAAAAAAAAAAAATTCAAAACGGCTTTATTTGCAAAAATTTTATTCAAAATGTCATCTGTTTTGTTTAGAGCAGGAAACATTTATTATTTATTCTTGTAATGGTTCCCTGGAATTGGCTGTTTATATGTTTACATTCCTGATATATATCCAGACAGTCAAGAACAAACAGATTTGTCATAAGAATGAAAGAGTAGATTACATTTAGGTTATTGATAAAACTATCCAGGCACATATATTACTATTCATATTTGCCCAATCAATAAAACATCTATAAATTCATTCTGCCATTGCATTGAATTTTATTTTATTTTGGGATCTAATAATGATTTCATGATACAAATCTTACTAATTAACCCATAGCTGGTGGGGGAGAAGAGGTGGAGTCATACCTTTCCCAAGAGTATTTATGAAAAATTGAATTTAATGAATCTAACAGGAATTGGAATTTGACTCTCCAATTAACAATTCTGAGTCATTATCAATTACACTGCACACAAATCCAAGCTTTCAGCACCTGTTATTCTAGGTACTAACAATGCTCGACATTACTTAACTTTGGTGATCATAAAGAAAGTTTTATTTCAATGAGATGTTGTTATGATCAACTTTATTAAATATATCATTTGAAATAGGTGTATGATTGATTGACTGATTTGTATTTTGTGGCTTATCAACTCTTTGCATGTTTGTTAAAGCCAGAAAATAATATTAGATTGTAAGAATTTTTTAAGATAATAAGGATTTACTGATACAATTTCTACTAATTAACCCATAGCCTTTCAAAAGAGTATTTGCACATAAGTGAATATAATAAACCCAAATAGAATTAGAACTCAGATCTTCGATTGCCAATTTGCTATCTGTTACACTGCTCACACATCTAAGCTTACAGCACCTAACATTCTCAAGGTAATGACTAGACTTAACATTGCTTAACTTTGATGATTCTAAGCCTTCAAAATAGCAGGATTATAATTACTTGTACTTGACTATGTATAAAGTGTTGCGGAAAAGTTGTTGGTTTGACTTCTTCTAGCTGCCATCTCTTTTCAGGACATGGAAAATCATATCTCTTTACAATTTCTTATCCATTGTAGCTCTGAGCAATGTTTGCCTTTTTACTATCCCTCTCAAACTCTGTTTTGTTGACTATTTATACAATCTTGTTAGGTAGGTTATTTGCTATTTCTCTCTGTTCCTTATACCTTCAATATGCGCATTGCCATAAATTTCCTTGGGATTGGTAGTTGAGAATTTTTCCATTGACTTCTCCACAGTGATTTTATTGTGACAACATTTTTCTGTTGACTTCTACACAGTGATTTTATTGTGCCAACATTTCTAATTAATGGGTGTTTGACTCCTCAAGTGTTCCCCCAACCTTTGAAAGGTTTTATTTTTTATCTTACAGAGTTGTTTAACCACTTTCCTTGCACCCTACTGACAGTTGGGGCTGGTTAAGTTACCAAATATCCAGCAGAAGAGGAGAAAAGTTTTA
This sequence comes from Ascarosepion bandense, assembly GCA_037127315.1. Classification (NCBI taxonomy): domain Eukaryota; kingdom Metazoa; phylum Mollusca; class Cephalopoda; order Sepiida; family Sepiidae; genus Ascarosepion; species Ascarosepion bandense. Next base: position 2,685,721 of record JBBBDQ010000496.1, read on the forward strand.
TTGCATGTTTACCTTTGTTGGAAATGATTTTTTTCATTTTTTTAAATCTTGAAGAATTTTAAAATAAATTTATTTCTTACATTGACTAGTGAGCTTGATACACTTTCTAAAATCTGACAAACATTTTTAATTACATTTTAGTTTTGGGTCAAGAACTTTTGAGCATCCCTTCATGTATACACACACACACACACACACAAACACACATGCACACACACACACACACACACACACACACACATGCACACACACACACACACACACATGCACACACACACACACATGCACACACGCACACACACACAAACACACACACACACACACAAACACACATGCACTTTTTAGTTTGATCTAGCTCTAGTTAATTGTTACTCATGATGGCACTGTAGCCAGATTTGAATTCCAGCACTCTAAAAAATACCAAGTTATATGCAACAAAATGTTCTTAACCCCACTGACAACACTCATTTCTTGATAACAATCCTGACTTGGCAGACTGCCTTCAGTCATTTTCTTATCTACATGATGTGGCTTGTGTCTGTTTTTTTTTCTATAAATATTTTCATGGCAACTGCTCTGACATTTTTTTCAATTTTTTCCTGGTTCCTCGACCACATATGTTTACTTGCGTTACTAGATTAGCATCTAGGTCCCACCCTTTTACCATCAAAATAGTTAAATGTAACCCCTCTTCTACTCTAACAGTTTCTTTTTTTGCACTTACCATTTGTAAAACTCCCTACTGTTTGCATGCTTCCATGATAGCTACAATTTCCAAAAGTTTAAACGCAATGTAAATTGCTATCTTTTATTGACTTGATTCTTATCCATTTGTTATTTTTTCTTTGACATCTCCTATACCTTGTTTTTTTCTCTTACTGTAACTCAGTTTGAACCAGTGGAAGTCCTGCTTTGCTTGTGGGGAAATGATAATAAAAAAAATGCAAAAAAAGACACTTGAAAATATTTGAACATAACAGACCATCAACACTTTTAGAGGTGTGCCCATATATAGTTGTATCGTCGGCATAGATGTTTACGAATGTTATATTCTTAGATAATTTATGCAAATCTAAAAGAGGGTTGGTCCAAGGAGTGATCCCTAGTGACTGGAGAACAGGCCATTAATAACTACTTTCAGGGACCTTAGGAAGAATTTTATAATTGAGAAGACCCTTCCAGTGATTCCATAACTGAAAAGCTTGTGTAGCAAACCTTTATGTCACACCTTGTCAAGGACCTTTGAGATATCCAATGCTATTGTCCTTGAGGTGTGTGTCATTTAAACTGTCATGCTCTTTGTGCTTATATATATATATATACACACACACACATAAGAAAACCTACTGAACTCCATCTACAACATACTTGTAGAAAATACAAGTGTAATAGCTTCATCTACTTGTAAAAAAAACTAAAAATAATAAAAACATTAATAATAAAAAGAAAAGGCTAACACTCAATAACATCAATTCTGAATATGGCCACAATTTGTTGACCATGTTTGATAAAAAAAACATTTCTATATGTCTAAACACAAAGAAGAACTTCATACATTCAATTAAAAATAAAAATAAAAATCATCCTTGAAAATGGCGAAATAGCCAAAAGTGCTCAGATATACAGAAATTTTGGACAATTTTTACACACACTGTCCAGCAAAGAAAATGCTTATATGAATACAAAAAATGAAATAAAATGCTTAATCACTGTACCTTGTCAGTCATCTTTAATAAAACCTGTATAAAAGAATGTTTGCTGCCCGAATGCACAATTATATATGTATGTGTGTGTGTGTGTGTGTGTGTGTGTGTAAAGAATAAAATAAGGGTCAGTCATTATTTTCAAACTGTTTAATGAAATGTAAAAAAAATCTATATTTATGAATATGTGTCATTCAGCAGGATGAGTTATTGCGATGAATCAAAAATTGTGTTATTTATGAATATCCAAACACTCTTGAAATATAAAGTTCTATTCATATTTTTGAAAGATTCTGCAATATTTTTTGTACAAAATCCATGCATTTTTTTAACAAAATCCACATATTTTTGTACAAATTCCATGTATTTTTGTATCTTTTTTAAGAGAATCTTACTTATTTATTGCTTTATTTAATACAGCTATGAAAACCAAATTCCAGCCACATACGGACATGATAAACACTCTGTATCTCTGCGAGCGCAACAGAAACAATTTGATTCTCTCAGCATCTTCAGATTGCAGCGTTGTTTTATCAGATATCCATGGAAACATAATTGGAATATTTGGACAGGTAAGTAAAGGCGTTACTTGTAGATAAAAGGGAGAAAAAAGCCAGTGATGTTACAATGTGCTGCATCATAGTCGAACAGCTTCCATTGCTGCATATATAGTTAAAATATTAGTACCAAAAATGACCAGGAAAATTCTACTAATTCAAAGAATAATCATGCTGCTTCATGAGTGATTTTGTGACAAGATACGTAATAGATATATAAGAGTAGTTCTCTTTTATCATATTCCAAGATTAGAGATCGTCCATCTTAAACAGAATTATACTCCCTTTCTCTCCTCTCTTTTTATGGGCTGTTTCATTTCAAGTCATCAGCGATTATGTCTATCCATAACTTTCTATTCTTTGTTGCTCTAAAAGAATTTATTTTTTTAATCAATTCACCCCCAAGCAAGGCAATAATGCCACCAGGATGCATAGCATTACTGGGTGTGAAATAGAATGAAAAAAAGGAACTAGAAACCTATCCTAAACAAGAAACAAGGAATAAACCTTTACTCTTGTTCAAAAGACCAGGGAGGAGTATGAATGGGATGTTAGATGAACCCAGCTACTCCTTGTTTTTTGTCACTTTACTCTCTCTCCTACTTCTTGTTTTACCATCCATTTATACAAATTCATTAGGTAGGCTACTCAATGATTATATTTACCTTTCTTATCTTTAATATGTCCTGGTTGTGACGTTAAACTACATCCGGCAGTAAGGCCTCTGATTGGGAGGTTGTGAGGAGCATGGGACCACCTTTTAATTGTTGTTGCTCCCAGCCCCACTCTAACTTGGAGTGGAAGCACCTGTTAGGGGTCCCAGTTATGAGAAAATTGTTAACCTCTAAACTGGAGTCAAAACATTATGAAAGTATAAAAATAGATTTTTATAGTAAAAATATTAGCGATAAATTTTTTGAACAAAAAGGAAAAATAACAACAAGACATTTTTTGAAAAAAATGAAAAAATATCAGCAAGACATTTTTTGAAAAAAATGAAAAAATATCAGCAAGACATTTTTTGAAAAAAAAAAAAAGGAAAAATATCAGCAAGGCATTTTTTGAAAAAAAAAATATCAGCAAGAAATTTTTTGAAAAAAAATTAATTTGACTCTCTGCAAAAACCCTATTGACAAAAATATGTCAAATATGTCTACAAACTAATTTTTTACAGACAATATATATTCTACTCATATGAACATATTCTAAAAATATTGTCAACATTAAGTAATCCATTGATATTAGTATATTAAATGTATGGTGGCTCAACATAGAAGAAATGACAGAGATTTAGGAAATAAATAATTATATTAGTGAAAAAATACAATAAGTGATAAATCAGTGTAAATATCTTTCATGAATGAAATAAGTAGTCATAAAAGTCATTCACTGCAGTATACAATAGGAGAAGGAGGGTGATTTGTGACTTACTGCATCTTCAGCCTTTAGTGAGTGCCTTTTGAAGATGGGTAGTTACATCCTAAAAAGTGTTGTAAATCATGGCTGGTAAGCTAACCAACTGCCAAAGAAGTCCTTTTGATAGGTTTTTATATCCTTTTCTTAGGCTCAGGTCAGCTTCAGATTTTATTTTGTTTCTTCAGGCGGGAGTGGGTGCTATTGGTGAAAATTCTTGATTGTATTTTTCTTTGAGTGTGTAAGTAATACAGAAGCTATGTGCAAAGCCTATGCACAGTCGACAAAGTTTTTAGTTAATTTGGGGTTCTGGAGTGACAGAACACATAAGAAATGATGGAGATTGAGGAAATAAATAATTGTATTAGCGAAAAAATACAAGTGGTAAATTGGTGTTAATGTCTCTCATTGAAAGAAAGAGATTAATAAAATCATAAAGAGTCATTCACAGAGGTTTTTATATCATTTCCTCAGGCTCAGATTGGCTTCAACTTTTCTTTGTTTCTTCAAGTGGGAGTGGGTGCCATTGGTGAAAATGCTGGATTGTATTTTCTGAGTGTGTAAGTGAAACAGATGCTAAGTGCAGAGCCTATGCACAGTTGGCAAAGTTTTAGTTCAGTTTTGGGTTTTGGAGTGTTCACAACCAGCCACTGGTGGAAATTCGTGTTACATGGATAAGAAGAAGATCTGGTTTTAGGAAGATTATAACAATATGCAGTAAAACAGAATAAACCAAATAAACTATATGTGTCCTGTGAATGTCAAAGTCTTTGAACTATCTCTCCTAATATGTCACAGAAATTTTGCTTGTCTCCTTTTTTATTTTAAGTGAGCTTTTTTTCTTAGTGCCTCAACTAGATGAACTTAAGAGCACTACCAGATTCTTGCCTCTTTACCACATACAAACTTCAAAATTTTAGTTGCAACATCAGTCACCATCTTTTGTCTTCCTGAACCCTGTTTCCTTATTGTTCCTACCTCACTTCTCTTTGCAAAAGTTTTCTCATTTTCTGTCACTTTCGGTAGCCCCCTGCATCTTTGTGACATTATTGTCTTCTTCTTCTTCTTCTTCTTCTTCTTCTTCTTCTTCTTCTTCTTCTTCTTCTTCTTCTATGTGCCTCGTCCTTTCAGGACATAGGCGATCATGGCCTTCCATATCTCCCTATCCCTGGTGACTCTTAACATGCTTTCTTCTGTAACGTCACCCAAACCCTGCTCTGCCATCCACTAGCTCAAGCCCATAAATCTGGAATATAAATGTATAGAAACTAGCATGGTCACAAAATGAGGGATCAGTTTATATATTCATTATAATATAAAATTGATCCCCCAATTTATATCCACATTATAATATCTTATAAACAGTTTGCATATATATTCTTCTTCTATGTACCTTGTTCTTTCAGGACGTAGGCAATCAAGGCCTTCCATGTCTCCCTATTCCTGGTGTTTTTTAGCACACTTTCTCCTGTAACATCTTGCAGCCCCCATTCTGTCATCCACCTGCTCAGGCCCTTCAAATATGTTATCTGCTGCTTTCCTCTGTCTTTTTTCCCCTTTATTAGTATCAGGTTCTCCAAGCCTTCCTTCCTCATTGCATGTCCCAGGAACTTCAGTTGTCTCTTCCTGATGCTCAGTATTAATTTCCTTTTCATTTCCATTCTTTCCAACACCTCATCATTGCTCATATGCTCAGTCCACAATATCTGCAGCATCCTTCTACAGAGCCATATTTCAGCTGCTTCAAGTTTTCCTTTCATCTTTGATGATATTGTCCAACATTCACTGCCATATTGAAGAACAATAGCAGTTCAGTACTCTCCTCTTTGTTTCTAGTGAAATTGTCCTGTTTCTTAATACTTTATTCAGCTTTTGGAACATGTCCTTTGCCATGTTAGTTCACCTTTGGATCTCTGTGTCACACTTTCCGTCTTCAGTTAAAACACGTCCCAAATATTTAAATTTTCGTACCTGCTTGATTGTAATATCCCCCACCTGTATTTGGCATTTTGGGCTGCTCTTTTTGCTGATGACCATGTATTCGGTTTTTCTTATTTTAAGTGAGCTTTTTTTCTTAGTGCCTCAACTAGATGAACTTAAGAGCGCTATCAGATTCTTGCCTCCCTACCACATACAAACTTCAAAATTTTAGTTGCAACACCAGTCACCATCTTTTGTCTTCCTGTTCCCTTATTATCCTTCCTCACTTCTCTTCACAAAAGTCTTCTCATTCTCTGTCACTTTCTGTAGACCCCTGCATCTTAGTGACATTATCGTCTTCTTTCTTTTCTTCTTCTTCTATGTGCCTCATCCTTTCAGGACATAGGCGATCAAGGCCTTCCATGTTTCCCTATCCCTGGTGGCTCTTAGCCCACTTTCTCCTGTAACACTACCCAAACCCTGCTCTGCCATCCACTAGCTCAAGCCCATAAATCTAGAATATAAATGTATAGAAACTAGCATGGTCACAAAATGAGGGATCAGTTTATATATTCATTATAATATAAAATTGATCCCCCAATTTATATCCACATTATAGTATCTTATAAACAGTTTGCATATATATTCTTCTTCTATGTGCCTTGTTCTTTCAGGACGTAGGCGATCATGGCTTTCCACATCTCCCTATCCCTGGTGGCTTTTAGTTGCAACATCAGTCACCATCTTTTGTCTTCCTGTTCCCTTATTGTTCCTTCCTCACTTCTTGTTGCAAAAGTCTTCTCATTCTCTTTCACTTTCTGTAGCCCCCTGCATCTTAGTGACATTATTGCATTACTTGGGGTGAAATGATTAAAAAGAAGAAAGTATAAGTGTCGTTTTTGTTTTTATTTCCTTTCTTAGAACCGCATCTCTGTTGACTCAAGTCTCCTCTTCATCTGTGAGAAAATCGTCCAGCATTCATTGTTTTATAGATGCATGTATATTGTGTAGCAGTTCAGTACTCTTGCCTTTGTTTCTAATAAAATTTTCCTTACTTAATATTTGTTTTAGCTTTTGAAAGGCATCTTTCCCAGTACCAATGTATGTTTTCATTTCTGTGTCACATTTTTTCTGTCATCTATTAAAACATGTTAAATTTCTCTCCCTGCTTGAAGGCTTACGGACACATCATATTGAAACACTGATTCCCATATGATCATTGAAGTCAAGCAATGTCGAACCTGGTTAGTATCTAGATGGGTGACTGCTTGGGAATATCAGGTGCTGTAAGAGTAGATCTGCAGGTGGTGTAATAGATAAGGGCTTGGAATTCAAATTGGAGAGCTTGATTCAAATTCTTCTTGGGTTTGTTTTATTCACTTATGCGCAAATATCATTGGGAAAAATATGAATCTACCTCTTTTCCCTGCAGCTATGGGTTAATCAGTATGATTTTTATCACCAAATCATTTAGTCAGTTAAATGTCATCCATAATAGACTTTTGGGGGATCATGTCTTGAAGGAGATATGACTGATTGGGCAAAAGATTTTCCCACAGCAGATTGCCATTACTTTCTGTGGTAGGCTGGTTGCCAACCAAGGCTATAGAACCCAAGCTGTCTTGCTATTCAACCACTCAGTCAGTTAAGTGCCATATGGGATACACACTTGGGTGATCGTATCTCTTTCAGTCAATGACTGACTAGGCAGAAGGTTTTTCCCCACAGTAGGTTTTCATTTCTTTCTGTGGTAGGCTGATTGCCAACCAAGGCTATAGAACCCAATCTGTCTTGCTATTCAACCTCTCAGTCAGTTAAGTGCCATATGGGATACACACTTGGGTGATCGTTTGTCTTTCAGTCCATGACTGTCAAGGCAGAAGGTTTTTTCCCCACAGTAGGTTTTCATTTCTTTCTGTGGTAGGCTGGTTGCCAACCAAGGCTATAGAACCCAATCTGTCTTGCTATTCAACCCATAGCTGGAAAGAGAAGCAACAGATTAATACCTTTTCTAAGGGTATTTGCATGTAAGTGAGTTCAATGAATTTAACTGGAATTCAAACTCAGCTCCTTGATTTCTTGTTTCAAGCTGATATCCACTGCACCACATTATTTTAAAAGAAAAATTTTACAATCTGAAAACATTTTCTAGCTTTAAATAACTGACAAGGAGTTGATTAGCTATAGAAAATGAATCCATCAACTCATTCAATGTAACTATTTTGATAGTAATGCTCCACCTTGAATCAATCAATGAAATACTGATTAGCTTCACAGGCATGTCTTTTAGATTTATTGACATTCTCTGGAATATAAATATATAAAAAACAACCATGGACACAAAGTGAGGGATCAGTTTATATATTGATTGTAATATAAAAATGATCCCCCACTTTTTCAAATTTGTTCAGCAAATTCTGGTTATGTGTGAACTCAACTGTTCTTCACTCCAACTATAGATTAATTATCAAGACTTGTGTCTTTAAACTATTACTATCTACAAAAAAAAAATCTATAAATATTTTCTGGCTTTAAATAACCTGCAAAGAGTTGATGAGCTGTAGAAAACAAACTAATCAATGTACTTGTTTATGTTTAGCATCTTCACATTGTAGCTTGTTTCTTGGTCTCTTTTTCTTAATGACCATACATTCTGTCTTCTTACAGTTGATGATAGGATGTATGTTGTGGTGCAGTGGATATCAACTCAGAATGACAAATCGGGTTGCCAAGTTTGAATTCCAGTTGAATTCGTTGCATTCACTTATGTACAAATACCCTTGGGAAAGGTATTAATCCGTCTTTTCCCTCTAGTTATGGGTTAAATAACAGGACAGATTGGTTTCTATAGCCTTTGCTGGCAACTAGTTTACTACAGAAAGCAATGGCAACCTACTGCGGGATAATCTTCTGCCCAGTCAGTCATGTCGCTTTTGATCACCCAAAGCATATATCACGTATGGCACTTAACTGACTAACAGTTGATGACAAGTTCTTTTTTCTTCGTGTCCTTTACTATCTGTAGAGAACTAATACAGAGAACAAAGAGGCCTAGAATTGCATGCATTTTCTGCAACTGTCATTGTAACGCTAGAAAAATGGCTTGCCTCCAGGAAGAAAATGAATTTGAACGTGTCTCATATGTAAACTATCCTGAAAGGAAAAATATCGGCTTTGCAGGTCACACATTTACAACAGATATTGCTGTCACATCTGGTCAGGTACCCCTGCTATTCACCTCGGGGTTCTTCACAAAATCCCACGGAGAATCTGCAATGTGATGGATACCGACTTAGCAGCTCAGCTGCAGTCGCTCTCTCACCGGCAGGACATGGCTTCCCTGTGCTTCTTCTATAAATACTTTCACGGTTTCTGCTCTAATAAACTTAGATCACTGGTGCCCCCTAGGTATGAATTTGCACGAGATACTAGATTAGCAACTAGGTCCCACCCCTTTTACACTGAAACCATTAAAATGTAACTGCAGTTTCTACCCTAACAGCTTCTTTTCATGCACTTCCCACCTGTGGAATTCCCTTCCATATACTTGCTTCACCGACAGCTACAATCTCCAGGAATTTAAATGTAAGGTCAATAGACATCTCCTATCACACTAACTCGCATCCATTCTCACAAGCTCTTTTTCCATCTACTCCACCCACATCCTCGGTATTCTCATCCATCTATTACCCTCCTCCTGACATTTCCTATAACTAATTCCTCTTTCTCATCACTTTCCCCTATGTAACCCCCTGTGCAACAGTGGCAGTAGAATTCCTTGCTTGGGGTGAGATGATTAAAAAAAACTCCTAGAGTCAGATACTCGCTTGTAAAAGTCTCTTTTCATATACACTACTGTTTAAAAGTTTGAAATACCTTCAGAATTATCATGGCTGAACTTGACAGAAGAGTGAAAAAATTGAAAAAAGGTCTTAGAGTCATTGAAAAAGCACTCATTGGCATGACATGGCTTTCCTGTATCTCTTCTACAAATACTTTCACGGCTTCTGCTCCAATAAACTTAGCTCACTGGTGCCCCCATGTATGAATTTACTCGATCTACTAGACTAGGAATTAGGTCCCACCCTTTTACAGGGAAACCGATAAAATGTAACCACAATTTCTACTCTAACAACTTCTTTTCTCGCACTTCCTGCCTGTGGAATTCCTCTTCTGTATACTTGCTTCTCCAACACCTACAATCAGCAAGAATTTAAATGTAAGATCAATAGTCATCTACCTCACTGACTCGCATCCTTTCTCTCAAGCTTTTTTCTCCATCCACTCCACCCCCATCTCACCAGTATTCTCATCCTTCTATTACTCTCTTCCTGACACTCCCTATAACCTGCCTCTCTTTCTCATCACTTTCCCCCTTTACAACCCCTTGCGCACCAGTGGCAGTAAAACTGCCTTGCTTGGAGTGAAATGATTAAAAAAAAATGATCAAATTTATATTTAAAGAAACTTTTGCAATGAATGCCAAAAATTTGTGCTGAAGTAATCAAGGCTAGAGGAGGATTTTTGACGAGACCAAAGTTTTTTGTGTGATTATAAAGTTTATAATAAGAAATCATGTCTCACTTTTTTTTAAATCATCTATTAATAATTTTCTGTTATTTAAAGTAAAAGCAACTACTTTTGGGGCCAATTCAAAAAACTACCAGATGAACTTTTGAACTGTATTGTAAGTCAATTTTGTCTGTCAATGAGGTGAGGTAACAGGTAGAATGATAACTGCTGTAGTGAACAGGAAACATGTTATGTTGAGGTCAGTTGAGTATTTTGTCTGTCAATGAGGATATAACAAAGGGTATAATGAGGCGAGGCAACAGGTAGAATGATAACTGCTGTAGTGAACAGGAGACATGTGATGTTGAGGTCAGTTGAGTATTTGACGAAAGGAAAGATATTGCAGGAATTAATTTAAATATATGGCCAGCCACTTGTATCCAATGATGCCCATCTTCAAGGGCAGCTAGCTAATTCCCCTTGCAGACACTTGCTCAGGCACATTTGTGTTTGTTCAACACCCAAAGAGCCCACCTGTGGTTTATACTGCAACTATGTTGAGCAGATCTAGTTAGTTTCTGGGAGAGAGCATTTTATCTGGCATGATCAACAGTCTGAACAAGGCCAATATGCTCAAACCCTCGATCATGATGATTTGCAACTTCATGTTAGCACAGCCATTGATGGCTCCAAAAGGGCCTCATTGACCCAATTTCACTCACATGGCTTGGGCCAACCCATGGTATGGTTTTCAGGCACTTTCCAAAGGTGCTACATGCTGAGGTCACCTCCTCTAGACTGAGAACATCAAGAACCCACCTTCCTGACAAACAATGAGATTCGAACCCAGGCTTCATGATCAGAAAGTGAACGTTCTAACTACTCAGCCATGCACCCATGAATTAATTACACACCAGAAGAAACTACAATTTTACAAACTTTTCACTTCACTATCTTATCTCGAAGTATCTCTTTTTTTTCTGTGCCTACAATAAATCTGTTGAATTTCATAAAATTTGATTGACAGAAAATTCAAGCTTATACACACCTATACCTTTTCATGAGCCAAAAAAAATTATATACATTTATTCATTCACCAATAAAAAAGCTCCTTTCATAAGACAGTTGGTTCATTAAATTTTACCTGTGTGAAAACAAAATAAATACAATCTCTTATTTATTGGCCAATCAAGAGCAAGGAAAAAAATCTTAAAAGTTGATCTGATCCCATTTTTCACACTCACATAAATACATGTGATTTTTTCATTTTCTCTGCAGAGAGTTACAAGTTGTCAACCAGACATCTCATTTAGGCAACATGCCTTTTTATCAGTCTCTTACATCACACTAATTGATTCTCCTCTTTCCTCATTTATTTGCCGACAACAAAAAAGAAAGAAGAAAAAAGACATCATTCCTGCTTTCACCTCCTACAATTGTACAGACATCAGTGGCACCAGACTTGTCTTTTCTTTACAAATCCATTTCATCAAACTTTTAAAAAAAACTGAACTTTAACACACATTCAAAAGAAAAAATTTATGCAGAACTTTCAAACGTAAATATTATTCCAAAACAACAAAACTGATGCCATTCTTCTTGTTAAATAAATTTACACTTATTAATACAAATGGGACCACTTTATCTTTTGTTCAACCTTCTGATTTTTTCAAATGTGGTGGGCTCAGTTACATTTGACACAAGGTCATTTTGCAACCATACACTAACCTACAAGTTTACTTGTTAAAATAATGAAATAATGATGTTGTAGAGGAATATCCTGTCCTACCCCTGAATGGATATGGTCCGGTCTATAAAAGACTGTGACTGGAGCGAACTATAGAGTCATTATCACTAGATGAGAGTCATCGTCACTAGATGATAGCATACGTCACTAGATGGAAGCATATATCATTAGACAGAAGCATTCTTCATGAGACAGATGCATACATCCTAAGCAGAGACATTGTCTACTTGATTGTTATATCTGTTAATACACGTTGGTGTTCGTGTATTGTCTATTGATTTATTGTACTGGTGTATAATAAATCTTTTATAATCTATCTTCAGTGTTAAGTATTATTCTTGCACTATTCTTTTCCCTGATTATCCCCTCCCAGGATATATCAAATGACAATATCGTTTCTTGTCAGTATTCGAGACAAGATATATGCGGATAATATAAGAATAGTTCTCTTTACTCATATTCCAAGATTAGATAACCTTCATCCATAATCTATTCTGCCTTGTTTGTAAGATTAGTTCTTATAATCTCTTCCTACAGCTTTTTTCCAAAATATTTTAACAAAATATAACTGCAAAACTGTTTTGCAGTTATATTTTGTTACAAATTATTGTAAATTGCTTCAAATATAATGATTGACAAATTGCTTAGCGTTCATTAGAACATGAAAATTTTCCAAAATTGAATTTTTTTTTATGTTGCAATGTCATGGTCATGTACATGTTAAAGCATGAAAAAACTGTTCTTTTTACAAGCATTTTAGAACATTACTACAGCATTCATAGCTGATTCTATTAATTGATGGCTTAAGTGTTTTAATGAATATTGCCTCAAGGATATGTAGTTTGCTTTTGTTGTTTTCTTGTTGTAGGATGGTTGTGATATTGATCATATTTTTAGCAACACAGTTATTTTTGTTACCATACTCATACCCCTCAAAATGATCTCGGAAGGAGATTGAAAATACTTGGGAACATTGAGAAATGAATAATAAAATAATCTGTCAAGCTCATTTCTCACATCTTTTAATTATAATATGCAAAAGATTATCCGTGTGTATGAGCAGATTTTGTTAAAAATAAGCAGGCACAATGTTTTCAATTTATTTAATCTAACAGACACACACACACACACACACACACACACACACACACAAAAAAAAAATTAATGCACAATGATCTTTATTATAATAGAGAAGATATAACACATCCCTCAATATGTCCTGGGCCTGACATATAGATGGCACCACTAATAAAAAATTCATATGATTTTTATAAAATATTAACCTTCATATCGCATGCAACAAAATTTGGGCTTGATCAAATTATTAGTTTGCAAATTACAATTATTTAAGTGAAGCTACTGTGGCAAATTTTCAAAACAATGGAAAAATCTGAATTTCATGTGTTGATAAAGCATTGCTTTCTGATGGTAAAAATACTATTCAAGCAAAGCAATGTCTTTATAAATATTATTTGGACTCTGCGCTATTAAAGACAACAGTTAAGAGGCAGTATGCTGAATTTAAACGTAGTTTTACAGACACAAATGTTGCTGGATTCTTAGGTTGTCCAAAATCAGCAGTTGTCCTGGAAAACACCAAAGAAATTCACAAACTAATTCTGGCCAATTGTAAATTGAAGTTGCATGAGATAGCAGAGAAGTTGAACATATCAGAAGACAGTGTATTCACCATTTTGCATGAACATTTGTTAATGAGAAAGCTGTGTTCAAAGTGGGTGTTGCATTTGCTCATAGCCGATCAAAAACAACAACACACTAATGATTCAAAGCATTGTTTGCAACTGTTTCAATGCAACAAGGAGTTTTCGTGTAAATATGTGACCATGGATGAAACCTGGATCTACCACTTCACTCCGGAGTCAAATTTGCAGTCATCTGAGTGAACAGCAGCAGGTAAAATCCATCCAAAGTGGCTAAAGACACAAACATCAACAGTCAAGGTTTTGGTCTCCGTATTTTGGGATGTGCAAGGTATTTTGTTCATTGATTACTTTCAGAAAGGAAGAATCATCAATAGCAAATATTATATAGTGTTATTAGTGTGTTTGAAGGAAGAAATCATCAAATACAACCACAAATAAAGAAGAAAAAGTGATGTTTCACCAAGACAATGCACCGTGTCACAAGTCAATTGCAATGAAGGCAAAACTACATGAATTGCACTCCAAATCGCTTCCATAACCACCCTATTCTCCAGGTCTGCCCCCCCCACCTCCAGTGACTACTGGTTGCTTGCAGATTTCAAAAGAATGCTCCAGGGAAAGAGATTTGGCTTCACTGAAGGAGAGTTAACGGAGACTGAGGCGTATTTTGAGGCCAAAGACAAATTGTTCTACAAAAATAGCTTTGAATTTTTAGAGATGCATTGGAATCAGTGTATCACCCTAGAAAGAGATTAGGTTGATGAATACAGTCAAATTTTGTCTAAAAGTTGTTGTTTTATTAGGTAAGCCAGAGACTTATTGAGTGATATGTTATATATATATATATTTTTTCTTCACTAACAACATAATTACTGCAAAAGAATGAAATAATAAGGTGCTGTTAAAAAGAAAACACATAGCAAGAGCTTTCGTAACTGGTAGTAAAGTTTAATAAGTGGTGGTGGAAAAAATAAACTGAGCCAATGCTGCCTCGCTATTGTCCCCCGCCTCTCTCTCTCAGTGTGTTTGGAGGGGGATATATATATATATATATATATATATATATATATATATCAGTCAGTTAAGTGCCGTACCTGATACATGTTTGGGTGATCATGTCTTGAAAGAGACATGACTGACTGGACAGAGATTATCCTGCAGTAGGTTGCCATTGCTTTCTGCGGTAGATTGGTTGCCAGCCAAGGCTATAGAATCTAATCTGTCCTGTTATTTAACCCATAACTGGAAAGAATAAACAAATTAATACCTTTCCAAAGGGTATTTGCACGTAAGTGAATGCAATGCATTCAACTGGAATTCAAACTCATCCCCCCCCCCAATTTCTTGTTCCAAGTCGATATCCACTGCACCACAATACATAAATAAATGCAGAATGGTCTTTATTATGGTAGGGAGGATTCCTCATATTCTAGCTTTCAATCCATATGGTGCATTTTTGTGATTTATCTTCTTTGTAAGCCAGAGCTAATCACACTTTAATTAACTATTTCTCAATTGTAAGCAAAATCAAACCTTGACATAAAAGACTTTGATCTGTTCTCTTTACCATCACTTCAACTATTGTGCACTGCACCAATCAAGTCTTCTTATAACACAATCTACATTACTGCTAATGTTAATCTGATTGCCAAAGATCAAACAAGTGCCGATCTTGCTGTGAATAAGATGATCGTTGATAGCTAACTTTTAACTTGTCTGCTTGTGAATTGGCTGGATTATTTTAAATGTCACTGTAGATTATTGGACAGCCTAAAAGAAATACTGAGGTTCAACTAACTACTGACTCCAACATTAGCAATGGTCCAATGTGGATAAAACGGCAACTGCTGCCAACAAGTCATTCGGTGGTCAAGCCTTATCAAAGGAAGAACTGAACATAGGCTATCTAGACAAGTACGAGTTAAAAGAAAGACTTCTGTATCATGAATTGCCAGTAGCGTTAATCAATGTGAATGAAGGATTGTGTCACAACACACAGTTCATTAGTTTTTATTGTGTATAAAGTTATACAACCATTTAGAATACTTCAGCTTTTTGGGTTTTTTTTTGCTTTTTTTAACCATTTCACTAAGAAAAAAGGCAGTAGAACCACTAAAACACAAGGGTTTTTTTCATATAATCATATCACCTTAAGCAAGGAATTTTACTTCAACTGTTTTGCAGGGGGTTACGTAGGAGGAAAGTTATGAGAAAGAGTGACAGGTTATAGGGGGTGTCAGGAAGTGGATAAGAGAAGAATGAGAATACTGATGAGAATGGAGTGGATGAAAAAAGAAGCATGAGAGAGAGAGGATGCAGGTTAGTGAGATAGGAGATGACTATTGACTTTACATTTAAATTCTTGGAGGCTATAGCTGTCAGGAAAACAAGTAAATGGAAGGGAATTCCACAGGCGGGAAGTGAGAGAAAAGAAACTGATGGAGTAGAATTTGCATTTACAATTTATTGGTTTCACAGTAAAAGGGTGGGACCTAGTTCCTAATCTTGTGGCTGGAGTAAATTTATATATAGGGGACACCAGTGAGCTAAATTCATCAGAGCAGAATCCATGAAAGTATTTGTAGAAGAGACACAGGGAAGCCACATTGCACTGGTGAGAAAGTGACTGTATCCGAGCTGTCAAGTCAGGATCTATCACATTACAGATTCTCCGTTGGATCTTGTCAAGGACAACCAGGTGGATAGCAGGAGCACCCGACCAGATATGGCAGCAGTATTCAATGCACGGTCGGATGGTAGATTTATATATGTGCAGGATTGTTTCAGGCGGAAAAAAACTTCCTGGCCCTACACAGAGAACTGACTTTCTTAGCAGTGGATTTAGCTATGGATTCTATATATTCATTCCACTTGAGGTCTGTTGTCAGAGTTTAGCTGAGGAGACGCAGTGTTTTGCTTTCAGGGAGACTAGCCTGATCCATGCTAATGGGTGGTAGGAGCGATTGTCTGTGATGGTTAATAGATAGCTACTTTGTTTTGGAAGCATTAAAATTTACTGAATGTGAAAAAATAAGTAAAAAGAGAAATATTATTAAGAAGTGAAAATGATTATATATATATATATATATATATATATATATAAATGTAATCAAGAAAACAGTATATAACAACTGATATTGCATTTAAAGTTTTGAAGATCAGAGATTGGCTGGAAATCATGGAGCTGGAAGAGAGTTCCACAAGAGAGATGAAATTGTTAGCATAGAAATTACAGTTATACCTATTGCTATGTGTTGTCAGTTCTTCAATATGGCAGTGAATGCCGGACAATATCAACAAAGATGAAAGAAAAGCTTGAAGCAACTGAAATGTGGTTCTACAGAAGCATATTGGATATAAAGTGGAGGATCAATTTCACATTACAATCAATATATAAACTGACCCCTCACTTTTTGGTCACAGCAGTTTCTATATATTTATATTCCTGAGATCCAAAAGCACAAGGATGCATTCCAGGAGCTGAGTAGAGTATTAACAGGACAATTTTGCTAGAAACAAAGAAGAGAGTACTGGATTGCAATGTGATGTCGGTTCTTCAATATGGCAGTGAATGCTGGACAATATCATCAAAAATGAAAGAAAAACTTGAAGCAACTGAAATGTGGTTCTGCAAAAAAATACTGCGAATATCATGGATCGAGCATGTGAACAATGATGAGGTCCTAGAAATGATTGAAACAAAATGGAAATTAATAATGAGCATCAGGGAGAGACAGCTGAAGTTTCTGGGACATGCAATGAGGAAAGTGGGCTTGGAGAGCCTGATACTAACAGGCCAGATAGAGGGAAAAAGAGACGGGGAAAACAACGGATAACATATTTGAAGGACCTAATTAGGTGGATGATGGAACGAGGGTTGCATGGTGTAACAGGAGAAAGCATGCTAAGAACCACCAGGGATAGGAAGATGTGGAAAGCCATGATCGCCTACGTCCTGAAGGGACAGGGCACATAGATGAAGAAGAATTCAATGTAAATTGATGAGACCTAGTTGCCAATCTAGTACTGCACTTAAATTCATAAAATTTAGGTAGCATAGTAAATAGTTCATCCAAACAATTACCATGAAAGTATTTATAGAAAAATCACAGGGATTCTACATAATGACATTAAGAAAAATGACTGAAACCAAGATGCCAGGTCAGGACCAATAATATTGCTGATTCTTCTTTGAATTTCATCAAGAATCCCTATAAATACAGCAGGAGCACCAGACCATATGTAGTAGCAATATTGAAAGCATGGTAACTAACAAATAATCCATTACAAAAAAGAACAATGCCATTCCTCTAATTTTAACATTTTTCTAACAAAAGTAAATATTTAAACAGAATTTGGAAAATGGTGATTAATCACCAAAACTTGGATTTTTTTTAGTTAAAAATTGTTCTAAAATATTCCAGCATTTAGTCTTTGAAAATCTGGAAAAATGGTTTGTCAGTAGTTTTGGAATTAAAATGAGTTATATAGGATAATGTCAGTGCATGGTAAATGATTTATTACAGAAAAATGTTTCAAATAATTCTACTATAAAAGTGCATTCAAATGGGGTCAAGAATTAAAACAAGTTACTGTAAATTGAAGAAAATAAAAAAGACTTACTTATCAAGTAGCCAAGAGATGAGGTGAATGAACTGAGAAACTAATGTGTATGGTGGAGTGATTAAATACTGGTGTTGACTACCATAACCAGTGGTCAATGAGGAAGTTATAAATGAAGAATCAAAAAAATGTATGAGACTCCTTCTTATGGATGTTAGTATATATTTACATAGCCTGAAGGAGGGAAGTAGGGGAAAAGTCGGACAGAATAGCAAATGTAGAGAGAGAGGGAGAGAGAGGGGGGATAAAACATAAATTTGTTAAATTCCCATTTAGATTAAAGTTGATTGAAACCTGAGCGAGCCTCAACTCAGTTTTACTTTTCTGCCCCTGAACTACAATTGCATTGAAAAATGTAGCCATTATACCCATAAATGTGGCCATTATATGCATAAATGTGGCCATTATATGCATAATATCAGTCAATTGCTACTTATTTTATTATAGAAAAGCATTTTAGAAATTCCCCCCTCCTAAAAAAAAGAAATGGTTTGTCAGTGTTCAAGAATTAAAACAAGTTTCAGGAACAAAATAAGGTTATTGCATTGATGATGCAATTAATTTTATTATAAAAATAAGCAGTACCGGTATTGCATATGACCTCCCCAGTTTAAATGTGTCTTATCTCAGTGACAGTATATTTATAGATATAAGTATTTGGTTATTTATTGAAACTAATTATTTTTACATTTATTTAATTTTAAGAAATGCAATTCAGTCATAAGGATGGACATTGTGGTGCAGTAGATATTGGCTCGGAAGGAGAAATCGGGGAGCCGAGTTTGAATTCCAGTTGGATTCATTGCATTCACTTACATGCAAATACTTTTGGGAAAGGTATTAATCCATCTCTTCCTTCCAGTTATGGGTTAAATAACAGGACAGATTGGGTTCTATAGCCTTGGCTGGCAACCAGTCTACTGCAGAAAGCAATGGCAACCTACTGCCCAGTCAGTCATGTCTCTTTTGAGACATGATCGCCCAAGCGTGTTTCATGTATGGCACTTAACTGAATTCAGTCATAAGCTCTGTAATTAACCCTAACCCTAAAACAGTATCCTTTAATTGAAACAAGCAATTCTGTAACTATCTGTTACCAGACAGTTATAATACTTTTTTAAAATAAGACTGCATTTAAAAGGTAGGCCACATACTATACCAGTGACAGAATTTAATAGGCCACATTCAAAAGGTAGGCTGCATACTTTACCAGAGACAGAACTTAGTAGACAGTGTTCAAAAGGTAGGTTACATACTATACAAGTGATAGAATTTTGTATGCTGCATTCAAAATGTAGGCCACATACAATGCTAGTGTCAAAATTTCATAGGCAACATTAAAAATGTAGGCTATATATTATGCCAGTGATAAAATTTTGTAGGCCACATTCAAAATGTAGGCCATATACTATGCCAGTGACAGAATTTTGTAGGCCACGTTTAAAATGTAGGCCATATATTATTCCAGTGATAGAATTTTGTAGGCCACATTTAAAATGTAGGCCATATGTAACAAAATTTTGTAGGCCACAATCAAAAAGTATGCCACATATTATACCAGCACCAAAAAAGCATTTAAATTAATACTGATATAAATATGTGTTGAAAGTAAAAAGAAAGCATAGTCATTGATCAGGAATTTAAAGAAGTTTCATTGAAGCTATTATTTCTATAGGTCAATGTATCACTATTGATTTTACTATAGGAAAATATTGCAATAAAAAAATGCATTGAAAATCAAAAAAGTAGTTTTTCACTGGTTAGGAATGAAAGCAAAGATCCCTGACACAACAGAGGTAGGAAATATAAGCTTCAAAAATTACTTTACATAACAGAATTAAAAAAAGAAATAAAACTTCCTGGAAGTCAAATTAATAATTGCACAAGATTAGAGGCCGAAAGGGAATGCTTATGTAGATAAAATGTCTGGAAATAAACTTATAATTTGGTAAATTTTAATATCTTTTATTCAGTTTGATCTTTTTTAATTTTTTTTTCTTCACACTTATCAGAACTTCATGCTTCACATTGCTTGTGTCGATGTGATTATTCATATATTTTTTATCTGATCTGAAGATTTTTAAGAAGAGAAAGAAAAGAGTGAGGTTGAACAGGAAGTGACAATAAAAAATATTGTTGAAAAATGGCTGCCTCTGCTTCAGACAGTTTCAGTTCCTCCTTTTGCCAAAAGGGTAATATATGTCAGCTTTCTTTGACGTAACAGAACATTGCAATTCCAAAATCAATTATTTCGTAAACTTTCTACCACAAAGACTTGTATATTTTAAAAAAACTGCATATATAATAAATAATATTAAATATTCACCTATACTACCTCTCTTCCAAGTTTTAAGGAATTACATCCAATCTTCAGGAAGCTTGATAGTAAAAGAGCAGATCCAATCCAAAAAACCTCAGTGCAGACAAGGATAGATATGAACAAACTGAGATAGATAGATAGATAGATAGATAGATAGATATGAACAGACTGAGATAGATAGATAGATATGAACAAACTGAGATAGATAGATAGATAGATAGATAGATAGAGAGATAGATATGAACAAACTGAGATAGATAGATAGATAGATAGATAGATAGATAGATATAAACAAGCTTAGATAGATAGATAGATAGATAGATATAAACAAGCTTAGATAGATAGCTAGATAGATAGATATGAACAAACATAGATAGATAGATAGATATGAACAAGCTTAGATAGCTCGATAGATAGATATGAACAAACTTAGATAGATATGAACAAGCTTAGATAGATAGCTAGATTGATAGATATGAACAAACTTAGATAGATAGATAGATAGATAGATAGATAGATAGATAGATATGAACAAACTGATATAGATAGATAGATAGATAGATAGATAGATATGAACAAACTGAGATAGATAGATAGATAGATAGATAGATAGATAGATAGATAAAATGAGATCCATAGATAGATAGATAGATAGATAGATAGATAGATATGAACAAACTGAGATAGATAGATAGATAGATAGATAGATAGATAAAATGAGATCCATAGATAGATAGATAGATAGATAGATAGATATGAACAAACTGAGATAGATAGATAGATAGATAGATAGATAGATAGATAGATAGATAGATAGATAGATAGATATGGGCAAACTGAGATAAATAACTGCTGGAATAGAAATATCACCTGCATTTGGTTGATGTAACTGAAAATGGGTGAGACCTTTTTGCTAGTCTGGTTGCCCGAGTAAATTCCTGTGGAGGGGACACCAGTGACCCAAGTTTGTCAGAGCAGAAGCCATGAAAATATTTATAGAAGAGAAGAAAAATTATATTGTCCTACATCTAAAGCACAACTTACAGTTTCATGCACTACGCAATCATCAGGTGCATATTATTAATTGATGATATAATATGCACCTGATAATATGCAGCCGTTGATTACTTAATGTATAAAACTCTGAGCGGTGTTTCAGGCATACAATAGTATGCATAATTATTAATAAATACTTCATAGCTCTGTTATATTACACTGAGCACTGTTCAATTAAGACCAGATAAATATTTTTATATGGATGTTTACCTATGTGTATACACATATATCTATTTATATCCATACCTATATATATATATATATATATATATATATATATAAATTTATGTATCGAGGCAGCAAGTAATTTTCTAAACATATACTGTTAAATATAAGAGACAATGAATGTCTATTATGTTTAATCATGAGCCGTTCTAAACGTCGTATTTTTGCTTTAATTTCAGTTGAAAATAAAGACAAAAATTCTCCAACATTTGGATAATTATTTATTGATTTTCTTCTAAGCTTTTGGCTCACAGGAGCCATCTTCAGAGAGGTTGTTTAGACTGAATTATTATAAAATCCACCATCACCGACGATTTTATTTTGTGTTGACATAAAACTCTGCTTAGCAATGGCAATAGTTACCAAAAATAATAAACGCAGTTCTTAAGTTTGTGATACAGTTTTATGACGTCACACTGCGTGATAGCTTGAAATGACAACAAAACCATGTAGTCAAATGCAATAATAGTCAAAAACATTATACATAGAAATGTTAAACCAGTGGAAAGTAATAATCAAATTAAACTCATTATATATTATAAAAAGTTTAAAACAATTGACCTCACAGTCTATAATAACCCAACAAGCACTAAACTAAATTCTCTACAAAAAACCAATGTAGTGTACCAATTTACATGCCCATTCAGAGATTGCATCTCTGATACTAATAAAAAAACCTAGTACATATATTGGTTTTACTACAACCACACTCTCCCATAGACTTACACGTCATCTTTCTGATCAGAGTATTATTAAACAACATTTCTCTGAAAAACATAAACATGTAGGTAGTATCAGACAGATTTTGGTCAACAATACGGTGATCCTTACTCATACATACAGTAAGAGGAGCCTGCAGATATTGGAAGCCATGTACATTAAATCTAAACAACCAACCCTCAATAAAATCAACTTTAAATCCGGAAATAACATATTACATTGCATTTGACTACATGGTCTTCTTGTCATTTCGTGCTATCCCGCGGTGTGACGTCATAAAACCGCATCACAAATTTAAGAACTGCGTTTATTATTTTTGGTAACTATTTGCCGTTGCCAAGCGGAGTTTTATGTCAACACAAAATAAAATCATCGGTGATGGTGGATGTTATAATAACTCAGTCTAAACAACCTCTCTGAAGATGGCTCATGTGAGCCGAAAGCTTAGAAGAAAATCAATAAATAATTATCCAAATGTTGGAGAATTTTTGTCTTTATTTTCAACTGAAATTAAAGCAAAAATACAACGTTTAGAATAGCTTATGATTAAGCATAATAGACATTCATTGTCTCTTATATTTAACAGCTTATGTTTAGAAAAAAAAAAATATATATATATATATATATATAGGTGTGTTTACACCCCCCTTACATTTTAATCAATTTGATTAAAATTTACTTTTAGACGAGCACCATCTTTCCCCCCATATTTGTAAGTAAGTTTTGG
Organism: Ascarosepion bandense; assembly: GCA_037127315.1. NCBI lineage: Eukaryota > Metazoa > Mollusca > Cephalopoda > Sepiida > Sepiidae > Ascarosepion > Ascarosepion bandense. Next base: position 2,708,908 of record JBBBDQ010000496.1, read on the forward strand.
TGTTCTCCTTTGTCCTATTATTAACAATTTATAATAAAGCCAACATCATCCTTTGAAAAGTGTTGGCCGAAAGGTACCTCAGGTCAGGTTATTATTATAATGACGTCCATTTTGTTTAAAGTAATTAGTTCTTTCTGTGGGTACAACTCTTTATATATATATATAATATTTATTATAAATTATAGTTTAGAACATGTAGAAATTTTCATCTACTACAAAGTATCCATTGTTTCGACATTAAAAAGACAATGTCTCATCAGGTAGTGTGAAAAGAAATGGAAATCTTTTCTTATATTTGGCGAATGTGACCTTTTAGAGCCATTTTCATGACTCCTGTACTAAAACTGAAAATATTTTCAGTTACTTAATAAAATAACTGAAACTATGTATTATTTTATGTTACTATGTCTCTTTAGGGAAAATAGACATGCAGATTATGAATGTTTAACAAGATAGAATATTCCTATCATAGCGAGTTGTCCATTTTTGTTTCGTTTTTCAACTTTGAAAATTAGCTAGCTGTCTTCAGTAATCACTTGCAACGAAACGATAAATTTAGTTTTATTGTAGATGGAGTTTTATGAGCCGAAAATACCAGAGAATATTTTTAATTGGATTTTTGGAAATAATCATCAATCACAAAAACTTAATAAATACTCTAGCTTATTGTTTGGCCTGGCATGCTCATCTTGGTTGTTATGTTCAGGTTTAGATCCTTGTATTCTCCAGAATTTTTTAGGGATCAGTTTTCACCATCAGTACCCTTGGAATTTTGGACCAAACATAATACCTGCTGTTTCCTCATGAAGAAACAGTCAGCATTCATTGATCAAGCAACCTATTTTTTCATATTTTTTTAATCTGATATCTCCCAAAAAAGGATATATATATATCATTTGTGGTAGTTAAGCAGTTTAGGCAAATGTGCCCAGGTAGGACAATCTAGTACGTAGACGTAATGGATAGTACTCGTTGTATATAGTATCCTGAGGCGTAGGTGTAGTCAATAGACGTAGACCAATAGTTGTAGATTTCTATGCATCCTTGCCTTAGTTGGTATTTATGGCTGACACCAGCCAATCACATTACTGTGAGGGGGAATCAAAGTGTATGAATATTCATTACATATTCAGTACATGACAATCATTTCACCTCAAGCAAGGCAATAATACTACTAAGATTCAAGGAGTTACTGAGTATGAGAGAATAGAAGAAAAACACTATTTTCTACTCTATCAGTTTCTTTTCTTGCACTTTTCATCTGTGAAGCTCCCTTCCATTTGATTGCTTCCCTGATAGCTACAGTTCCTAAAAGTTTAAGTGCAACATCAGTTGCCATCTTCTATCTTTTTGATTCCTAACTTTCTGTTATCTTTTCTTTTACGATTCCTATAACATGTTTTCTTTTTCTTTTTCTTTCCTTTTCTCTCACACCAGTGGCGGTATTGCCTTGCTTGGTGGTGGGTGGTGAAACAATTATCAAAAAAAGGAAAAGAACAGGAATTAAGATGACAGAAAATAACAATTGACATTGCGCTTAAATATTTGAAGATCAAAGTTGACTGAGAAGCCAAAAGCTGAAAGCAAATTCCACAAGTGAGAAGTGCAACAGAAGAATCTGTTAGCTGTAGGATTTTGTTGGACGAACAGAGCAGTACTCTACTGCATTGCAAGTTGAGTGTGCTATGACCACCTGTTTAGACCATTTGTCTATATTTCTTAGATGAGATAGTATTTACAGTATTTACATTATTCGAACTGTTGTTCTCATCTTTGTTGCCATTTTTGTGACATTTCGGCTGTTGTAAGCTCTGGCCTTCTTCAGGCGCTAGGAATTCTAATCAAGGCTTTATGCAAGGAATGTAGTTCATATACCCCAGTGATTGTAATAAAGGGTTCGGTTTGAAATTCCTAACACCTGAAGAAGGCCGGAGTGTACAATAGCTGAAACGTCGTACAAATGGCAACAAAGATGAGGACAATAGTCTGAATAATGTAAATACTATTTAGAGCAGTTGGTATGTGGTTTATATAATATTCTTGGGTGTTCCATTCTGCTACTTAGGCAAGCCTATTCTCTCGGTTCTGATTGGCTTTTGACTTTGGTGTGGATACTGTGATCAATAAATATCCATCATTAAACCATTAATTACGGGGTCTGTATTCAGTTAAAGATCCATCTCCTTGCCTGCCAACTAGATACTATTTGGGAACTTCCTTGCAAGAATGAAAAGCATATTTGTAATTCTACACATATGTTAGCAAAGAATTTACAATTACAGCTAATCATTTAAACTGCTAAATGACGAAACCTTGCCACGAGTTGCTTGTACTGTTTCAGCAGAATTTTCTGAAACTTACTCTAAAAACAAAATAGGTTTCTTTAAGTCCAGTAGCTGCAATTTCCCTTTGCAGTATTAATAGGGGTTTCCTTGCTAAACTTTTATTAGACGTAGTGTGGAAAATCAGTATCTTCATTATTTCATTATTTTCTTTTTGAGTTGCATGCGATAACCATTTTAGTTGTTGCTAGTCTTGAAAGTTCTCAAGTGATACAGTTTCTTATATCTGGTACAGTTTTTTATTTGTGATTTGATAGCCAATCAACAATGTTCAAATGGGTATGATCATCACTACGATTTATGGGCTTTATTTGGTCAAAGATATTTTTAAACGTTGACCACAGAAAGCACTTGTAAGCCCAAAATTTAAATGTTTCTGATTGGGTTTAGTGGCATGCATTACATCCCTATGAATGTCCCTAACTGACAAGGCTTTTTAAGAATGTTTCTGATTGGGTTTGGTGCCATTCATTACATTTTTATGAAAGTCCTTAATGGACAAGGCTATTTAAGAATGTTTCTGATTGGGTTTGGTGCTATGCATAACATTTATATGAAAGTCCTTAACTGACAAGGCTATTTAAGAATGTTTCTGATTGGGTTTAGTGCCATGCATAACATTTATATGAAAGTCCTTAACTGACAAGGCTATTTAAGAATGTTTCTGATTGGGTTTAGTGCTATGCATTACATTCCTATGAAAGTCCTTAACTGACAAGACTATTTAAGAATGTTTCTGATTGGGTTTAGTGCCATGCATAACATTTATATGAAAGTCCTTAACTGACAAGGCTATTTAAGAATGTTTCTGATTGGTTCTAATGCCATGCATAACATTTATATGAAAGTTCCTAACTGATAAGGTTATTTAAGAATGTTTCTGATTGGGTTTAGTGCCATGCATAACATTTATATGAAAGTCCTTAACTGACAAGGCTATTTAAGAATGTTTCTGATTGGGTTTAGTGCCATGCATAACATTTATATGAAAGTCCTTAACTGACAAGGCTATTTAAGAATGTTTCTGATTGGGTTTAGTGCCATGCATAACATTTATATGAAAGTCCTTAACTGACAAGGCTATTTAAGAATGTTTCTGATTGGGTTTAGTGCTATGCATTACATTCCTATGAAAGTCCTTAACTGACAAGACTATTTAAGAATGTTTCTGATTGGGTTTAGTGCCATGCATAACATTTATATGAAAGTCCTTAACTGACAAGTCTATTTAAGAATGTTTCTGATTGGGTTTAGTGCCATGCATAACATTTATATGAAAGTCCTTAACTGACAAGGCTATTTAAGAATGTTTCTGATTGGGTTTAGTGCCATGCATAACATTTATATGAAAGTCCTTAACTGACAAGGCTATTTAAGAATGTTTCTGATTGGGTTTAGTGCCATGCATAACATTTATATGAAAGTCCTTAACTGACAAGGCTATTTTTCAAGAATGTTTATCAGTTTAGTGCCAGGTATAACATTTATATGAAAGTCCTTAACTGACAAGTCTATTTAAGAATGTTTCCTGATTGGCTTAGTGCCATGCATAACATTTATATGAAAGTCTCTGAACTGACAAGGCTATTTAAGAATGCTTCTGATTGGGTTTAGTGCCATGCATAACATTTTATATGAAAGTCCTTAACTGACAAGTCTATTTAAGAATGTTTCTGATTGGGTTTAGTGCCATGCATAACATTTATATGAAAGTCCCGAACTGACAAGGCTATTTAAGAATGTTTCTGATTGGGTTTAGTGCCATGCATAACATTTATATGAAAGTCCTTAACTGACAAGTCTATTTAAGAATGTTTCTGATTGGGCTTAGTGCCATGCATAACATTTATATGAAAGTCCTTAACTGACAAGGCTATTTAAGAATGTTTTACTGGGTTTAGTGCCATGCATAACATTTATATGAAAGTCCTTAACTGACAAGGCTATTTAAGAATGTTTCTGATTGGGTTTAGTGTGCTATGCATTACATTCCTATGAAAGTCCTTAACTGACAAGACTATTTAAGAATGTTTCTGATTGGGTTTAGTGCCATGCATACTTATATGAAAGTCCTTAACTGACAAGTCTATTTAAACGTTTCTGATTGGGTTTAGTGCCATGCATAACATTTATATGAAAGTCCTTAACTGACAAGGCTATTTAAGAATGTTTCTTTGATTGGGTTTAGTGCCATGCATAACATTTATATGAAAGTCCTTAACTGACAAGGCTATTTAAGAATGTTTCTGATTGGGTTTAGTGCTATGCATTACATTCCTATGAAAGTCCTTAACTGACAAGACTATTTAAGAATGTTTCTGATTGGGTTTAGTGCCATGCATAACATTTATATGAAAGTCCTTAACTGACAAGTCTATTTAAGAATGTTTTGGATTGGGTTTAGTGCCATGCATAACATTTATATGAAAGTCCTTAATTACAAGCATGGCTTGCTAAATGTTTCTAATTGGGTTTAAAGTGTGCATTACATTCCTATGAGTCCTTAACTGACAAGACTATTTAAGAAAGTTTCTGATTGGGTTTAGTGCCATGCATAACATTTATATGAAAGTCCTTAACTGACAAGTCTATTTAAGAATGTTTCTGATTGGGTTTAGTGCCATGCATAACATTTATATGAAAGTCCTTAACTGACAAGGCTATTTAAGAATGTTTCTGATTAAGTTTAGTGCCATGCATAACATTTATATGAAAGTCCTTAACTGACAAGGCCATTTAAGAATGTTTCTGATTGGGTTTAGTGCCATGCATAACATTTATATGAAAGTCCTTAACTGACAAGGCTATTTAAGAATGTTTCTGATTGGGTTTAGTGCCATGCATAACATTTATATGAAAGTCCTTAATGACAAGGCTATTTAAGAATGTTTCTGATTGGGTTTAGTGCTATGCATTACATTCCTATGAAAGTCCTTAACTGACAAGACTATTTAAGAATGTTTGGATTGGGTTTAGTGCCATGCATAACATTTATATGAAAGTCCTTAACTGACAAGTCTATTTTAAGAATGTTTCTGATTGGGCTTAGTGCCATGCATAACATTTATATGAAAGTCCTTAACTGACAAGGCTATTTAAGAATGTTTTGATTGGGTTTAGTGCTATGCATTACATTCCTATGAAAGTCCTTAACTGACAAGACTATTTAAGAATGTTTCTCTGATTGGGTTTAGTGCCAGGCATAACATTTAGAGAAAGTCCTTAACTGACAGTCTATTTAAGAATGTTTCTGATTGGGTTTAGTGCCATGCATAACATTTATATGAAAGTCCTTAACTGACAAGGCTATTTGGGAAATACTTTGATTGGGTTTAGTGCCATGCATAACATTTATATGAAAGTCCTTAACTGACAAGGCTATTTAAGAATGTTTCTGATTGGGTTTAGTGCCATGCATAACATTTATATGAAAAAGTCTCAACTGACAAGTCTATTTAAGAACGTTTCTGATTGGGTTTAGTGCCATGCATAACATTTATATGAAAGTCCTTAACTGACAAGGCTATTTAAGAATGTTTCTGATTGGGTTTAGTGCCACATAACATTTATATGAAAGTCCTTAACTGACAAGGCTATTTAAGAATGTTTCTGATTGGGTTTAGTGCCACATAACATTTATATGAAAGTCCTTAACTGACAAGGCTATTAAATGTTTCTGATTGGGTTTAGTGCCATGCATAATATTTATATGAAAGTCCTTAAATTGACAAGTCTATTTAAGAATGTTTCTGATTGGCTTAGTGCCATGCATAACATTTATATGAAAGTCCTTAACTGACAAGGCTATTTAAGAATGTTTCTGATTGGGTTTAGTGCCATGCATAACATTTATATGAAAGTCCTTAACTGACAAGTCTATTTAAGAATGCCTGATTGGGTTTAGTGCCATGCATAACATTTATATGAAAGTCCTTAACTGACAAGGCTATTTAAGAATGTTTCTGATTGGGTTTAGTGCCATGCATAACATTTATATGAAAGTCCTAACTGACAAGTCTATTTAAGAATGTTTCTGATTGGGTTTAGTGCCATGCATAACATTTATATGAAAGTCCTTAACTGACAAGGCTATTTAAAGAATGTTTCTGATTGGGTTTAGTGCCATGCATAACATTTATATGAAAGTCCCTAACTGGACAAGGCTATTTAAGAATGTTTCTGATTGGGTTTAGGTGCTATGCATTACATTCCTAAGGAAAGTCCCTAACTGACAAGACTATTTAAGAATGTTTCTGATTGGGTTTAGTGCCATGCAGTACATTTATATGAAAGTCCTCTAACTGACAAGTCTATTTAAGAACGTTTCTGATTGGGTTTAGTGCCATGCATAACATTTATATGAAAGTCCTTAACTGACAAGGCTATTTAAGAATGTTTCTGATTGGGTTTAGTGCCATGCATAACATTTATATGAAAGTCCTTAACTGACAAGGCTATTTAAGAATGTTTCTGATTGGGTTTAGTGCTATGCATTACATTCCTATGAAAGTCCTTAACTGACAAGACTATTTAAGAATGTTTCTGATTGGGTTTAGTGCCATGCATAACATTTATATGAAAGTCCTTAACTGACAAGTCTATTTAAGAATGTTTCTGATTGGGTTTAGTGCCATGCATAACATTTATATGAAAGTCCTTAACTGACAAGGCTATTTAAGAATGTTTCTGATTGGGTTTAGTGCTATGCATTACATTCCTATGAAAGTCCTTAACTGACAAGACTATTTAAGAATGTTTCTGATTGGGTTTAGTGCCATGCATAACATTTATATGAAAGTCCTTAACTGACAAGTCTATTTAAGAATGTTTCTGATTGGGTTTAGTGCCATGCATAACATTTATATGAAAGTCCTTAACTGACAAGGCTATTTAAGAATGTTTCTGATTGGGTTTAGTGCCATGCATAACATTTATATGAAAGTCCTTAACTGACAAGGCTATTTAAGAATGTTTCTGATTGGGTTTAGTGCCATGCATAACATTTATATGAAAGTCCTTAACTGACAAGGCTATTTAAGAATGTTTCTGATTGGGTTTAGTGCCATGCATAACATTTATATGAAAGTCCTTAACTGACAAGGCTATTTAAGAATGTTTCTGATTGGGTTTAGTGCTATGCATTACATTCCTATGAAAGTCCTTAACTGACAAGACTATTTAAGAATGTTTCTGATTGGGTTTAGTGCCATGCATAACATTTATATGAAAGTCCTTAACTGACAAGTCTATTTAAGAATGTTTCTGATTGGGTTTAGTGCCATGCATAACATTTATATGAAAGTCCTTAACTGACAAGGCTATTTAAGAATGTTTCTGATTGGGTTTAGTGCTATGCATTACATTCCTATGAAAGTCCTTAACTGACAAGACTATTTAAGAATGTTTCTGATTGGGTTTAGTGCCATGCATAACATTTATATGAAAGTCCTTAACTGACAAGTCTATTTAAGAATGTTTCTGATTGGGTTTAGTGCCATGCATAACATTTATATGAAAGTCCTTAACTGACAAGGCTATTTAAGAATGTTTCTGATTGGGTTTAGTGCCATGCATAACATTTATATGAAAGTCCTTAACTGACAAGGCTATTTAAGAATGTTTCTGATTGGGTTTAGTGCCATGCATAACATTTATATGAAAGTCCTTAACTGACAAGGCTATTTAAGAATGTTTCTGATTGGGTTTAGTGCCATGCATAACATTTATATGAAAGTCCTTAACTGACAAGGCTATTTAAGAATGTTTCTGATTGGGTTTAGTGCCATGCATAACATTTATATGAAAGTCCTTAACTGACAAGGCTATTTAAGAATGTTTCTGATTGGGTTTAGTGCTATGCATTACATTCCTATGAAAGTCCTTAACTGACAAGACTATTTAAGAATGTTTCTGATTGGGTTTAGTGCCATGCATAACATTTATATGAAAGTCCTTAACTGACAAGGCTATTTAAGAATGTTTCTGATTGGTTCTAATGCCATGCATAACATTTATATGAAAGTTCCTAACTGATAAGGTTATTTAAGAATGTTTCTGATTGGGTTTAGTGCCATGCATAACATTTATATGAAAGTTCCTAACTGACAAGTCTATTTAAGAATATTTCTGATTGGGTTTGGTGCCATGCATTACATTTTTATAAAAGTTTCTAATGGACAAGGCTATTTAAGAATGTTTCTGATTGTACTTAGTTTCATGCATAACATTTATATGAAAGTTCCTAACTGATAAGGTTATTTAAGAATGTTTCTGATTGGGTTTAGTGCCATGCATAACATTTATATGAAAGTTCCTAACTGACAAGTCTATTTAAGAATATTTCTGATTGGGTTTGGTGCCATGCATTACATTTTTATAAAAGTTTCTAATGGACAAGGCTATTTAAGAATGTTTCTGATTGTACTTAGTTTCATGCATTACATCCATATGAAAGTCCTTAACTGACAAGGCTATTTAAGAATGTTTCTGATTGGGTTTTGTGCCATGCATTACATCCATTTGAAAGTTCCTAACTGACAACGCTATTTAAGAATGTTTCTGATTGGGTTTGGTGCCATGCATTACATTTTTATAAAAGTTTCTAATGGACAAGGCTATTTAAGAATGTTTCTGATTGTACTTAGTTTCATGCATTACATCCATATGAAAGTCCTTAACTGACAAGGCTATTTAAGAATGTTTCTGATTGGGTTTTGTGCCATGCATTACATCCATTTGAAAGTTCCTAACTGACAACGCTATTTAAGAATGTTTCTGATTGGGTTTGGTGCCATGCATTACATACCTATGATTGTCCTTAACTGACAAGGCTATTTAAGAACATGACTCAAATATTTCAGGCTAATATTTTGATATTGTCACTATTGGAGGTTTTAGGCAAAACTTGTATTTTCAATTTCCTTTTCTCATATACTAAATTTGTTAGAACTGATCCATATACCAAGGTATCTGAAGAGATTGCTATTTAATAAATTTATATCCTGAATTTTTATGATGGCTTCTGGGTAGGTGCCAATATTGTTTCCATTCTAATTCCAGATCATAGTTTTTATTTTCGAAATGTTTATCTTGAACTTTACTTCTTCAAATAATTAGTAAGGGATATTGATTTTCTGTTCAGGATCGTTCTTATCCCTACTATAACATTGGCATAATCTGCCCCCAACCCCATTGCCAACTCTGTCATCATCAGTGTATTGTTCTTGAGAGAGAAAGAATTATTTTCTTCTATTGGTAGATTTATTTGGGATGTGGCATAGAATGCTGAAATGGTCTATGCCCATCTTTTTATATCATTGCTTGTCATTTTCTCACAGACATGACATGGCTTCCTTCAATCTCTTCTGCAAGCATTTTCAGGGCAACTGCTCTGACAAGGTTTTATTTTTCCTTTGTGCCCCAACCATATGAATTTATTCATGCTACTAGACTGATATCTTGGTCCCACCCTTTTACTGCTGAAATGATTAAATGTAACTACCACTTGTACTTCAAAAGTTTCATCTCTTATTTTTCTTTGACATCCCGTGTACTTTGCATTTTCATTCCTTGTAACCTCATACACTTCAGTGGTGGTCCTGCCTTGCTTGGGGTGAAATGGTTCAAAAAAGAAAAAACTCTTCAGTCTTTACTCATTGAAGCTTATTTTATGTTTTTTATACTAAAATTCACCCAACATATGACTCACAAGCCACTCAACAGAGATGATTACTATTAAATTGGTTATAATGAGTGATGTGTGGTATTTCTTTTTCTCTACAATGATGTTCACCCAACATAAAGCCAAAGAGCTACTCAAGGTAGAGTAAGAGGCCCAGTTTATGGGAATATCTGGAGAAGATAATTTTTAACCTTTGACTTGAACAGGTTAAGATTGTAGTGATCCCAGAAGCATCCTCTTAGGAGCTGATTCTACAAAGCAGACATTTTTGGAAAGAGAATTTTTGAGTGGCAGTTAGATCTCACAAATGGTATATGAAGGGAATGAAAGTGGCTTGCTACAATGTTCATAACATGTCAGGTCTTAGGCATGAAAGTTAGAACTGGTGGAACTATGAAATGTAGTTTACCTAAACACTTTCCATGGAAATAGAGATAAAAGAGTGAGAGGCTATGTGACATTTGAACTGTGAGGAAAGGGTTGTAGGGTGGAAAATAACTTGTCACCAACAAGCACACGACTGGAAAGCAGCATTACTCCATTTTTGGCCTGAGCTTGTTTTTGTAACAGGTACTTACTGGAGTGTTTATGGCTATATCGTTTTGAATACACCAATTCTCGTCCAATCACCAAAGTTAAGCAACATCAAGCCTGGTCAGTACTTATATGGGTGACCATTTGGGAATATCAGGTGCTGTAAACATAAGAACCAAAAATGGTCCACTGGTCCTCCAGGTTTGGGGATTGGGCACAGAGCTAAGAACCCTGCCCCATAAAAAAACAGTTTGTTACGGAAACAGTAACAAAAAGTTGCTGCCCTACACACCATTGAGTGTAACGGGTGCGATGAATCTCTTGAGTGGTACAGGAAAATGATCATTTAGAAATGATCATATATATATGAGTTCCACTGATTGTCTGCATTGAATTTAATTTTAAAAAGCTAAGTAAAGTATTAAGAAACAAGAAAAATGTGGTTAGAAAAAAAATGAAATGATACTGAACTGTAATGTAACATCAGTGTTATATGACAGTGAGTGCTGGGAAAACTCCTCACGGATGAAGAATAGACTTTAAGAAAGATAATTGGTATTTTACAGAACGATGCTGAGAATATACATTGGACTGAACTTATATCAACAAATGCAAAGTTTTAGAGTAAATGAAAACAAAAAGAACACTCATACTTAACATCAGGAAGAGATAGTTTAAATTTGTAGAGCGCCTAATGAAGATGAAAAAACTTTGAAAATTTGACACTCACAGGATAGATTAAAGGCAAGATGTACAAAGGAAAGCAATATCTACCTCAAGAGATTGAGTAAATGACTGGAAGAACAGAGATTAGGAGAGATAACTAAAACACAAATTTATTAAGAGCTACAAAGGATAAGAAATTGAAGAGAGCCCTGATCGCCCACTTTCTGAAGTGACATAGCACTTAGAAGAAAATGTAAAATACTGTCATACTCGAATATGTCAATCAGTTGTTACATCTGTCTCCATGGGTGCAAAATTATGTACAATACATTCCTTCTGAGAATAAAAAACCTTTGGCAAAATTATTAAGAACTACAAAGGACAGGAAATTGTGGAGAGCTATGATTGCCTACTTTCTGAAGTCACATAGAATATAAGAGTAGATAGTGAAATGCTTCCATACTCAAGTATGTTAAACAGTTGGTACATCTGTCTCCGTGGATGCAAAATTATGTACAATACATTCCTTCTGAGAATAAAAAACCTTTGGAAAAATTATTAAGAACAGGACAGGTAATTGTGGAGAGCCATGATTGCCTACTTTCTGAAGTTGTAGTGAATTGGAAATTAAGAATTGAAATCAACCTTCTTAACTTTTACAAAAAATTCACAATGACGTGTAAAATCCTGGTTTTCTCCAAATAGGAAAAAGATTGACTATGTGCTTAAAGAAAATGTCAAAACCAGATTTCGCAAGTAGGTGTTAAATTGATTTTTGATCAATCAGAGCAACTTGCAAGACTTGAGGACTTCTCAAGTCAGTGCGAAAAATCTAATGACAATAAAAGGGCCCCAATCAGCGATCAGTATCAGTCAGTCAGTCAGATGGAAGCAGCGAGAAAGACAAAACTAAAATGTAACTTCAACTTCAAATTGACTCTGAGCTTCTCTTTCTCCTTCTTTCTCATGTGCTGATTTCTTTTACTTCTTCTTCTCTATCCAAAGACATTCCTACTGAATACATACATACATATGTACATATGCATATACTCTTTTAACAATTACTACTAGGAACATTTTTTACAAATCTTGATACCTATAACTTTATCACTGAACACAAACTCTATCCTTAACTTCTTAATAATGTTTCTAATTACACATTAACTCCTACAACTTATGTTAGTCTTTCCTTTTAATAAATTTCTATTTTAACATGAAAAATGTATATTTTTATTCTTACCTTATTCCACACACACAATCCACAAAACTTGTGAGCTGTAGGAGTTCAGTTAAGTATGACACAAGGCTGAATTGAAGAAAAATTAACCAGTTCCCTACAGCTATAAAGTCACATGGAACATAACAGTAGATAGTGAAATACTTCCATGTTAATCATTTGGTACATCTGTTGCCATGGATGCAAAATGAACTACAATACGTTACTTCTGAGAATTAAAAGTCCTTTAGGAAAATTATTAAGAGATACAAAGGACAGGAAATTGTGGAGAGCCATGATTGCCTATTTTCTGAAGTCACATGGAACATAACAGAAGATCGTGAAATACTTCCATACTCAAGGATGTTAATCAGTTGGTACATCTGTCTCCATGGATGCAAAATTGTGTATAATACATTCCTTCTGAGAATAAAAAACCTTTGGCAAAATTATTAAGAACTACAAAGGACAGGAAATTGTGGAGAGCCATGATTGCCTATTTTCTGAAGTCACATGGAACATAACAGAAGATAGTGAAATACTTCCATAGTCAAGTTAATCAGTTGGTACATCTGTCTCCATGGATGCAAAATGAACTGCAATACGTTACTTCTGAGAATTAAAAAACCTTTAGGAAAATTATTAAGAGATACAAAGGACAGGAAATTGTGGAGAGCCATGATTGCCTATTTTCTGAAGTCACATGGAACATAACAGGAGATAGTGAAATACTTCCATACTCAAGGATGTTAATCAGTTGGTACATCTGTCTCCATAGATGAAAAATTATCTACAATACATTCCTTCTGAGAATAAAAAACCTTTGGCAAAATTCTTAAGAACTACAAAGGACAGGAAATTGTGGAGAGCCATGATTGCCTATTTTCTGAAGTCACATGGAACATAACAGAAGATAGTGAAATACTTCCATGTTAATCATTTGGTACATCTGTCCCCATGGATGCAAAATGAACTACAATACGTTACTTCTGAGAGAAAAAAAAACCTTTGGTGAATATTCTAGTCTAAGTTAAAGTCTGTATTGTTAGCAAGGTTATAAAACAGATTTTAATTTCTATAGATTTGTTTGCTAAGAGTTTGTTGTTCACATTACTTGAAAAAAAAGACAAGGTACCAGTCCTTTATTTGATTTGTTGGCTAACTTGCCGGCAAGTCCATCATTTAATTGACCAGATGGTTTCGCAGTTTGGTAAATTTATTGGTTCGAAGACTTTTTTTCTGTCTTTCCTTTTTATGGTATCTTCACTTGTTCATTTCAAAGAGGCAGGTTGCTATGACAGCAATAAAAAGTTAAAGAAAGCAAAAGAATCATGAAGTATTCTTTCATCTTTGGGAATTAGTTCCTGACAACTGACACGTTTTTTGGAGAAACTTTACTGGCAGAATTTTTATTGAAAGAGTGACAGAAGGAAAACAGTAGAATGAAAACGAAATGAAAAACTGAAAGAGAATTGAAAGAAACAAAATATTGGGAAAGACTAAAACATTTAAAAAAATAGAAAAAAAAATGTAATACATGTAAGTGCATATCATTCAGGATGTAAAAGATCATGGCTCTCCCCAATTTCCTGTTCTTTGTGGCTATTAGTAAACTTTGTTTTTTCACTGCTGTGGTGCAATGGATCAGTTTAGAATGAAATATTCGAGAGCAAAGTTCAAATTCCAGTTGGATTTGTTGACACAAAACTACTCCTGGGAAAGGTATTGATCCATCTGTTCCCCCTCCATCTATGGATTCAATAGCAGTACAAATTTGGTCCTATAGCCTTGGTTGGCAACAAGTCTACCACAGAAAGAACTGGTGACCTACTGCGGGAAAATCTTCTGACTAGTCAGTAATGGATTGAAAGAAAAATGATTGCCTAAGCGTGTATTATTGTTATGGTAATTTACCCATGGCACACATGAACTCTTCCAAACTATAAATAAGCAGCATTTTCTGCTTTGTGTGGAGCAGAGAGAGGTCTATTCCAGTAGATAGCTCTGCAAGCCGGACCAATGCAGTCACACTGGTGATCTTCTCATGTTGTATCTGTTTGTACTACTGTTCTTTGTTAATATATTTATTTAACTCTATTCCATCTTTGTGTCTTTATTTCTGGCCCCTAACCAGGCCACAACAGTTATGTAAGGCACTTAACTGGCTGAATATCTCTCTTAATCTTTGTTCTGCCAGCCATTTACAGAAGCTTGTAAAAAGCTGCTTTCCTATATCCGTCTTGGCTTTAATATTATTTGTAAGTATCAATTTTTCTAGGCCCTCTTTCCTCATTATGTGCCCTAGAAATTTCTTTCTAATATTAAATAAAAGTGTCCTTTTTGTTTCCATTTTCTCTAAAACTTTGTGTTGCTCACCTCTTCAGTCCATGATATTCTCAGCAAACTTCTGTAAAACTGTATGTTGCTTCAAGTTTCATCTCCATCTGTGAGGAGATTGTTCAGCACTCACTACCATATAGAGGAAGTGATATTAATTGCTGTTCAATATTCTTTTTTTGTTTCTGATGAAATTTTTCTGTTTCTTAACACTTTGTTTAGCTTTTGGTTGATATGTTTTGCTATCCCAATGCACCTTCAAATTTCAGTGTCACACAATCTGTTCTCTGTTAAAATACTTATGAGATATTTAAATTTTTCTACTTGGCTGAACCTGCTGATCAAAGTTGGAATTTTGCTGATTAAAATACTCCAGTAGGTTGTCGACCATTTTCTCAATTCCTTCTGTTTCTAAATCCAATAAATTGATAAAATTGCTAAACGGTAGTTTTTATCTTCATGATATTGAACTGTGCTTCCACAATTGTGAACCAAGCAAGCACATTTGATTCCATGAACATAGGTGGTTTGATGGATACTGTTTGTATTGATTCGCTGGTTTCTGTCAATGCTTGATTCATATCCATTTTGTCGCAAACATCATGACTTATGTGAAAGCCATAAGGATAGACATGGCTTTAGTTTCCTTGCACTTCTAAAGAAGCTAATAATGTGTGAGTGTGTAATTTGACACCAGCATTTTTCAGATGTGTGAGACACACACACTTTCTCTCTCTCTCTCTCTTTCTCTCTTTCTCTCTCTCTCTCTCTCTCTCTCTCTCTCTCTATTTTGTCCCTTTCTTGATCCAACTTTCTCTGCCTATTTATATCAAAAAGCGATTTGACATCAGCCTGTTACTTTTTCTCAGTTTGTAAGCTGCTCCGTTTTCATTGATCCAAGCAAATTTTCACATGGGCTCACTAAGCTTTACCTTGGTTTTTTCTTCAGCTCAAAACCAATTTCTTTTTCTATTGTTAAAAATAAATTTTTGCACAAGCACAGTGAAGAAAAGAATTATGTTTATTTTGTATTCACCACACAACCATAAATACTCACAAAAGATTGTATAAGTTCAGCCAACTTCTTTTTAGTATAAAAGTAGCTCCAGTTATATTTTAACATGTTATGGATAACATAGTTGAAGATTGTGATTTTACAATTGCTTATCTGGATAATGTACTGATTAAAAGTTTATCTAAGTGCTATGACTGAAGGGCCATAGAAAGATAACATGGACTCGGATATAAGGTTGAACAGTATATTCTTGAAAAATGTAGTACAAAGGTAAACATGAACTGGAGAGTACTTCCTCTCACAATATCCTGACTCACTCTAGGGCTACTACTTAGAGACTCTTCACTCAGAGTTGGTAGCCATATTATAAAGGTGTGAAAGAGTCCATTTGTAGGTATTTCCCCATAATACTAAGAAACAACATATTGGGCATGTGCAAAGAGTTTTGAAAAAATATGAGAGTATGGATTCAAACTCAATGACGACAAATGCAAGTTGTTTTATCATAAAAAGGTGTATCTAGGACAAATCATTAACAAAAATGGTCATCAATCTGAGCTGTCGAGGACAAGTGCAATTAAAAATATGCTTCCCCCAACAAGCATTACTAGTTTACAAGCATTTTTGGGAGTAGTATACTACTATCAAATTTATATACCTAATATGCAGAATTTGAATGAATCGACTGAATGATTTACTTGTGAAAGTGAAAGTGAAAAGTGGACTGATAAGTTTTGAAAAAACTTTGTTTTTTTTTTTTTTCAATTGGAGTAGATAGATCTATCTATTGCCCGGTTCACACTCCACCCATGTCTATTGAACAGGTTAAGAGGCTCATCCCTTGTTCCCTGTTTAGGATTTGGTTTTCAGCTTTCTCTTTTTTCATTCTTCTCACTTTGTTTTTTTTTTTCAATTGGAGTAGATAGATTTATCTATCGCCCGGTTCATACTCTACCCATGTATATTGAACAGGTTAAGAGGCTCATCCCTTGTTCCCTGTTTAGGATTTGGTTTCCGGCTTTCTCTTTTTCAATCTTCTCACTTTTTTTTTTTTCAATTGGAGTAGATAGATCTATCTATCGCCCGGTTCATACTCCACCCACGTCTATTGAACAGGTTAAGAGGCTTATCCCTTGTTCCCTGTTTAGGATTTGGTTTCTGGCTTTCACTTTTCCAATCTTTTCACTATTACATAGCCCCCTGCACATCAGTAGCGTTACCGCCTTGCTCGGGGTGATACGACTAAAAAAAAAATATACTAAAAAAATACAAAAAATTACTAAAGTCACATTTATCATTAGCACACTATGATTCAAAAGCAGCAATTGTATTGACTTCAAATGCTAGTGATTATGGTATAGGAGTAGTAATTTTACATAAATACAATGTTGGTTATATGAAAGCTGTTGCACATGCTTCGCATTTACAACTAACATCAGAAAAAGACTATAGCGAGCTTGAAAAAGAGGTACAATCAATTATATTTGCACTGAAAAAGTTTCACAAATTTATACTTGGAAGAAATTTTTAGTTACAGATGGACCACAGACCTTTATTGTCATTTAATAGTTTGAAAAAAGGAATTCCTACACATACAGTAAATAGATTATAATGTTATTAATTTATGATTTTAAGATGGAATATCAACTGTTCAACAAATTAGGACTTGCAGATGGGTTATCAAGATTGATACCAAAAAAATTCTGAATCATTTGAGAACACTGTCATTGCGGCATTAAAAAGTGAAATAAAAATTAAAAATATGTGATGTAGTATGCAAATTACCAGTTAACCTGGAAGAAATAAAACAGAACAAAACGTATTTATTGTGGGAAAAAAAAACAACAAATAGAAAGTAAGAAGAAGCACAATCCAGACTTAAGCACATACTTGCTATGTGACAGAGTACTGATGTTTGCTCAAAGAGTAGTAATATCTAGTATATTACAAAAGCAGATATTAAATGAATTTCATAGTGCATACAAGGTACAGTGGAGGGTCTGTAATGTGATCGATACTGACTTGGCAGACCACCTGCAGTCTCTCTCTCACCGGCGCGACATGGCTTCCCTGTGTCTCTTCTATAAATACTTTCATGGCTTCTGCTCCGATGAACTTAGATCACTGGTGCCCTCTAGGTTCAAATTTGCATGAGATACTAGATTAGCAAATAGATCCCACCCTTTTACAGTGAAACCGATAAAATGCAACCATAACTTCTACTCCAACAGTTTCTTTTCTCGCACTTCCCGACTGTGGAATTCCCTTCCACATGACTGCTTCCCCGATGGCTACAATCTCCAGGAGTTTAAATGTAAGGTCAATAGACACCTCCGAACACACTAAATCACTTCCATTCTTTCAAACACTCTTCCCATCCTCCCAACTACCTATCACCCCACTTCTGACATTTCCTATATCTAATCACTCTTTCTATTTACCTTCCCCTATGCAGCCCCAAGCGCAATAGTGGCAGTGGAATGCCTTGCTTGGGGTGAAATGATTAAAAAAAATATCCAGTAATCTCAAGAATGAAATCTCTTATGAGAAGCTATGTATACTGGATCAAAATGGATCTAGACAAAAGTTGTAAAAGCCTGCAGAGGTTGTTTTCTGGCAGCAAAATCATCTACCAGGAAATTACAACCTTGGCCAAAGACAGATCATCATCATCATCATCCTGCAGCCTCGGCCGAGCTAGAACTCACTACACCCTTCCAGTATTCCCTATTTGTCATAGCTCCTGTAAGGTCTTCCTTGGCGATAGATGTATCTCTATGTATCCTGTCTGGAAAGGTTAACTTACAAGGTCAATTGTGAGATGATGGGTGCCTCCATAATACAAATGATGAAACAAGTTCATCTGTGGCACGTGCAAAATGCCCAGCAAACTGGACACGTCTCTTTTGAACTAAGGTTGATACTCTTAGTAGGTCGCCATATATCATTTCTAGAGTTGGGTGGTTTCGCCATGAAAGATCAAGTACTCTTCTAAGAAGAAGAGTATAACATCCATCTAAACGGCGCTGTTGTTTTGCTGAAAGTGTCCAAGTTTCAGATCCATAGAGTAAGATTGGTTCAATAAGTGCACAAAAAACTTGGATTTTGATCTTACGATCAAGATTAGATTTCCAGATCTTATCCATTTTGTTACAAGCAGTCCATGCTATGCCTTTTCTGATATCAAAGTCTTTTTCAGAATTCTTAATGTGTGATCCTAGATATTTGTAGTCTTCAATGCGTTTAAGGATGTTATTCAAAAGAGTTTTAATTTCATGACAGATACTCTTTGGTCAACAATGCACATAGATTTTGCAGGTTGAATAAATGGATCCTGTTATCTTGTGGTAGTGGAGAGCTTTACTAAGTGGTCTGAAATTTTACAGTAACAGTAAATTTTTTTACCTGAACTGTAAGATATAGCATTCTGGATGTCATAGTCTTGAATAAGTATACACAATTCACTGCTCATGAATTTTAAGATTTTTGTAAAATATTCATGATTGAATATATTAATAACCTGATGTATCATCCAAGGTTAAACAGACAAGCTGAATTTTTGTAAAATATTCATGATTGAATATATTAATAACCTGATGTATCATCCAAGGTTAAACAGACAAGCTGAATGGTTTGTGGGTATTTTCAAGAGAGCTTTGAAAAACAAGTCATGAAAAAGTGAGAGAAGAAGCACTACAAAAAAACTTTTGATAGTTTACCAGATAATGGCAAAATCTAAATACATCATCGGCATGTCAGCTTAATACACATTCTATTTTTGAATAATATTTTGTTTACATTATTTACACTGTTGTTCTTATCTTTATTGCCATGTTTTTGACGTTTTGGTCATTGTATGTTCCTGCTTTCATAAGTTGATAGAAATTTTGAACTGAACCCTTTATTTTGATCACTGGGATATATCATTTTCATTCCATGTGTGATGCTACTTCTGGTAACCATGTAGTTATCTCCCTTTAACTTGACTCTCTAAGGTATTGAACTCACAACAATTTTGGTCTAGTGATTGGAACTAACCAACATCTATATCCATTGGATCATGTATCTTTGAGGAAATCAATGTATGGGTTTTTGGGACTTATAAACCTAATGTCTCACTATACATTTTTTTTTACCAGAGCTCATATTGCAATCTTTGAAGCTTATGATTTTCTCTAGCACTCCATATGACTGGTTCCCAAATTGTATTTCTTTCTATGCTTGGCATAGAGAGTTGGGCTAAAAGGAAATAACAACATGGCATCCAGTAGTGGCATTGAACTAGGAATTAGATTGTTATACCACAGTGATCTAAATAAAGAGTTTGATTCAAAATTCCTAGCACCTGAAGAAGGCCAGATTGTAAAACAGCCGAAATGTTGTAAACATGGCTATAAAGATAAGGACAACAGTTCAAATGATGTAAATAATGTAAATACTAACTCATTTCAGAAGTATAGACAAATGTGTTTTTTATGTTTTAATGATTTACAGGAAGAGGAAATAGGATTTAATATTAATTGAACAGTAATTTATTCTAATTACTGTATTTGCTGGCATATTGGGCATTGTTTTTTTTTCTAAAAACATCCGCTAAAAATGATATCCATTATAGCAGTATCATGTGTGAAAAGGACATGAACATTAGGAATCATTGCATGCATAGAGCTTAGCTCTGAAACTAGGACTCCTGGAAGTGAATAAATCTAAACTTATTTATAAATGGAACTTTGTCTGTGCGTGTGTGTGTCTGTATGGGTGTGTGTGTCCGTTACATATAGACTCCGAAACGACTGAACCGATTTTCTTGAAAATTTACACAGTTGTACTATAAGCATCTGCAAGTGTTCTTAGCTAGGTTTTGTGTCGAGGTACCCTCGATAAATATTGAAAATTGATAATCGAAAAAATCGGTTTATAGAAGGAGTGGTTCAATTTTAATCAAATTTGATATACTCATAGACAAAGACATAATAAACGATATTCAGAAGTTTCAAGGTTGCAGTTCTTACAATAGTGCAGAAAATTGATAATATATATATATATATATAAGGCAAGATATTTGTGTGTGTGTCTGTTTATCTGCTTGTATGTCTGTATTTTTTCAGCCCTTTTATTTTAGTTTTTGCTTTGGGTTTGGCTCTAAGTAGGTACAATTGTAGTTCTTAGTCTCAGCCATGATACCATTTACTCAGAGGACTTATTTAGCCTTCAAAATTCAGTTTATGACGTAAAAAACTTATTTGATATCGATACCAGGAAATCAAAAATTGACTTACATCCATTCATTTTTCTTTCAGTATACGGTTTCGCTTTCACTGGAAACATCTATTGCGTTTTAGTCTTTCGTGCCAATGTCCATAGAGTCTGTGCTCCAGGACCATGGATTAGTTTTAAAGCTTTCATTACACCCGAGCAATGCCAGGCTATACTGCTAGTATATCAATAAAATATCCCTAAAAAATTCACCAAGGAAAAAAAAATTTAGAAATTTATGGAATTGCACTATATTTTGCGACCTGTTTTGTAGAAATACCAGATTTAACAAAAAATATTAGCTTTGACTAGTATATTGCTGCTTGCTTTCTGTGGGTTTTTGTTGATATACAGGTTCTGGAATTTGCTTTTCTGTGTGTATGGAATGGGACTTCATTTACTGATGAGTACCATATTTATGGAGTATTTTTTTTGTCTATAACCATATGCACCAATGTTTACTGATACCAATAGATTTCTTTGTAGTTACTATGAATTAACTCTACCTGCAGATGTTGCTCACTGAAAAACAACTAAACTAATTTTCAATAAATGCTTTGATGAAATTTACTAAAGGTTTTTTTTTCCAAAAAATGTTTTGGTAATTAAACCATACATTATTTCTATTAAAAATAAGCACCATTAATATAATTTGTCTGAAACAATCCTGCACATATATAAATCTACTATCTGTCCATGCATTAAATACTGCTGCCATATCTGGTTGGGTGCTCCTGCTATCCACCTAGGTGTCCTTGACAAAATCCAACGGAGAATCTGTAATGTGATCAATCTCAACTTGGCAGCTCAGATACAGTCACTTTCTCACTGGCGCAATGTGGCTTTCCTGTGTCTCTTCTACAAATACTTTCATGGCTTCTGTTCCAATGAAAGCTCACTGGTGTCCCCTATATATGAATTTACTCGAACCACAAGATTAGCAACTAGGTCCCACCCTTTTACTGTGAAACCAATAAAATGTAAACACAAATTCTACTCCTTCAGCTTCTTTTCTTGCACTTCCTGCCTGTAGAATTCCCTTCTGTTTACTTGCTTCCCCGACAGCTACAACCTCCAAGAATTTAAATGTAAAATCAATAGTCATCTCCTATCTCACTAACCTGCATCCTCTCTCTTATGCTCCTTTCTTCGTCCACTCCACTCTCATCAGTATTCTCATCCTTCTCTTACCCACTTCCTGACACCCCCTATAACCTTTCACTCTTTATCATAACTTTCTCTCATGCTCCTTTCTCTGTTCACTCCACTCTCATCAGTATTCTCATCCTTCTCTTACCCACTTCCTGACACCCCCTATAACCTTTCACTCTTTCTCATAACTTTCTCTCATGCTCCTTTCTCTGTTCACTCCACTCTCATCAGTATTCTCATCCTTCTCTTACCCACTTCCTGACACCCCCTAAAACTTGTCACTCTTTCTCATAACTTTCCTCCTATGTAACCCCCTGCACAACAGTGGAAGTAAAATGCCTTGCTTGGGGTGATATGATTATAAAAAAAATACTGGAAGAGTCTCTTCATGGTTAGTGAGAATGTCACATAAAAATAAGGTTATAATTTTGATTATTTTGGTTGTGGTGCATGCATTTTTTCTCCTAAATAACCATACCCAAATCCGGGTATGTCCAATGTGTGGGTGTGTCTAATAAACCAGCAAATGTGGTACTTATTTAGTATCAGATTAAAAATGTTTGTAAAATTTGATAAGTAAAAATTGACTGCTCAACATCAAAGCATAGTGAGGCTCCCTAGTAAAAAAATCTTTAAATCTTTTTTGGCTAAAAAACTTACTAAAGTAACTTATGGAGTCAGTCAGTCAGTTAAGTGCCATACGCGATACACGCTTGGGCGATCATGTCTCGAAAGAGACATGGCTAACTGGGCAAATGATTATCCCGCAGTAGTTTGCCATTGCTTTCTGCAGTAGACTGGTTGCTGACCAAGGCTATAGAACCCAATCTGTCCTGCTATTTAACCCATAACTGGAAGGAATAGATGGATTAATACCTTTCCCAAGGGTATTTGCATGTAAGTGAATGCGTAGATAGACTTAATTGGAGTAGATTGACTAAACTATCGCCCGGTTCACACTCCACCCACGTCATTTGAACAGGTGAAGAGGCTCATCCCTTGTTCCCTGTTTAGGATGTGGTTTCCGGCTTTCTCTTTTCCAATCTTTTTACTCTTAAGTAGCCCCCTGCACATCAGTGGTGTTACCATCTTGCTTGGGGTGATATGATTAAAAAAAAATGTAACTTATTAAATTAATCTCAGCTTCACACACTTTGTAAAGTTGCTTCTCTATGGCTTTTCTACAAATAATTTCATGGTAATTGCTCAGATTTTCTCTTTGATATGGCACCCAAATGTGATGAATTTAAGCACATTACTAGGTGGGGGATACCAGAATCAAGCAAGTACAAAAATTTAAATACCTAGGAAGTGTTCTAACAGGAGATGGAAAGTGCAAGACAGAGATCCGAAGGCAAATTGGCATGGCAAATGACGCATTCCAGAAGCTGAGCAAAGTACTAACACACAGGAAAATTTCACTAGAAACAAAGAAAAGAGTACCGGATTGCTATGTGATGTCAGTTCTTCAATACAGCAGTGAATGCTGGACAATATCATTGAAAATGAGGACAAAACTTGAAGCAGCGGAAATGTGGTTCTACAGAAGGATGCTGCAAATATCGTGGACCGAGCATGCAAGCAACGATGAGGTGTTGGAAAGAATGGCAACAAAAAGGAAATTAATAGTGAGCATCAGGAAGAGACAACTGAAGTTCCTGGAACATGCAATAAGGAAGGAGAGCTTGGAGAATCTGATACTGACTGGCCAGATAGAAGGAAAAAGAGACAGAGAAAGGCAACGGATAACATATTTGCAGGGCCTGAGCAGGTGGATGATGGAACGGGGGTTGCGAGGTATAACAGGAGCAAACATACTAAGAGCCACAAGGGATAAGGAGATGTGGAGAACCATGATCGTTTATGTCCTGAAGGGACAGGGCACATAGAAGAAGAAGAAGACTAGATTAGAAACTAGGCCTCAACAATTTACAGTTGTATTGCCTAGATATTACCATAAGTTCTATGTTAACCCTTTCTTCTGTCACACTTCTTTCTTGGAATTCATTTCTGGATTATTTTTGATCTTTGAAAATTTAAATACAATCTCTACACAAATTTACTTGAGCTACTAGAGTGGAAACTAGGTCCCATCCTTTTACAGTCAAAGCAGTCAAATGTAGCTTCCACTTCTACTCTATCAGCTTTTTTTCTCGCACTTCCTGCCTGTAGAAATCCCTTCTGTATACTTGCTTCTCTGATAGTTATGATCTCCAAGAGTTTAAATGCAATGTCAGTTGCAATCTCTTATCTTCTTGACTCCCATCCATTTTTTATCCTTTCCCCAACACCCCCTGTATCTTGTTCTTTTCTCTTTTCATTCTACTCCCATGTAACTCTTAACAACAGTATTCCCATCCTTCTCTTACCCATTCTCTGGCACCCCCTGTAACCTGTTTCTCTTTTTCTTTGCTCTCCTCTCGTGTGGCCCCCTGTGCATCAGTTTCAGTTTTCCCTTGCTTGGGGTGAAACGGTTATAAAAAATCTTATTCATTATGTACTGTCTTCCAGATTATTCTTCTATCATATTCACTTCTTAATAATTTTTCTGTTTTCTAATGATTCCATACCCAGTAGCCTCCTATGTCTTAGAGGCTTTATTGCCTTGCTTAGAGTAAGTTGATTAAAAAAATGCACCTAAAAAAATTCTATTGTTCTAATTTTTTTCCATCCCAAGCAAAGCAATGATGCCACTAAGATGGGTGGGAGGACTGAAAGAAAATGGGAAGACTTTAGTGTGGAGAAGTTAAAAAAAAGTCAACAAAGAAACAGTATTCAAGGATGTGCATTGTGTTGCAGTGGATATCAGCTCTAAATGAGTCGAGTCTGAATTCCAGTTGAATTTGCTGCATTCACTTATGGGTAAATATCCTTGGAAAAGGTATTAACCCATTGCTTCTTACTCCAGTTATGGATCAAATAGCAGGACACATTTGTAGAAGTCAAATAACTTACCTTTCAACATGGCCGTCTCCTTTTGTCTCCCTGTAGGAAGGTAAACATTCAAGAGTGTGAAACTCACCTTCCTGATGTTTCCAACTAGCATCCAGTTGGCAGACAAAAATAAACGGGGTTGTAACTGAATTCATGTCCCTATGTGGTCCAAAGACAAATAGTGGTTATTGTGCTGAATATTTATGGAGCTCAATGTACACACTGAAATTATCAGCCAATCACTGTTTACGGAATAGACTTGCCTGTAACAGAATGGAATCTCCCAGGTTATTATTTAAACCACCTACCAATTTGCCCCAGGGTGTTTTTGGTCAGTCAGACCCAACTTCTATTCTAGTTGAGTACTGGTTGGTTCTCCCACAAGATTTTTATGACATTGAGTTCTATAGCCTTGGTTGGCAACCAGAAAGCAATGGCAACCTACTGCAGGAAAATCCTCTGCCCAGACAGTCATGTCTTGAAAAAAAGTCAATAAAGAAACAGTATTTAAGGATGTGCATTGTGTTGCAGTGGATATCAGCTCTAAATGAGTCGAGTCTGAATTCCAGTTGAATTTGCTGCATTCACTTATGGGTAAATGTCCTTGAAAAAGGTATTAACCCATTGCTTCTTACTCCAGTTATGGATCAAATAGCAGAACACATTGAGTTCTATAGCCTTGGTTGGCAACCAGAAAGCAATGCCAACCTACTGCAGGAAAATCCTCTGCCCAGACAGTCATATCTCTTTTGAGACATGATCGCTCAACCATGTATCACGTCTGGCACTTGACTGATTCAAGAAATCAAATGATGGCAACTGACATTGTATTTAAATTTTTGAAGATTTTTATTTGACAGGGAAGCAAGAAACTGGAAGAGAATTTGACAGGTGAGAAAATAAACTATTAGAACAGAACTTAAAGGCAAAATAATATAAATTTAGTATTCATCGGTAAATGACGTTCCATACCATACATGCAGAAAAGCAAATTCCAATAAATGTTTATTGGCAAAATACACGCAGTAATATGTTATATCTAGGTACTTTCAACAGCAAAATGGTGAGAGCTATAAAAACAGATTTTGAAACATTTTTTTTTTAATTGTTTCGTCCCAAGCAAGGCAGTTCTGCCACTAATATGCAGGAGGCTACATAAGAGTAAGGCTTACGGCCATAATACACCGGTTCTCGCTCGATCATCGAAGTTAAGTAACATTGAGCATGGTCAGTACTTAGATGGGTAACCACTTGGGAATACCAGGTGCTGTAAGCATTTAGTGATGGATGTGCATTGTGGTACAGTGGATATTGGCTTGGAAATAGAAATCGGTGAGCCGAGTTCGAATTCCAGTTGAATACCCTGCATTCACTTAAGCACTGGTACCCTTGGGAAAGGTATTAATCCATCCCTTCCCTCCAGTTATGGGTTAAATAACAAGGGTAGAACTTGGGAACCCTGCCCTTAGAGACAAATCCCAATGAATCTTGATACTCAAAAAGAAAAAAGTATTACTAGACACAAAACTTATATAAAAACAACAATAAATTGTTGAAAGAAAAAGGTATTACCAGCAATAAATAAATAAAATGTAGTTGGCAATAAATGACCCGCCGAGGTTGATATGCCATGAAAACAAAACAACCAACCAACCAACATAAGAGTAAAAGTTTAGACAGAAGAGAAAGGCGGATCAGTTATGGGGGTGTCAGAGAAAGGGCAAGAGAAGGATAGGAATACAGGTGTAAAGACAGTTGCAAAGGTAGAGAGAAAGGAAAAGATATACAGATAGATGTAGAATGAACTGGAGTCAAGTGGATAAGAGATGGGTATTGACATTGCATTTAAATTCCTGGAGGTTGTAGCCATCAGGAAAACAAGTATATGGAAGGGACTTCTACAGGCGTGAAGTGCAAGAAAAGAAGCTGGTGGAATAGAATTGTTGGCTGCATTTGGTTGATCTAACTATAAAAGGGTGGGACCTTGTTGCCAGTCGGGTTGCCCTAGTAAATTTTTGTGGAGTGGGTGCCAGTGACCTAAGTTTATCAGAGCAGAAGCCATTTAAATATTTATAGAACAGACAGAGGGAATCCACATCTGGACAATGAGAAAGCAGCTGGAGTCAAGCTGCCAGGTCAGGACCTATAACATTACAGATTCTCCTTTAGAGCCTGTCAAGAACACTGAGATGAACAGCAGGGGCGCCTGACCAGATATGACAGCAGTATTCCATACACGGTGGGATAGTTGATATGTGCAAAATGGATTCAGGCAGAAAAAACTTATTATTGTCAAGGAGAGAAAGTCCTTTTGGACCAATCAATGTAAGCAAATAAATTGATTTTTATAAAAGGCATGCAAGATTAAATTTTTAAGCCACCCATCAGAATCAGAGTATAACCACCAAAATGTTACCTAATAGTGTACTTTCATATACAAGTGGGGGTCAGTAATTCCATAGCTATACATATCCTTATTAGCAAAATTTTGTGCTGAAATTTTTACCGTATAATTTTCAATTTCTCTAATTAACATTTACCAATGAATTAGATTCATCAACAAGGAAGAAAATTAGACTGAAAAATAATTTGTGTAAAATAAATGCTTTCTTATGGAACTGATATACCAAATTTAGACTCTGGTCAAAACTGCCATGTTCACACAAATAACATTGAGAAAAGCATGAATCCATCTCTCCCTGTTCAACTATTGGTAATTGGGTTACAAATCAAAGATCAGTTTCAGGAAGGGGAATAGCGTACTTTGTAATCTGACAGTAATACTAGATAAAAGAAAATGGGAATATTATTTGTTTTTCTTTAATTTCCTTGAAAATAGACTTTTGAGGTTTGTTTCAGAATTTTACATTTCTAACATTCTTTTCTTTTTTAAAAATCAAGAATTTTTTTGTATAATGCTAATGTATGTTGAAATCATCAGAGTATTTAGTATTGTTGAATCTATCGCTAACATTTTTTGTTGTGATTTCCTAACTCAACATTTTGTTCAATTTCACAAACCAAAATATTAAATTGTTTTTAAAACAGTGTGAGTATTTTGTATGTTAAAGAATAAAACTTTTAATTTTTTCAAAAACATAGTTAAAATTTATTGTACTAAACTATGAACCCTAGGAAAACGAACTTTGTACCTCACCTTACCTATTTGAACTTCTCCCCCAAATTTGGTTTTGATCAGTCAATGTATGGTTATTCTAGAGGGTGTAACAAACAGACTAACAGAAGTCACAGAATTTTATATATAAATTATTATATTAGATAAAAAAAAGTTGATAAAAAATTATATTATATGTCTATTGATAGGAAAGTTGGTTTGTTGTGTCATGCCAGACAATTCCTCTTGTCAGAATCCCTCTTGCACATTTATAAATCTACCTTTAGTCCATGCATTGAATACTGCTGTCATATTGTCAGATTCTTGACAAAATTTAAAGAAATGTCTGTGATGTTATCAACCATGACCTGGCATTTTGATTTCAGTCACTTTCTTCATCAACATAATGTGGCTCATGCCGACAAATATTTTCACGGCAACTGTTTTGATGAGCTTTCCACCTTAGTGTCTTGACGTCATGAATTTATGTGTGCTACTAGATTGGCAACTAGGTCCCACAGTTTTACTGTTGAACTGGCTAGAAACAACTGTCAGTTCTATCCTAATAGATTATTTTCTTGCACATCTCACCTGTGGAACTTGCTTCTAAATTCTTGCTTTCCTGCCACCTACAATTTTCAAAAATTTAAATGCAGCATCAATCACTATCTTTTATCTTCCAAGACCCTGTTCTGTTATTGTCCTTTCTTTTAGTGAACTCAAACTCTTGGTCACAATGACGATGAATTCATGCTAGCAGAACCATTCATGGCTTCTAAACAGGCTTATCTACTCAATTTTACACACAAGGCTTAGGTCTCATACAATATTGCATTCATCTGTATCCCTATCTTCCGACCTCAAGTGGACTCATTACATTGAGTCAATAGCTAAATCCACTGCTAGGAAGGTTGGGTCACTGTGTTGGTCCAGGAAGTTTTTTACGCCTGAATTCATCTTGCACATATACAAATCAGCCATCTGTCCATGCATAGAATACTGTTGTGATATATGGTCAGGCGCCTCTGCTGTTCATCTCAGTGTTCTCAACAGGCTCCAAAGGAGAATCTGTAACTTTATAGGTTCTGACTTGGCAGCTCAACTCCAGCCACTTTCTCACCGGCGGGATGTGGCTTCCCTCTGCCTATTCTACAAATATTTTCATAGCTTCTGCTCCAATGAACTTAAGTTACTGCTACCCCAGCCACAATACTTCAACTCCCTTATGTAACCCCTTGCACATTAGTGGCAGTACTACCTTGCTTGGGGTGAAATGATTAAAAAAAAGAAAGTAATTCAACAATAATGATAATGATGATGATAACAACAACAGCATCAGCAGCAGTAACAACAACAAAATTGTTGGATTAATTTCATTTTTGTTGCTGTTGAATAAAGTTTTTATTTCTTTTTGCTTTATTTAATTTGCTGTTAAAGGTAATATTAAAGCAGACAAATTTTAAGTTTTAAGTAACTCCATCTATGAAAAATGAAACACCATGAATTAATGGATTAATTAGTTTCAGTATTCTAGTGTTGTGTCCGTAAATAAATAAATAAATAAATAATTACATTGCCAGTGTTGTTTCCATAAAAATAAATAAAAATTAACTATATAGTCAAAAATAATTATTATAAAATAATCAAGACAATAAGACAATTATAATCATCATCAATTAAGTCATTCTGAACTAATGAAAATTGAACTCACTTTTCTCCTCTGCACACACAATTACATGACATACTCACTATCAGACAAGCAGTTCACACAGACAGATTGTCAACATGTGTTCAACTAAAATTTTGGCTCCTTTTCAGGATATAATAGTAATATTGATATCTAAGCACTCAACAAAAATTTGAGTTAAGAAACCACCAGATACTACTTTTTCAGCTAAATTATCTGGACACTCATTGCACACATCTATAAAAAAACATATGAGAAAAACTCTATACACTTGAATTATTCTTTATCTTATCCTTCTGCCATATTCTGAGCCATATTTGATCTATATTTGACCCAAACTCGCAATTTTACTCAGTATTACTGTTTCTTGTCAACAAGATTATAAATAATTATTTTATTGTTTCCATGTCTCATTTTTACAAGCATTTTTGTATATATAAATGTTAGAGGTTTATAATTATTTACTCTGTTAAGACTCTCCTACCCTTGCTTAGTAGGAGTAAATTAAACCAAAAAAGTATGACATCTATTGAGTATTAAATGGGAGGCGGACTCAAAACTTTTGGTCTGTAGAGTATCTTAAGGGAGATTAGGACAGACCATGAATTAATGATTTAATAAATATCTGTATTTAATATTTAGACACAGCAAATTTGCTGGAAGCTGTCGTCATTTTTTACTACAGTTTTGAAAACTCACCAGCTCTTTAAATTTCTGCTGTCATTTGAAATTATACTTGAAATGAATTTTATAAGTTGGCAATTGGAATCTTTTTATTCGGCTTTGAATGGATATTTTATCTTCTTGCAGTTAATAAAATTGTTGTTTTGTCTTCATCTTTGGTCCACACACTAACACACTGTATTTCTCTCTCTGTCTCTTACTGCTTAATCTTACTGCTGCCAAATAAATGTGACGTGTCCAAATTAGTTTAAGCTTTAACAAAAAACTAAAACTGAAGTGGAAAACCCAAAAAATAAGAATGATTATCTAATTGAAATGAAATATTCTCAGTCCAATAAATCTGTCACTTTGTCAGTTTGAAAAATGAGTAAAGGAAGATAATAGTTGTAATTATCTTCAACTTTTAGAATAATCAGAAAATGATGAAATAGAACAATAGAAAAAAAAATAAAAGTAAAAAAGATGAAAAACAGAAAAAGATGGAAAAAAAATATAGAAAGGCTGAGTAAAAAATGAATAAAAAAGAAAACTGACGGAGAAAAGTAAAAAATGAAAAAGTAAAACAAAGAGATGGAAAGGGAAAAGATGGAAAGACTGAAAAATGAAAAAGATGAAAAAAAATAGTAACAAAATGAAAAAGAAGAAGATGGAACAAACAGAAAAATGAATGAAAAAGAAAAAGATAGAAAAAAACAGACATGAAAAACAAAATAGAAAAAGAATAAAAAAGAAATAAGATGAAAAAAGGAAAAATGGTAAAGCAAAATAGAAAAAAGATGAAAAAGGATGGTGAAGAAAAAATGGAAAAGAAAAAGGTGAATATAGAGAAAAAATGAAGAAAAAAAAACAGAAAAAATAAAAATAATAAAAAAATACATAAAACAATAAAAATAAAAATAAAATAATAAAAAAATGTAAAACAGAAAAATAAAAGAAAGATGAAATAAAATTTCGAAATAATGGAAAAAGATGTAAAAGGGGAAAAAATGAAAAAGACAGAAAAAGATTAAAATAAAAAAGAAGAAAGAAAAAATGATAAAGCGAAACAGAAAAAGAAGTAAAAGTAAAAGGATGAAAAAAGAGAACATATAAAAACAGAATTTAAAAACAATGAAAAAAAAAGAAAAAATATTAAAAAAGAAAACAGAAAAAAGATGAAAAATTGAAAAAGATAAAAAAGATGAAAAAGGAGAATATAGAACAGTAAAACAGAAAAAGAATGGAAAAGAAGATTAAAAAGAGTTTTTTAAAAATCAGAAAAATGAAAAAAATAAGATGGATAAAAAAATAAAAAAATAAATAAAGATGGATGAAATAAAAAGTCTAAATGAAAAAAGAAAGTATTTGTATATACTTCAGAGATGAGGTAGTATTTCTTCTTCTTCTATGTGCCCTGTCCCTTCAAGACGTAGGTGATCATTGGCTCTCCACGTCTCCCTATCCCTTGTGACCCTTAGTATATTTGTTCCTGTTACTCCTGGCAACCCCCGTTCTGTCATCCACATGATCAGGCCCTGCAAATATGTTATCAGCTGCCTTCCTCTGTCTCTCTTTCCCTCTATCTGGCCAGTCAGTATCAGGTTCTCCAGGCTCTCCTTCCTCATTGCATGTCCCAGGAACTTCAGTTGTCTCTTCCTGATGCTCACTATTAATTTCCTTTTTGTTGCCATTCTTTCCAACACCTCATCGTTGCTTGCAGTCCACGATATTTGCAGCATCCTTCTGTAGAACCACATTTCCGCTGCTTCAAGTTTTGTCCTCATTTTCAATGATATTGTCCAGCATTCACTGCTGTATTGAAGAACTGACATCACATAGCAGTCCAGCACTCTTTTCTTTGTTTCTAGTGAAATTTTCCTTGTGTGTTAGTACTTTGCTCAGCTTCTGGAATGCGTCCTTTGCCATGCCAATTCACCTTCAGATCTCTGTGTTGCACTTTCCATCTCCTGTTAGAATACTTCCTAGGTATTTAAACTTTTGTACTTGCTTGATTATGGTATCTCCTACCTGTATTTGACATTTTGGGTTGCACCTTTTGTTGATGACCATGCATTCAGTTTTCTTAAAGTTTATTTGTAGTCCTTTTTTGTCACTCTCCACCGCTACCTTCTGTAGAAGGTCTTGTAGTTTCCTTTCTGTGTCTGCAATCAGCACTGTATCATCTGCATACCTTATGTTGTTCAAGTTGTGGCCTCCAATAACAAATCCTGGTGTGTCGTCTAGGGTCCTCAATAATTCTGCTTGTTCTGTCCTTCTTTAGTTAGTTAGTTACTTAGTTACGCTACACTCTCTACACAAACTTTTCCTTCCCCTCTATCTTTTTACTCTCCTCAGCCTATCTCTCACCTTTGCCAAACGGAAGGGTAGTAAAGAGTGAGAGAGTAGGAGGAGAGAGCCTATAGCTTTAATGTATCAATAGCAGCTTAAGCTGGTGGTTGTAGAGTAATTGTGTGTGTGTATATATGTGTGTACTGTACAATATAGTAAAAATAGGTAGGTTTGTTGTCATATTCTGTGACCTAATAATGAAATTTCTGGCCTCTACACCCTTGGCCATTACTCAGTTGGTCTTTTCTGTTTACAATGGACACAGGAGCCATGATTTTTCAGTAATAAAAAAAAACATTTTCTTTTTCAAAATCTCTCACAAAATAGCATACAGTATTTTGGTTATGGTCTGTGCATATGCCGCTTAATATAATATAAGATTACAGTAAAGTAGCTTCTATGGACATTACTTTTATAGATATTTTAATAAAATTACACTGTTATTTTATTATCCAATACCTTTATGTTTAAAGACGTTACTATCATTTGTAGTATGACAAAGTGAAATTTTTCCAGGAAATCATAATTATCCTTCCGTGGAAATTCCACGGGTTTTGCTAGTTTACATTATTTGGACTATTGACCTCATCTTTGCTGCCATGATTATGATGTTCCGGTCATTGTATGCTCCTCAAGGATACATGGCCCAGTGGATATAGACGTTGGTTAGTTCCAGTGAATTGACCCAAAGAGTTGTGAGTCGATATTCATTGCACTATAACGCATATCAAACAATGTAAATCACCTAAATACTACCTCATCTCAGAAGTATAGCCAAATGCAATAACATTTTTTAACAGAAGTATATTTATTATTCAGAGAAAAATATTTATCATTAATGTTTCCTGTTTCTGAAGTGGTTATACTTATGATCTTTCTTAGTGAAAAATTGCCAATAGTTTAAAATACTGATAACAATACCTTCAATGAAAAGTTACAACATTCAAGAAACATTGTACTTAATTAATTTTTATGTATGTGGCGATGCATCAGACCTTTTAAAGTGAACAAGTGAGAACAAAAAGAAGCATTAAGATTTTAATGAACGATATTTTCCTCATGAAATTAGGTATGCCATTCGGAATGCCACTGAAGTTGCTCATGACCATATTATAGATCTAAAATTTAATTAAAGCAATAAATATAGACATAATTAAAATGATCAAAAAGGGAAACCAACAACTACGGTAATTGGCAATATGAAATTAGGAACAATAAAAGAGAAAATAAGTAAAGAGGGTGCAAAAATATACAGAATAAGCTAAAGTCACTCATCATTCGTCAGAACTTGACTGATGGAATCAAAATTTTGTTAATGTATTCAATGGAAGAGAATTGTCCTGAAAGAGTTGACAACATAATTTGCATGTTGTGCTGTCACATTCGGGTCTGTAATCACAGAACACATAAAAAATTGGGAGCAGCCATCATCCTTCTGAGAGGCAATGTTTTCAGTTTTATCTAAATCCCATTCCAACTATCATTTCGAAGTCCTTGAAACAATTTTCCTAAAACTCAAGATAACCTTCCTTATATAAGAAGGATTGATTTTTTTTCTTTTTAACATTAAAGATGTACATTGTGGTGCAGTGGATATTTGCTTGAAGCAAACATTTAGAGAGCTGAGTTCAAATTCTAGTTGAATTTATTGCATTCACTTACACGCAAATACACTTGGAAAGTTATTAATTCATCTTTTTCTCTAACTATGGGTTAAATTTTTTTTTTTTAATCATATCATCCCGAGCAAGGGGGTAATGCCACTGATGCGCTGGGGGCTACATAAGAGAGAAAAGATTGGAAAAGAGAATGCTGGAAATCACATCCTAAACAGGGAACAAGGGATGAGCCTCTTCACCTGTTCAATAGACGTGGATGGAGTGTGAACTGGGCGATAACAGAATAAGGTTCTATAGCCTTGGTTGGTAACTAGTCTACCACAGAAAGTAATGGCAATCTATTGCAAAAAAAATCTTCTGCCCAGTCAGGCATGTCTCTTTTGAGATATGATTCCCAAAGCATATATCATGTATAGCACTTTACTGACTGAAGGTTCACCCTGTACAACATCTAAGAGCCACTCAAGGCAGAGGGTTATGTTAAGTGGTAATTTATACAGATAGGAGGGGAAGGTAATGTTTAACTCTAGATTTGAATAGGTTAAGATTGTAGTGCACGGAGAAATGTCTTATGAGTCTGTTCCACAGAGCAGTGGTTCACGAGGAGCTGAATGTGAGTGATTTACTGTAATGTAATTGGCATGCATGACAGATCCTAGCCATGAAGGTTAGGCCTTGCAAAAAACAAGGAATGTAGTTTATTCAAGCTCTTTCCTTGGAAGTAGTGACAAAGCAGTTTAGAGGTTTGCCACATCCCTCTTGTGAGAGAGAGGTTGGAAGGTGGAAAATAATTTGTCACCCACAAGGACATGGAAAGACTTTTGAATTCTACTGAGGTTGGAAAGTGAGGGCTGGGTAGCTACTATTAGTCCAAATAATGTAAATACTGTTAATGAATCATATTTAGGCAGTAGCTACCCAGCCCTCACTTTCCGACCTCAGTAGAATTCAAAAGTCTTTCCATGTCCTTGTGGGTGACAAATTATTTTCCACCTTCCAACCTCTCTCCCACAAGAGGGATGTGGCAAACCTCTAAACTGCTCTGTCACTACTTCCAAGGAAAGAGCTTAAATAACTGCCTAAATATGATTCATTAACAGTATTTACATTATTTGGACTAATGTCCTCATCTTTGTTGCCTTGAGGATACATGGCCCAGTGGATATAGACGTTGGTTAGTTCCTGTGACTTGACCCAAAGAATTGTGAGTTCAATACAAGGCTACAGCAGTGGTGAACAGGTAACTTACAGAGTTAAAGGGAGATAACTCATAACTAACAGAAGAGGCTCTAGGCAAGGAATTAGAATGATATATCCCAGTGATTGTAATAAAAGGTTCAATTCGAAATTCCTAGCACCTGAAGAAGGCCGGAGCGTACAATGGCTGAAACATCATACAAATGGCAACAAAGATGAGGACATTAGTTCGAATAATGTAAATACTGTTAATACCTCATCTCAAAAATATAGACAAATGATTCATTATTAAAACATATTCGAACATATAAAATAAAACATATTCATATCATTAGTGAGCCATTTCAACTCGGATGTCCAAGGCCATATCGAGTGAACCTCCAGCTTTGTTCGACCGAGTTTACCTATTAGATGATCGTGAATAGGCCCCCTAAGTAGCATGTGATATAACACCTTACAGGACAACATCTGAATGTTGGAGGCTATCCTTTGCCCATAAGAGGAATTTCAGAGTATTCTGACATTTCCAATAAAAGGAGCGCTCACCTGTCTTAACGGCATGACTCATCCACAAACAAGTACATACATCTCAGGGATGGAAAGTTTATATGGGTGTCTTCCTTTCAGAATTCACTTCCCATCTAATTGAAAACACATCCAGTCTAGAAAAGAGATGCAAAGTGTATGTTGAGGAATCTTAATGTTATGCATACTCAGATCACCTTCAGAAGGGTGGAGGTAACATCCCTCGAAATGCTGAGAACCTTGCCTCCCCACAAAAAAGAACAAGAGCCTTACTAACCACAGTAGAGTGACATATAGAAGTAGAAGTACAGAGAGTTGGCAAAGGAGAATCAAGTAGATGTGTGAAGCACATACTTCTGCCCTTCCCTTTAAAGAAAGATTTCTCCAGGACCACAGATGAACTGCAACATCGCCCATCTCACCTATCTCCATCCAATTCATTTCCAAATGGAAATGAACCAGATGCTGAGTACCTTGACTCTGTTCAAAACAAAGCTCCAGGAAGAGAAACTCTCTTACACACATCCAACCGCAAACCAACAGACTTATCACAGTTGATCTTGGCCCCCATTCAGTCTCATACCCTGTGATCTTTGTCAGCTTTGTTCATTTTAGCTCTGATTGACACAAGAACCGAAACATTGTTGGCATAAACGGAGTATCTGGCTGAAGGCATAGCACCAGTTAAGGAGATTTTGCATGTGATCAGATTTGTCTTTAACTTGTAAAGGAAAGGCTCCAATGCAAGAATGTAAAGCAAACGTGAAAGTGAACTACCTTGACAAATGGAGGGCTTTGATTTTACTCCATTCACTTTTGCCAGCGCATCAATTAACGCATACAGAATGGATCCAGGTATGAAAGTACGGCCTGAAACCAGTGACAGAAAGGATAGCCTCCAGAAATAGATGGTCAACCCACAAATTCAACTGATGTAAATTGATCAGCATGGCTTCACTGATGACTTTCTCAATGATCAAATGTACCAAATGCAGGTTGTCCTGAATAGTCCTGCCCTTCATGACTCAAGTCTGCTTGGGGCTAATCAGACTATAGATGACAGTCTGCAAATGATCTGCTAAGACCTTGACTAAAATCTTCAAATCTGTGTTTAATATTTGTCTATATTTTTGAGATGAGGCAGTATTTACAATATTTATATTAATCAGACTATTGTCCTCATCTTTGTACAATTTGTACAAATGGCAACAAAGATGAGGACAATAGTCTGAATAATGTAAATACTGTAAGTCTGTGTTTAACATTGTCAAGGGCCAATGATCGCCTATCCCATCTTCACCATTCTTATTCTTGCAAACTTGAACACACCCCTGGTGAAGTATTGAGGTATAGACCTCTGCTTTATCCAGTTTTTGTAAATCAGTGCAAGCAAAGAGACAAAAACAAGTGACTGCCTCAAGTATTGTTCTTAAGGAAGACCATCTGATCCCAGAGTTTTGCCCCAGCCAACCAGTTTCAGCACTTCCCAGATTTCAAACTCTGTGATGGGATCCTTGAACCCAGTCACCCTCAGGTGGGGAAAGCTGACCAAATAGGCAGGGCTTAATCAACCTTCTCACAATAGTCAGTCAGTTAAGTGCCGTATGTGATACACGCTTGAGCGATCATGTCTCGAAAGAGACATAACTGACTAGGCAGAAGATTATCCTGCAGTAGGTTGCCATTGCTTTCTGCAGTAGACTGGTTGCCGACCAAGGCTATAGAACCCAATCTGTCCTGTTATTTAACCCATAACTGGAGGGAAGAGATGGATTAATACCTTTCCCAAGGGTATTTGCATGTAAGTGAATGCAAGAAATCTGACTGAAATTCGAACTTGGCTTCCCGATATCTCGTTCCAAGCCGATATCCGCTGTACCACGACAACTGAACATTAAATAAAAAATACCTGAAAACTCCATCTTTTTAGCATTAAATAACCCACAGAGGTGTTGATATGCCATTAAACAAAACTCAAACTCAAGGATAGATAGGTTTGTGCATTTGACTGTAATATATTATTTTTATGCTTATTTTCTCACTGGAATGTATGAACGTATATATTTGATTATAATTGATGTACTTTTTCTTTACAGGAGGATCACTGGAAGATTGAGCCTTATCGTGAATTAACACCACAGCCAGTGTCTGAACCAGTGCCACATGTGGAAAAAGTAAGTGGGTTTGGGTTATTTCGTTTAGCAGCATATCAACCAGCTATAGATTATTTAATACCAAAATCTAAATATTTTCTATTCACTTTTATGCCTTAAATATTTCGTAGATAATAAAAATTTATTGTGGCTAATTTTACTATAAAAATGTATTTTTATACTTTTTTAGTTTTGTATTGTTGGTCATTTTACTATGGAAATATATTGCTGAGAGCTGTCAATGATTGTGCTAGCATGAAAGCACAAGTCATTGTGACAGAGAGTTAAAAGTATCCTGAGCTTGTTCATAGTATATAACACACTTTCTCACAGAAACTGTAACTAAGGTCCATTCAGCATAGTTGCAATATAAACCAGAGGTAGGCTCTGTGGGTGTTGAACAAGCAGAAATGTGCCTTAGTAGACATCCATAAGAGTTATTAGCTAGCCACCCTAGTAGACAAATGTCCTTGGATACAAGTGGCCAGCTATTAATTAATATACACTACCAGCCATAATTATTAGGCCACCCCATTGTTTTAAAAAAATGATGTATTTCATACTATCTTTAGTATTTATTGCCAAGTGAATAATTGTAAATGAAAGTAGAATGGTTATATTGTTAATACTGCACAATAACATGTGCATCAAATGAATTTATATATATTTAATAATTACCTATATTGCAGTTTTATCAATGAAAGAATGAAGAAAAGATTTAAGGTGATTCATATGAGTTCATCTTTGCTTTTTTGCCTTGTAAAATTTTGCAAAGTAATAATAACAAAAGAACCATTCTAATTTCATCGTCTTTCTCTTTACTCTCCTCCTGTCTAATCTTTTACTCTTATGTAGCCCCCTGCGCGTTACTGCCTTGCTTGGGGTGAAACAATTTAAAAAAAAAAATTTTTAAATTATCCACTTGGCAATAAATACTAAAAATAGTATGAAATACATCATTTCTTTTAAAAAACTGGAGTGGCCTAATAATTATGGCTGGTAGTGTAGTTGGTAATTTTTTTAATAAAACTGTATTGTTTTTATTTTTACCATAAAAATGTATTTTTAGCCTTTTCTAGTGTTTTGATTTTTGTTTCGGGGTGGGGGGGGCACTACTTGCTCATAACTGGGACCCTAACAGGTTCTACAACACTGATTCTTGACTGACCTGGTAACAACAGGAATTAAGAAGTGTTTCCACACTCCTCAAAAACTTCCAATCAGAGATATAACTTTTATCAAGAAAAAGTTTGTCAACTTCATTTTGAATCATCACAAGCAAAAATTCAAACAATGAGATGAAACAAAGAAATTAAATGTGTTTTTTCATTCAATGACAATCATTATATTATGTAACATTTGTTGATCTGCATTTGTGAAAATGTGAGAGTTTACTAGATGATGATAAGAAAATGATTTAAAATATATATTAGCAACCCTTTAAATCAAATTAACCCATGATTTTATTTATATCAGCAATTACCAAACTTTCCAGTTTGAGGCCAACATCACTTATTTTATACATTTTTGCAGGACAAAGAAAAGAGTCAGTTTTAAAAATCATCCATCTTTAATGTTTTAATATGAACGCCATATTATATAGTTTACAAAGCAGTATCCAAAATTTTCGGCGGGAACATCATATTGTATATTTTTGCATAAGTCTTTACATTTTCATTCACTTGTATATTTTACAAAATATCTTGATAATTATTAGTAGAAAAGTCATGTTCTCTATTTTGCATAACAGTTTTCAAATTTTCAGTACAATGGTTATATTGTATACTAGCAGTATAGGCCGGCGTTGCTCGGGTGTAATGAAAGCTTTAAAACTAATCCATAGTCCTGGAGCTCAGACTCTTTGAATGTTGGCACAAAAATCTAAAAAGCAATAGGTGTTTCCAGTTAAAGCGAAACCGTAGACTGAAAGAAAAATGAATGGATATAAGTCAAATTTTGATTTCCTGATATCGATATCAAATAAGTTTTTTCAGTCGTAAACTGAATTTTGAAGGCTAAATAAATCCTCTGAATAAATGGGATCATGGCTGAGACTAAGAACTACAATTATACCTAATTAGAGCCAAACCTGAAGCAAAAACTAAAATAAAAGGGCTGAAAAAATACAGACATACAGGCAGATAAACAAACACACACACAAACAACTTGTCTTTTATATATATATATATATATATATTATCGATTTTCTGCACTATGGTAAGAACTGCAACCTTGAAACTTCTGAATATCGTTTCTTATGTCTTTGTCTATGAGTGTATCAAATTTGATTAAAATCGGACCACTCCTTCTATAACCAGATTTTTTCGATTATTGATTTTCGATATTTATCGGGGGTACCCCGACACAAAACCTAGCTAAGAACACTCGCAGATGCTTATAGTACAACTGTGTAACTTTTCAAGAAAATCGGTTCAGCCGTTTCGGAGTCTATAGGTAACAGACACACACACACACACACACAGACAAAGTTTCGTTTATAAATAAGTTTAGATTAGATTAGATTAGATTTTACACAGTATGTCCAAAATTTTCCTTCCAAAGGTCGTGTATATTTTACATAACATTCTCAAAGATTTCTGTACAATAGAGATGTGCATTTTACAAAGCAATCTCCCGAATTGTCATTAGAATCGTCATGTTGCATATTATACAAAGCAGTCTCCCAAATTTTGAGTAGCAACATATACATCCCAATTCCCTGTGCATTCCTCTGTTGAGAAGGATGTTCTTCTTTGAAAGCTTGTTCTCAGGAACCATTACTTTCTGTAACAGACTCCCTCGGAGATGCTTCCCAGAACACTGCCATCAACGTCTTCAATTCTAGGATTAGTCATTAACTACCTGCCACATGCTTGTAATATTCACTTCCTCATTTTAGGCTCATATCACACACCTTATTTAGTAATTATCTACCTTGAGTGGCTCTTTGGCTTTGTATTAGCTGAACTATAGTTTTAAATATAATTATCACTGTCTTTCAATTCAAATGTGTTGTGTCATGGCTCATACCATGTGACATCCGGTCACCTGGATGTATAAAAGACCCATTTGTTGTATCGTAGAATAAAAAGATACACAGTGAAATGTAGATAAACTACTTTATTACCAACCAAGATGTATATACAATATTTACAGTCTCTCACAGTAGTAGGTGCAACTCCCCGAAGTCCGTGATAATGACAACATTCCTCATGCTAAGCGCACATTGTCTTTTATACATCCAGGCGACCAGATGTCATATGGTACGAGCCACGACACAACAAAATACAATTAGTTTATTATTGTCAGAAGTTCATTACATGTTTTTTAAATGGTGTAAAATATAAACCAACCATTTCAAATTTATCCAAATCATGAAAAGTTTTTTTATCTATTACATAAAATGTTCTAATAACTAACCCATTTGCTTCTGCTGACTTGGTTTTTCATCACCTTCCCTTGCATATTTGTGACACACAGACTGACTGACATTACATTAATGAGGAATTGAGTATTTTGTACTACAAAACCCCAATGCCAAAAATAAAATAAATAAATGAAAATAAAATAAAATAATGATAATAATTTATTTCCTGCACTCAAAACATTTAAGGGAAAATCTGTGGTTTATTATCTAGTTTTTAAAGCATTAGTATCTCGTTAACCGCACACTTGTTCAGATTTTATTTTAGATCCTCCCGAATCCTTTTATGGATTTGAAAGTTTATGTATACAAGGTTGATGCAAAAAAGTTTCCAGTAATTTTTTGGTACATACTTTAATTCTTGATTAAAGATTAGGATTGATTAAAACCTTGTTTAGATTGATTGTCATTCGTGGTCGAGAGGTCTAAGACATGCCAGATCACATGGTAGCTTCCCCTATGTGGATAGAAGTTGCAGGTTCGAATCCTGCCGAATGACACACATTTTCATAATAAAAATTTACTGTAAATAATTATGCCTGTAGATATAAATATATAATACTGTTTGATTAAAAACAGAATATCTACTAAAATAAGAGTATCGATCAAAAATAATGTTCAAACAAATCTTTAATTCATATAACCAAATCCAGGGCCTTTTAACTCTAACAGGAGGGGAACCTCCCTGACTGACCATGACTTCATGGGGGCGGGTAGATATGCTTCCCAAGCTTGGCCAGTTATGGGTTGGTGAAGCAATAATAAGCAAATGATTTGTATTTAGATTCTATAAATATTTTGATATTTCAAAATTCCAGGAATTCTGAGCAGAGAAGTTTGTTGCAAAGTGAAAGTTTAAAGGTATATGCTTCATGCAGAAGAACTTCCAGGCCAGTTCTGTGGCCTTGAGATACATCAAGATGAGGACAGCCTGTCATGTATAAAAAACAAAACAAAACAGATAATGACTACTTAGTCCAGATTGATTGGTTAATTTGTTTTTTTAGTTTTTTTTTTGTTTTTTTTTGTGGTTTATCAACCTGTTTTCTTTTTAATTATTTCACCCCAAGCAAGATGGGACTAACTGTTATGTCATGAGTAAGAATAAATAATTCAACAACAGGAATAGGTTAATTGTTGTATTCCGTGAAAATAGTATTTACAAAGGTTATTAGTATCCAATACAAGAATAGAGGTTAATCATCTCAACCATCGTAAGACGTAGTATGAGCAATGGGTACTTCCGGGTCGTCACCGGAAGTCTATGACTGACTTGTCGATCGGCTGCTCGGCACACTCTCCTCATGTAGATGCCACCATTACTTTACATAGTAATAGAATAGTCCATTATAGCCGAATAGGCGTGGGCATCCCAACACTAACATTAGTATCTGTAAGGTTACAACGAGAGAAAAAAAGCTGGGTACAGTTGGTATTGAAGAAAGAATAAAAGATAAATGGAATTCAAGAAGATAGAAGATGGCAATTGGCATTGAATTTAATTTTTTGGACATTGAAACTCCATTCCATTTACTTTGGAATGGAGTTTCACAAGTGGGAAGTGTGAGAAAAGAAACTGTCTGAGTAGAAGTAGAGTTGCATTTAACTATTTCAATTAAAAAAAAGGGTGGAACCTAGATATCAATCTAGTAGTATGATTAAATTTATGTGGGTGGGGCAACAGGCAAAAAAGCTTATCAGGGTAGTTGCCATGAAAAATATATGTAGAAAAGAAAGAGGGAATCCACATCAGATTGGATCCACATCAGAGTGACTGAAGTCAGGACGGATCACATTGCAGATCCTTCTTTGGACTTTGTTGAGAATATTGAGATAAATATCAGTAGCACCTGACCAGATATGCAGATTAATTAAAGCCAGTAAATATTTTCTAAATTATAAGATTATTTGCTGATATAATTAACCTATTACAGGGAGGAGTACATTGTTGTGGAGTAGTTTTTTGCACTGAATGTTATAATCATGCTATATCAATTGCTAATCAACTTAACGTACCCTAAATTTTTTTTTTTAATCATATCACCCTGAGCAAGGCGGTAAGGCCACTGGTGTGCAGGGGGCTATGTAAGAGTGAAAAGATTGGAAAAGAGAAAGCCGGAAACCACACCCTAAACAGGTAACAAGGGATAAGCCTCTATACCTGTTCAATAGACGTGGGTGGAGTGTGAACTGGGCGATAGTTTAGTCTATCTACTCCAATTGGGAAAAAAAAAAAATAAGGAAAAGTGAAAAGATTGGAAAAGAGAAAGCCGGAAACCATGACCGAAGTCGAAGGAGAGTGTACTAGAAACCGCTTCCTAAGCAAGAAACAAGGTAATCACCTCCACTCCTGCTCAATAGAAGGGGGTGGAGTGTAAAACCGGGTAATGGAGGGTACTATCTACACCAATAATAATTATAATAATAATAAAAATTTAAGTTTTAACTTGTATAAGTCGAAACGAGATTTAAATGTAAAAATTATTTACAATAGCAAAATACTACCCCTGTTAAAAAAATTCAGGAAAATTAAAGACAAAAATTAAAGACGAAAATTAAAGACAAAAAATCACATAAAATATAAATAGCAAATCATCATACCAAGAAAGCAAGACAGACTGACAAAGTTGAGCAGAAATACCGAAGTAGGATTCTGTTCTGTAATTTTCCCAGAATATTTTCATAGTGGCCCGCCATCTTGGGGTAGTTGAAGTCAAATGTTAGGAACTTGTTAATTTTCCACTGAAAGCTGACTCCTTAGTATTCGGCTAACTGCCAACTAATATCAACTGACTAGTAGTTCTACTGAACTCCAATAG
This sequence comes from Ascarosepion bandense, assembly GCA_037127315.1. Classification (NCBI taxonomy): domain Eukaryota; kingdom Metazoa; phylum Mollusca; class Cephalopoda; order Sepiida; family Sepiidae; genus Ascarosepion; species Ascarosepion bandense. Next base: position 2,753,592 of record JBBBDQ010000496.1, read on the forward strand.
AACTCTAAAGAACTCTCTAGAACTTCTCAAATTAACTTTTTGTTAACTCTTATTAATATAGGAGGGAGAGTCCATTATTTGAGGAATAGGTGTTTCACTATAACATACATTAAGGGGTTTCATGCCTTTTTTAAGTGCATTTGTGTGTAAGTGAGTTTAACAAACCCAAATGGAATTAGAATAGCTCTTTGATTTACAATTCCAAGCCATTATCCATTACATTACCTACTCATCCAAGAAGAGCACTTGGTACTCCCAAGTGGTCACCCATTTAGGTACTGACCAGGCTCGAACAGCTATTTCAGTGAGATATGATCATAAGCCTCTTAGCCAGAAAATGCTGTTTTCTGTCTTAATCATGTTTATCTACCTCACCTGTAAGCTTATCTTTTACTTTCCAGAACAATTTGCAAAGTCCTCTTTAAGGATTGCCCTCAGCTGTCACATCATGTTCTTATTGATCTCACTGTGTAACACAATATTTGTCCCTTGGTTAACAACTATTGTTTCCTTGCTTTTTATATCTAGAAAATAAGAAAAGTTGCTAATATTTTCTTCAAACTTTGCTCTTGTGACCAGGATAATGATATTTCTGAAATTTACCTGTTCCCATTTGGAAAATTAGCAAATGTAAACATTCCTGTTCATGCAGAGTAGGATCTAAACAACATGTTCTTTAAAAAGTAGCATCTATTTATTCTAGGATTAAAAAAAAAACAGAAAATTTACAAGTGAGTAGTTTTTTGTGATTTATACTGATGCTGTACATTACTTCCATGAATCTGTCCCCAAATATTGGTTGCCATCATATATTTGTTTATGATCTCTGGTAGCCAGAACATTCTAGAAATTGTTGAAAATGTTGGAAATTTCTCAAAAGTTTTAGAAAATTCTAGAAAATTCTGGAAAATTTTAAAAAGTTATGCCTGTGTTTCTGTCTTTGATGTTGTTCCCTGTTGCCACTATCCACAGCCAGATATTTTTTTGTCAATCATATTTTTACTGATCAAGGTAGTAAATTACATTCTGTCCATGAATGACCAGTAATATCTGATTATTTTTTTTGTTTTTAATTATTTCACCCCAAGCAAGGCAGTACCGCCGCTGAAGTTCAAGGGGCTACATAAGAGAGTAAAAGTTTAGACAGGAGAAGAGTGAAGAGAAAGACAAACCAGTTACAGGGGGTGTCAGAAAAAAGGGCAAGAGAAGAATGGGAACACAGCTGTGAAGACAGTTGCAAAGGTAGAGAGAAAGGAAAAGAACAAAATACATGGGATGATGTAGAAAGGACTGGAGTCAAGTGGATAAAAGATGGGAATTGACATTGCATTTAAATTCCTGGAGGTTGTAGCCATCAGGAAAGCAAGTATACAGAAACGAATTCAACAGATGGGAAGTGCAAGAAAAGAAGCTCGTGGAATAGAATTGTCGGCTGCATTTGGCTGATTTAACTATAAAAGGGTGGGACCTTGTTGCCATTCTGGTTGCACAAGTAAATTCTTGTAAAGGGGGCACCAGTGACCTAAGTTCTAAGCTTTATTTACAATAAATTATAAACACAAGTTCTACTCCAGCAGCTTCTTTTCTTGCACTTCCCACCTGTGGAACTACCTTCCGTTTACTTGCTTTCCTGACAGCTATAGTCTCCAAGAGTTTAAATATAAAGTCAATAGTCATCTCCTATCTCACTAACCTGCATCATCTCTCTCATGCTCCTTTCTCCACCCACTCCACTCCACTCTCATCAGTATTCTCATCCTTCTGTCCCTGCTTCCTGACACCCCCTATAACCTGTCACTCTTTCTCAAAACTTTCATTTTATGTAACTCCCTGCACAACAGTGGCAGTGAAATGCCTTGCTTGGGGCGATATGATTATAAAAAAAAAAAGCAGAAGCCATGAAAATATTTGTAAAAGAGACAGAGGGAAGCCACATCCTGCTAGTGAGAAAGTGGCTGGAGCTGAGCTGCCAGGTCTGGACCGATCACAGTACAGATTCTTCTTTGGGGCCTGTCGAGAACCCTATGAAAGTTACCTTGATTTTTTAAAATCATTTCCCCTCAAATTAAGTGGTAATGCCAATAGAATGCAAGGGTTTGCTGGGAGTGAAAGTTAAAAAGAATAAGAAAACTGAGATTGTGGAGGATTGAAGAAAGGACAAAAATATTGGTGTCAGGAAGACAGCAGCTGGCAATTGACATTGCATTTAAATTTTTAAATTTCTAGTTATCAGGGAAACAAGAAATTGGAAGGGAGTTTCACAGATGGGAAATGCAAGAAAATAAACTGTTAACGTAACAGTGGAAGTTGCATCTAGCTATTTCATTAGTAAAATAGTGAGACCTAGTTGCCAATCTAGTAGCATGATTAAATTCATGGAGTATCAGGCAAAAAAGCTCATCAGAGCAGTTACTATGAAAATATTTGTAGAAAAGATAGAGAGAAACCATGTCATCTTGATGGGAAAGTGACTGAAATTGAGATGCCTGATCAGGATCGATTACATTGCAGATCCATCTTTGGATTTTGTCAAGAGATGTACAGCAGAAACATGAATGTGATAAGAGTTCTGTTATACTCACAAAACTGTATTAATGGCTTGCTAGAGAAGCTTGTTAACCATTACTGCATGATGGGGTACCCAAGCTATTTACCAAACTTATTTTACTCTGTCAAAAAATTGTAAGTATGAGGCACCCAGTGAGGATCAAAATCACAGCATTAATAATTACCTACTAGATTTTCTTTATCTAAAAGCAGGTATAGTAAATAATTATTATTCAGATTATTATGGCACAAGTCAACATCTGAAGAGTACCCAATGAGGATCAAACTCACTACTGCCATGGAGACAGACTGGTACATGGACACAGTTGTGACAACTGAAACCACTAAATATCTGCTAGACTAAATCTTTAACCATAACCATATAGTTAGGCACTCAAGGTATTTACATATCTTTGTTTGGCACAAGGTCACAATTATGGAGCAAACCCATTACACAATATTAATAGATATTTAGACTGTCTTGTTAATCATTTGTTGTCCAGAAAAACTACCAACCTACACTAATTGTTGACTCATCCATTCACTATGAATAGAATGTTTGTTCATAGAAACAAGGCTCACAAAGTGAAGTGTTGAGGCATATGCATTGCAGCACTGAATTATGGTAGTTACTATTACTGTATTATTAATCCATGTCCCTCAAGTGATTAAACCTTTTTATTCACTAATCTTTTGTTCTTGTGTTTTCTCACAATGTTATTACCCAGAAACTATGAGTTTATACAAGCATTATACCATAATCCTTCTGTTTTTCCCTTTTATGGTTTGAATAGCAGGACAGACTGGGCCTATATCCTTGGTTGGTGAAAGAAACTGCAGCATACTTAGAGTGGGAGTGTTGTATAGAAAGAGGACCAACTTTCTCTTTTTTTTTTTTTTTTTTTTAAAATAATCATTTCACCCCAAGCAAGGCAGTGATGCCACTGATGTGCAGGGGACTGCATAAGAGAGTAAAAGTTTATGCAGGAGGAGAGTGAAGAGAAAAACAAACCAGTTACAGGAAGTGAAAGAGAAAGGAGCAAGAGAAGAATGGGAATACAGGTGTGATGACATTTGCAAAGGTGGGGCGAAAGGAAAAGATATACAGGGTGATGTAGAAAGAACTTGAGTCAAGTGGTTAAGAGATGGGTATTGACATTGCATTTAAATTCCTGGAGGTTGTAGCCATCAGGAAAGCAAGAATATGGAAGTGAATTCCACAGGTGGGAAGTGTGAGAAAAGAAGCTGTTGGAGTAGAATTGTCATCTGCATTTGGTTAATCTAACTGTGAATGGGTGAGACCCAGTTGCTAGTCTGGTTGCACGAGTAAACACCTATGACAGAGGCACCAGTGACTTAAGTTTGTCAAAACAGAAGCCATGAAAATATTTATAGAATAGACAGAGGGAAGCCACATCCTGTTGGTAAGAAAGTGGCTGGAGTCAAGCAGCCAAGTCGATTCCTATCACATTACTGATTCTTCTTTGGAGCCTGTCAAGAACACTAAGATGAACAGCAGGGGTGCCTGACCATATATGACAGCAGTATTCCATGCACGGACAGATGGTTGATTTGTATATGTGCATGATGGATTCAGGTGGAAAAACATCCTGGCCCAACACAGTGACCCAGCCTTCCTAGTAGTTGATTTAGCTATGGACTCAATGTAATGGTTCCACTTGAGATTGGGAGATAGGGTAAGGCCGAGAAGGTGCAGTGTATTACTCTCGGGGAGACTTACTTGGTCCATGCTTATGGGAGGCAGGAGAGGTTGCCTGTGATGATTAACAGACAGCAGCTTCATCTTAGATGCATTGAAATTTACAAGCCGCTTCTTACCCCATTCCACCACAGAATGTAGATTCTCTAAACTGATTGTTGAGCATAGATTCATTCATTCACTTTGAGTCAAACGTCTGCTCATAAGAACAGTTGCCAGAATTTTGGTTACAAGGTGTAGCAATGAGTCATATGCATTGACGCACTGAACTATGGGATTGACTATTATTGTGATTAAACATTTCTTCATTAATCTTTTGTTTCAGTGGTTTTTTTTCACAATAATATTACCCAGAAACTACAAGCTTATACAAGCATTATATCAGAATCCTTCTCTTCTCCCGCTTCTATGGGTTGAATAGCAGAACAGCCTAGGCCTATAGCCTTGGTTTATCAAAGAAACAGCAGCTTATTTCCAGATGATATAGCTGTATTGTCTAATGATGACCAACCCCTTTCTGTCTAGTTATTTCTCCGAGATGAGTCACATTTAAAATGCAGAACAGAAAAATAATTTTGTTAGATTCTCAGGTTTATTGTATCTTGAAATGTTGTGTCTGGCACGAAATATATATAAAAAAAATAAACGTTGGGTGGGGGTAGAGAAATTAATGCAAAAAAGTTCAAAAACAAATTTTAGCCTCACTTCTTTGTCTGTGATTTCTACCCTGGAATATGTCCAAGAGTTGTGTGAGAAATAAAAACAAGGAAATGACGTTTTCCTTGAAGAACTATGATCTTTTTCATCTCTAATTTAATGCATCTGGTAATTCCGATAAAAGATACATTTCCAAACCCTGTAATTTCCATAGCATTGGAATTTCCCCAACTACAAACTAAAAGGAATCTTTGAATATAGAGGCAGCTGACTTATCCAAAGGTCAACACGGGTATAGGTTGTTGTGTCTATGTGCATACATATCGAGGCTGAAAGATACATTTATATAAATCTCTTTATTGACATAGCTGTAAATGTGGATTTATATGTGTTTATGTACAGATAACTAGAGTCAAGATTATGTTAAAGTATACAAATGCAATTCACTGTTGCAATCACTTTTGCATCAATTTGTTTCTTCTCACAAATAAATAAAAGGGTAGACAAGGATGTCTCAACTTGAGTAGCAATCAGTCTAAGAGGAAGAAATCTTAGAATTCTAAACTATGGGAAAATTTACCAGAAACAACTTCACTCATTTCCTAAGAATTCATGTCAATTTCTGTGGCAGACATGAGATACAACCTGGGACAAGCACAACTGTTTGCGACTTGCCTTGTCCCTGCCAAAAAAAGAGCCCGTATTTGCTGAGTATGTAAAGCTACTGCAGTTAAAATGAAGGAAAAAGAAAAAGCACTTACTGCTCTGCCGTAATCCGTCCTCAGCCAGATAACGTAAAAGAATGAGGGGGGACTTGCATTGCATTTTTATACACTAAAAGATGCAATGCATTATGGGATCACAGGAAGACGCAAAAGGATTATGGGTATATGTACAAATATAAAAGCAACGAATTTTTCCCAGTGGGGAGGAGTGGAACAACATTCAAAGTTGGCGGCTGAAATGTCTGTTAGTGAGATTTTGAGACAGAACAAGAGAAGGAACAACTCTGGATTGGAATACCAGCTGGGAGAGCCACAATTCACTTGCTGGTTGCTGTTTTAAGTTTATTTTGCCACAATTTCATAGATTATAAAGAAAAGAAATCTGTGGAGAAAGCAATAGCAAACCACTGTAATTGCCACTGCCACATGAAACATACGTGAGAGAACTGACAACTGTGGGTATATATTGTAAAAGGTTTTATTTCCTTTACAGTGCTTGTGCACCTGTGAAAGCTTGTTGGCACCTCATGTGGTCTGTGGCAATTGAGATAGTTACATCCCTAACAGGATGTGCATTGTGGTGCATTGGATATCAGCTCGGAACGAGAAATCGGGGAGTCGAGTTCGAATTCCAGCTGAATTCATTGCATTCACTTACGTGCAAATACCCTTGGGAAAGGTATTAATCCACCTATTCCTTCCAGTTATGGGTTAAATAACAGGACAGATTGGGTTCTATAGCCTTGGTCGGCAACCAGTCTACCGCAGAAAGTAATGGCAAACTACTGTGGGATAATGTTCTGCCCAGTCAGTCATGTCTCTTTTGAGACATGATCGCCCAAGCGTGTACACGTATGGCATTTAAGTGACCGACAAACTCTCTAACAGTACTGAAAATGAATGTTCTGCTACTGGAGATAACAAATTTATGTCTGACCTCTTAGAAGGTCTCAATCTAAAAGACGTTTAAAGGGTTTGTATTTCTTACGCAGAGGCCAAAATCCCACTTTCTAGAAAAGGTTGCTCTGAAAACAGCTTACTTGCTATATTGTTACTTACTTATTTTAACTTTACTATTTCTGTTTCATGCTTTACATTTAAACCTCATAATTGTTTTACGTTGTCCTAAAATGTAAGGAACTATTTTTTTCTGGCAACATTGTCGTAAGAGGGTGACAAGGCTGCCAATGAAAAATACAGGGCTGGCTTTGGCGAGAAAACAAACCTGTTGATTTTACATTAGGGTTTGGTAGCAATGAGAATCTGAATCTTTCCCTCAGGTGCCTAGGGGCAGCGACAACAACTCCTTAAACTTTCTCAAGGAGTCAAGGCAATTCACAGACAATAAAGAAAAGGAATCTGTGGAGAAGGCAATGGGAAAACACTCCACTATCTTTCCTAAGATGTCATGGCAATTTACAGATAATAAAGAAAGGGAAACTGTGGAGAAGACAATGCGAAACCACTCCACAATCTTTGCCAAGAAGTCCTGGCAATTCTCAGATAATAAAGAAAGGGAATCTATGGAGAAGGCAACAGGAATCCACTCCATTATGTTTGCCAAGAAGTCATGGCAAATCACAGATAATAAAGAAAAGGAATCTGTGGAGAAGGCAACAGGAAACCACTCCACTATCTTTCCTAAGAAGTCATGGCAATTCAAAGATAATAAAGAAATGGTATCTGTGGAAAAGGCCACAGGAGACCACTCCACTATGTACGCCAAGAATTCACGGCTATTTACAGATAATAATGAAATGGAATCTGCGGAGAAGGCAGCAGGAAACCACTCCACTATATTTGCCAAGATGTCATGGCCATTCACAGATAATATAGAAAAGGAATCTGTGGAGAAGGCAATGGGAAAACACTCCACTATCTTTGCCAAGAAGTCATGGCAATTCACAGAAAATAAAAAAATGGAATCTCTGGAGAAGGCAACAGGAAACCACTCAACTATCTTTGCCAAGAAGTCATGGCAATTCACAGATAATAAATAAAAGGAATCTGTGGAGAAGGCAATGGGGAAACACTCCACTATATTTGCCAAGAAATCATGGCAATTCACAGAAAATATCGAAATGGAATTTGTGGAGAAGTCAACAGGAAACCACTCCACTATATTTGCCAAGAAGTCATGGCAATTCACAGATAATAAAGAAAAGGAATCCTTGGAAAAGGCAATTGGAAAACACACAACTATCTTTCTGAAGAAGTCATTTTTTAAAATTTCAGTTTTTAAAGACAATTAGAATGAGATGGCAGACAGCTTTTATCTGAAGGGACGCTCAATTGCTGACAAAACTAGAGAATCTAAAAGTTACTGGAGGTGCGAACAACAAAAACTGTGCAACTGATGACAGTCAATAATGTAATTAGAAGATTGGATTCAAAACGCTCACATCTGCCACTAACTGGATAGTTTGTCAAGTTTGTAAAAAAAAAACCTGAATGAGAGCTTGAACTTAGAAAGACTTAAAGTTTTGACCAATTGTCCTGTCTGTAAATTGTTTGTTAGCAAACTGTCATTGCCAAATTGTCTTTAAATGAACTGTCTGCATACGTTTTCCAGTTCATTGAAACCAAAGAGCCTGGCAAAAGGTCAGCTTCCTGTTTATTGGACTCCTGTGCCATTGAAGCACATCAATCAGTCAGTCAGTAAAGTACCGGATGGGCGAAAAGAATTCACTTTTTTATACACAATGGCAGTGCCTGAACCTTAGTAAGGATTAAATGAAGACTTTGTTTTATACATATATATATATATATATATATATATATATATATATATATGAAATGTATTGTTTGAAAATTTTTTTTTTTTCATTTCAAATTGTCAGTTGCTTATAACCAAGTTTCGTTAAAATTCGTTGATTTCCATAACATGTTTATATATATGTATATATATATATATATATATTTATATATGCCAGTAAAGTCAACCATGAGTACGAGAAAAATCATCTGAACAAACTATCCCCAGACAGATTTAAATGTCTAATCTTTTTTAAAGGTCTAAAATAAATCAACAATATGGAAATACACTCTCAAATTTTTACAAAGCTTGAACAGGATTCAAAATCAATGATACAGACTGTTGCAAAAGAATGCCAAAAAATTGTCAGTTTATCAAGGATGTGGGATGTGCATTTGTAGTGCAGTGGATATTGACTTGGAATGACAAATCAGGGTGCCGAAGTTCGAATTTCAGTTGAATTCCTTGCATTCACTTATGCACAAATACCCTTGGGAAAGATATTAATCCATCTATTTCCTCCAGTTATGGGTTAAATAATAGGACAGAATGGGTTCTATACCCTTGGTTGGCAACCAGTTTACCGCAGAAAGCAATGGCAACCTACTGCAGGATAATCTTCTGCCCAGTCAGTCATATCTCTTTTGAGACATGATTTCCCTACTGTGTATCACACAAGGCACTTAACTGACTGAATATAATAGTTGAAAACAATTAAAACTTCTCCTGGGCATAAAATGAGGGACCGGTTTTCTATTGTTATGAAGTAATAGACTGATCCCCCACTAATTACTAAATATTAATATAATGATATAATTTATCTCTTCTCACTCCAGTTATAGGTTAAATAATAGGACAGATTGGGTTCTATAGCCTTGGTTGGCAACCAGTCTTCTGCAGAAATCAATGGCAACCTACTGTGGGATAATCTTCTGCCCAGTCAGTCACATCTCTTTCGAGACCTTGATTGCCCAAAGCATGTATCATGTGTGGAACTTAACTGACTGACAGGGAAAATCAAACAAAACTACAGTGTTGGGCTACGATTTTATTGAACTATAATTTAAAGATGGAATTTTTATCATTAGAAAAATTCTGACACACATATGTCTTGTCCAGATTGATCTGCTATCAATTAACCATCATAGACAATCGCACCTACCTCCCATTATCATGGAACAGGCTTGCCTCCCAGAGAGTAAAACACTACGCCTGCTTGGCCTCACACTCTCAGCAGACCTCAAGTGGAATGACTATATCGAATCCATTGCTAAATCTGCTGCTATGAAAATTGGTTCTCTGTGCAGGGCCCGAAAGATTTTTTCATCTGAATCTATCCTGCACATATATAAATCTATCATCCGCCCGTGTATTGAATACTGCTGCCACATCTGGTCGGGTGCCCCTGCTATTCTCCTTGGGTTTTTTGACAAAATACAATGGAGAATCTGCAATGTGATTGATACCAACTTGGCAGACCAGCTGCAGTCACTCTCTCACTGGCGTGACGTGGCTTCCCTGTGCCTCTTCTATAAATACTTTCTATAAATACTTTCTCAGCTTCTGCTCTGATGAACTTAGATCACTGGTGCCACCTAGGTACGAATTTGCACAAGATACTAGATTAGCAACTAGGTCCCATCCTTTTACAGTGAAACCGATAAAATGTAACCGCAATTTCTACTCCAACAGCTTCTTTTCTAGCACTTTCTGCCTGTGGAATTCCCTTCCATATACTTGCTTCCTCGACAGCTACAATCTCCAGGAGTTTAAATGTAAGGTCAATAGACAACTCCTACCACACCAACTCGCACCTATTCTTTCAAACACTCCTCTTATGTACCTCCTTACCTGTCTATCAACCTCCTTCTGAGATTTCCTATATCTAATCACTCTCTCAGCACCTTCTCCTAGGTAACCCCCTGCGCAATAGTGGCAGTGGGATGCCTTGCTTGGGGTGATATGATTATTAAAAAAAAATTCTATACTCTTATAATGTAGATATAAAGTGGGGGATCAATTTTACATTAAAATCAATATATAAATTGATCCCTCACTTTATGACCACATTCATCCTTCTCTTACCTTCTTCCTGACACCTCCAATAACCAATCACTCTTTCTCAGCACCTTCCTCTATGTAACCCCCTGCGCAATAGTGGCAGTGGAATGCCTTGCTTGAAGTGAAATGATTTTTTAAAAAAATATCAAATTGTAAAGAAAATTTTGAAGATATTATGATTGCTTTGCTGAAATAATTAAAAGCATTGTGTGCTATTAAAAAAAATTGCTGGTCACAATACATGATATTAAAATTCAATTTAAAAGAATACGTTTATTCAAAAGACTATGAATTTTATTCAGTTGAAATAAATTAAAACTAAAAAATAAACCTGGTAACAATAACAATAACATTTTTTTATTTGCGATGGGGTACTTTTGTTCATGGAAAGAATAGTAATTCTGTTATCAATACAATAAAGGATTTTGAAACAATTTCTGCATAGAACATCCAGGAATAGTGAGGACGAAGTCCCTGATCAGAAACTACATTTATTGACCAGAACTGGACAAAGATATTTAAGATACTGTTCGAAAATATAATGGCCACAATTCAGTAGCAAAATAACCATCTATAAATTATCAAGCGTGGCTGAGCACTGATAAAACGTGGGCAAGCCCACATATGAACTTTGCTGGACCACTAAATGGTCCATACTATTTACATCAAAGGCAAACATGATTGTGTTTCCAGTAATGGAACTCAATTTATTTCTAGTAAGTTTTAAAATTTTTTTAAAATACTATGCATTTGATAATGTCGTTTTATCATCTGAGGTCAAATGGTCAAGCTGAATGACTTGTTGACACCTTCAAAATTGCATTAAGAAAAGGCTTGAAAGCTGAATAAATGGCACTACATGAATTTATGAGCATGTATCAAATGACATCAAATGCAAATGTCACTGCAAAAATGTCAATTGCAGAGCTCATGCGGGCTGGGGCGCGGTGTTGCTAAGTACAACACTGACCTTTCACAAGGGTATTTATATGTAAGTAAATGCAGTAAATTCAATTGAAATTTCAACTCAGCTCTCTGATTTCTCAGAAAGATAGAAAGCTTAATATCCACTGTTCTTGCTCATATCATATCCCTGAGTCATGTAGACTGACCAAACTACATTTTTATTCTTATGTTCATTTGCAATAATAATTTGGAATCTTTTAGCAATATCATGATCTTTTAATGCATGATATTTTAAACAGGAGATGGAAAGTGCAACCCAGAGATCTGAAGGCGAATTGGCATGGCAAAGGACGCATTCCAGAAGCTGAGTAAAGTACTAAAACACAGGAAAATCTCACTAGAAACAAAGAAGAGAGTACTGGACCGCTATGTAATGTCAGTTCTTCAATACGGCAGTGAATGCTGGACAATATCATCGAAGATAAAGGAAAAATTTGAAGCAGTGGAAATGTCATTCTACAGAAGGATGCTGAGGATACCATGGACCAAGTATGTGAGCAATGATGAGGTGCTGGAAAGAATGGAAACGAAAATGAAATTAATAGTGAGCAAGAGACAGCTGAAGTTCCTGGGACATGCAATGAGGAAGGAGGGCTTGGAGAACCTAATACTGACAGGACATAGAGAGAAAAAGAGACAGAGGAAAGCAGCGGATAGCATATTTGAAGGGCCTGAGCAGGTGGATGACAGAACGGGGATTACGTGTTGTAACAGGAGAAAACGTACTAAGAGCCACCAGGGATAGAGAAACGTGGAAAACCATGATTGCCTACGTCCTGAAAGGACAGGGCACATAAAAGAAGAAGAAGATTTTAATTTACTTACTGCATTATCACTTATTGATGCTAACAAATTAAAGCATTTTCAGTGCTGTGCGTTGTAGTCTGATGGGGATTGATTCAAATATTTGATCTGCTCTTTGGGGAGAAGCTGGCAAACTGTATGCACTTTATATCTTCTTTTAGATGAAACTTAGCATCAATAAAATACTTTGTCATCCATATGCAAAAGAGTGCAAGCATCCCCCACTACACACACACTATACTTTACATAGTTATTTTTATAGATTTCTATAGATATATATATAGGTAATTGCATATAAAAAATATGGAAATGTTTATCCTTTGATCAGGTTTTTGTTCTAGTTTTATTTTTAATTAATTTATTTTTTTAGAGAAAGTGAAAACATGCCCATATGTGTAGTTATATATATATATATATATATATATATATATATATTTTTTTTTTTTCATTTTTAAATGAGTTATTTTGCTACCTTGGTTTCCACCATGAATGATTTTTTCAGGCCATTTTTAATAACTATTTTAATAGTTATTAAAAATTTTTAATAACTGTTAAAAAAATATTAATTACTATTAAAATAATATTTTAATAGTTTAATATTTTGATAACTATTAAAAAATATTAATTTATTGATAACTATTAATAAAAGTTTCTTCAGGCGATTTTAATAACTATTAAAAATCGCCTGAAGAAACCATTCATGGTGGAAACCAACGTAGTGAAATAATTCGTTTAAAAATGAAAAATATTCAAAAGTTCTACAATATAATTGTATAGAACACTTTTTAATAAAAAAGTGTACTGGTCTAACCCTATTAGGACCAAAAACTAAGTATTAAACAATCAATATATATATATATATATATATATATATATATATATATATAAAGATCTCTCTTTCACTCTCTCTTGATATATGTATATATATATAGAGAGAGAGAGACCTAAAACTATATATATATGTATAATAAGTTTTTGGTCATAATTAAATTAGACCAGAACTCAGTTGTATTAGAAAAAGCTCAATATGTTTATATTGCAGAGCTTTTGAATATTATGTTGTTTCCAGAACAAAAAATAAAAAATTACTGAATGAAAGATCAGAAGTAATGTCCAGATGTAATCACACCTGGAGATACATATTAGGATCATAAAAAAACCTGGATAAAAGTGCCTTAAGATCCTTAAGTAACTCCTCCCTAATTTTGAAAATTTTCAGTTGCTTAAAAATTTCAGTCATGTGTTCATAAAATCCCCTGTTATACGTTTGAAAAATGTTGAAAATCACTTATTATAAATGACTTGAAGATACCAAGAAATTGAAACTTTGGTTGCAGTAATAACTCATTTACGAATGAAATATATATATATATATATACACATTTGAACACACACATACACATATATAAGTGTGTGTGTATCACACACACACACACACACATATATACATATGTGTGTGTGAGTGTATATGAATTTACATTTGCACACACTTACATATATACTTAAACATTTATCTAAATCAGTGCAATACTAATTGGTTACTAACTCAAGCAATAAAGAAGTATTTTATGAAGTAAATGTCAAATATCTTAAATCCCTGGAAGACAGTAAACACAATATATATTTTTTAATCATTTCACTCCAAGCAAGGAAATAAAGTCAATGTTTCCTTGA